>PVHT021183574.1:94261-191452 GCA_004024745.2 Catagonus wagneri
GGGAAGGCTGCGGAAGAAGAGAGGGGCCGGGACCAGAGGCCGGAGAGGGGATGGGGGCGCAGAGAAGCGAGGAGAGGGCGCGACGTCGGGGGCCGGGGAAGGTGCTGAGGGGGGGCGGAGCGGAGGCGTCACCCGGGCCGCGGGCGCCCAGCTCGGTTTGGGCCGACGGAGCCCTCGGCCGTCGCGAGCCCGGGCCTCGGGGGGCGGGGGGGCGGTGGCGGCGCCGGGGCCGCTCGGGACGCAGCGAGGAGGGGGAGCGGCCGGGCTGCGCGCCGGGGAGGGCTGGGGAGGAGCGCGGGGGATGACAACGCCGGCGGCCTGCGAGCCGGACTGCCTGCGGGGGGGACCGCCTCCTCGGGCGAAGCGGGACGGGCGTTGAGGTAGATGAAGAGGAGGCGGCGGGGGATCCGCAGGCCGGCGGAGCGCGGCCCCGCCGACGGCGCCCGAGATGGGAGTCAGCAGCGTGGCGGCGGACGGCGTCGACGCGGGGCCGCCAGCCGGGTGGAGGCGCTGGCGGGCCGAGCGCGGGCGGGCGTGGGCCAGGAGGCGGGGGCGGCCGGAAGGGGGGGGCCGGGGGCCTGCCTTGCCTCACGCAGCTCCGCCGGAGAGCAGGCGAACTCCGGGCGCCAACGCCCGGCTCTTATAGCCGCGCCACCCCGCGGCGCGGCGCCCGCTCAGGCCCCGCTGGCCGTGCGCCCGCGCCAATGGGCGCCCGCGGGGCCCTCGCCCCGCCCCCGGACCGCCCCCGCAACTCGAGCCAAGGGGGGGGTGGGCTTGGGGTCCCGGGGGGGGGTTGCGGGGGGGGGCCTGTGGGGTGCGCGGGGGCAAAATTGGATTGGGGGCAGGGATCCGCAGAGTTGGAGAGAAATCCCGAATCGCTATACTAAAGTCTACGGGGGCCCCGTCTTAGGTTCCGGGGTGTCAGGATCCCTACATTCGTGCGCGGGGGGACGCGGGGCGACCAGGGTGGGCGGTGTCACCAGCCCTAGCGGCGGTGGGGTCCCCGCGCCCGGCTGGGGGGCTACGCTGCGGGGTGTCCCCGTCGGAGCGGGCACAGGTGGCTAGACGCTGAATCCCGGGGCCCCGAGTCCCGCTGGGATCTGCGGGGTAAGGGGTTGTCCCTGGGCGCGGGCCCGGCATGAAGCCTCCACCTGCCCGAGCAGGCGCAGCGCCTCGAGCCGCAGCCAGAGCCCGAGCGCCCCCCGGTGCCGCGCGGGAACCGGGGAGCAGTCTCGGCGGCCGCCAGGTGCGACACACGGGGAGGGCCGACCGGGCCGCGCCTGCCGGAAGAGAGAGGAGCAGGGCGGAAAACAGCGCTCCAAGCCTACCTGCATGGCCGAGCTCCCCGGGGCGCGTCTAAGCAGCTCGCCTTTGGGGCCCACCCAAAATATCCGGATAATGGTTCCCCGGTCCTCGGCGCGTTGGACTCGCGTAGACTCGGGTTCGGCCCCAGGGGCCACCACGTTAATTTGGGGGTCTGGGGAAACCATCTCCTGGAGAGTTCGGGCGATGTAAAAAGTCGTGATTTTTACCAAGTCAAGACCACGCACAAGCCCCCGCGCCCCGCCCGCCCCCAGAAACCCCGGCCGCCCGAGTCCCTCCGAGGGGAAGGGGCCGCCGCCGGCGGAAGCCCGAGATCCGCTGGCCCCCTCGCTGCGCCATCAATCACTTCTCCCGCGCTCCGCGCGCGCCTCCCGGAATCCTCTGCCCGGCGGCTGGAGGCGCCGCGGTGCGCCCCCCGAGCCGGGTGTCCCTCCTACCCAACGCCCTGCCTGCCCCGCTTGGGGGCCGCCGAGGCGTTTTCCCCCAGATTGTGCCTTTTGCAAAGAACAAACGAAAGCCGCGCGGGTTCCAGGGCGCCCGGCGCCGCCGAGGGGCTGGCCTGCAGCAGGCTCCCGCGCTCCGCTCCCGCGTCCGGGGCAGCCGCTGCCGGAGGCGAGTGCCAGCCCCAGCGGGACGGCGGCGAGTGGGTTTGGGAGCCGGGCCGGGACGCGCAAGGCGGCGGGGAGCTCACCGCAAGGCTGGAGGCCGGCCGGAGGCTGCGTCCCCAAGCGCGCTGGGAGCTGAGACGGCGGGCGAGCGCTCTGCAGCGGGCGGTGGACGCGCTGAAGGTGAGCGGGACCCCGGGGGCAGTCCCCAGTGTCCGGGGGCAACGCCCAGTCCGTTGGAAGACCCAGGGACAATGCCCAAATTTGGGGGAAACTGGGGGCAATGCCCAGTGGTTTACTGGACGCGGGGAGAAGCTCTGCCTGGTCCTGGCCGACACGCTGCCGGGCCGAGTGTGTTTGGGGAACTCAAGAGAAATTTCCCAAGTGCGAGGAGCTCCGGGGACTTGGTAGGAGACACCGAGAGGCCCAGAACCGGTGCCCGTTGTGCGCGGGATGGGGGAAGCCACCGGGACCGCGGCGGGGCCAGGAACGGTACCCCAAGGCCTAAACGCAAGTCAGAGCAGCCTGATTTGCAGGCGAGAGAACGAGGTCCCCGAAGTGGGGACCCAGGGGAGGCTGCGTCGGTGTGGGGAACTGTGATTAACGGCTAAATTCGAGACTGCGGGAAGAGTCCCAGTCCGAGGACCAGGGAAATTGCTCCATGAAACTGGGGAACAGGGGATCGCGTTTAAGTTGGGGGACCCCGGCCTGTGGGTCAGCAAGCTTGTGGGGGGATCCCAGACTGTGGGGAAGTGAGTTTGGTGATGACGCGAGGAAAAGTCACAGCGTGAAACTTGGGGGAACCCAAGAGGCATATTCTCTCCATAAAATTTGGGGGGAGAAAAACAATGGGCACATTTGGGGGATCTGGGCAGATCCTCAATGTGGGGGAGGAAATGGAGGCTAATTTCCACAGTTTAGAAATCCAGGTTGGTGGCCTGGAGGCTTGTAGCCCCCAAGGAAAGCCACTTCCATAATTGTCATGGCCTCCTGGGGCGGGGTGGGGTGGGGGACTCTCAAAGTCCTTGAGAGATTCAAGAAACACTATAAAAACTGGGGGCAACCTGGGCTGTGAAAAGTACTTTTGGAGAATGCAGGAAGTCAAGGTCCTTTTATATTTGAATTCTAAAAGCTGGTTTCGATTAGTTTATTTTTGGTGAACAGGAGAAACCCTATTTTCCTGGGCGCTTGTCTGCATTTGGGGAACCCTAATAAGACAGGGACCTAGTTTGGGGCATCCATGGATTCGTTCATTAGAAAGTGACCTCTAAAGTTCAGGGAACCTGGTCAGTAGCAAGGAGGCTTGTCAGCGGCAGGCCTGTAATACCTGGGGTTTCCAGGACCCAGGGATATTTTTCTCGGCGGGATCTGGGCAATTTCATTTCGGGAAGCCCGTGGAAAATTGCCTACATTTAGGGGGACTCGGGGGCAAGGGTCATAAAGTCAGGGGACCCATAAATCAGTGGTCAAAAAAAGTCCGATTGTTTCGTGGAGGGGAAAAAAAAATCTCAGTTTTTTGGAGGAGTGGCGGGCAGCACCTCAATTTGGAGGCCCCAGAAAAAAATAATTTTTGAGTCTGGGGATCCGAAGAAGTTCTTGAGAGTCCTCAGCAGAATTGGGGATCAATATGTAGGTTTTGGGGGGAAAAGGATCAAGAGGGCCTGGGTGGTGGTGTCCACAGTTGAGAGTTTGCCGTGTGGAGGGAGATCCGGAAAATGTTGATTAAATTTGGGGTGATCGGGGCTGGGTGGGCTGCTTTGGAGCCCAAGAAATCAGTGCCTTTCTGTGACCGAAGTGTCACTTTGAATGCGTTTGGGGGGCCCCGGAGGGCGATGCGTAATACTTAGGAGTCCAGTACATCCAGTCAGAGGGGTCCGGATCCAGAAAAGGTCCGCTGTTGGCCTGGGATTTGGGGATCAGTTCTGAATTTCAGAAAACCCAGGTTCTTGTCCGTCAGCTCCTGGGGTCCAGGGATTTTTTTTAATATTCAGAATGTTATGAGGCGGGGAAAATATTCAGAATATTTGTTTACTGGGACACGCAGAGCGCTGGACATAACAAGATACAGCCTCTGTGCAAGAGTTTGCTTTGGGCTTGGTTTGAGCCAAGGATACCTGGGAATTTGTGACTTGGGGGAACCTGCGTGACCCATGGTCCCTGTCACTATTAAGCACAGCTCGGATAATGGTTCCATGTGCCTCTGGGGCCTGGGAAACTGTCTAAATTTTAAGGAACCTGATTATAGGCAAGGAAGCTTGAAGAGCCCCGGAGACGAATGCCTCCTATCTTTGCAGCCCCCACAAAAAATTTTTGGCTCAGTGAGTTTTGGGGACCAGAAATTATGCTCTCGGTGTTGTGGAAAGCAGGATATCAGAGCGCAGATTGTTTATGATTCAGCGAGAGGATCAGCGCGCTCTCCACGGAAAGCCTAAATTTTGGTGAAGGCTTAGGAAGCAGTGTTCCAGCTCTGAGTGTCCTGGGGCGATCGTTTCCTGTATTGGAATGGGGGGGGGGACCTGGGGTTCTTTGCATAAAATTTAGGGACCCCAGCTTGGGGCCAATCAGTTTGTGGAACTTGGCAGATAATGTCCCAAACTGTAGTGAACCCGGGAAACAAGGCTTCCATGCGGAGGAGCCAAACAGGGGCGCTAAGCTTGGGCGTCCCTGTAGTCCAAAATAATGGGGACGCGGGGAAATGAGCTTCACTTGTTTTGGGGGACGGTGCCTAAATGCCAGAAATACACTGTGTATGCCTTCCGGGGAGCCAGGCAAATTGGTCAGCCTGACCCCAAGACCGACCGGGAGCCGATGTTTAAATTTTCGAGAGTAGAGAGTGGCACTGCAGGACCTGGGGGCGAAGGGCCCTGTCACACTGTTAAGCCTGGGAGACAACCCCCAGCGAGTTGGGGACTGAGGCCACTAGTGGAAACCTGGGAAAGCCAGTAGGGGCTTAGGTGTTATGAGGTCTCCGGAAATTAGTGTCCAAAAAACCCACTTGTGATTTGGAGAAATGCTGAATGTATTTGGGGGACCTTGGCGCGAGGCTATCATTTGGGAGGTCCCGGAAAAAAGTAGTCTGCCGTCGGAAGGAGCGGGAAAGCCGCCCTGTGGGCTGGAACCCTGCGGGTGCAGGGCTGCGTTTGAGGGAGGTTAGGCTCCGGCAGGGGAAGCGCGCGGGGCGTCGGGGGACTCGCGCGCGGAGCACTGGCGCCCTCCCCGGGGGGACGCGAGTGCTGGTTGCGCGGCGGCGGCGGCGGCTCCGGGCGGCGCGGGGCTCCCCGGGGTGTCCCCCACCCCACGAGGCAAAGGCTTCCCCTGCCACCGACAGCGCTCCGGGGCAGAAGGCCGGCCGCGCGGGCGTTGGGTGGAAGGGAGGAACCCTGAGAGCGGCCAGGGCGCGTCGGGGCGCTGCTCCCTGGGCGCTCCCGGGTCCCTAGGCTCCCCGATCGGCCGCCTCCGAGGAGGCCCGCGGGCTCCCCGCCGCCGCCGCGCCCCACGCCCTCCCGCGCTGCGAGCCTAGGCGAAGCCGCGGCCGGGCCGCCGCCGCGGGGCAGGCTCATCCCCCGCTCGGTTTGGGGGCCCGGGAGTACCCCCGGCGGCCACCCCCGCTCGCCCCGGCGCTCCGCGAGCGCTCTTGGGGACCTCAACGGTCCCCAGGGGAGGAAGAAGCCAGTTTTGTTTGGGGAACTGAGACAGTGGAGGGCCTGGGGAAGGAGAGGAGAAAGTGGGGGGGGGGGTGGCGGGGGCAGGACCTCCCGGTGGCTGGGGGTCAAGCCGCTCCTTTCGTTTTCTCCAAGGGAATTTTCTGGAAAAGCCTCCCTCTCCAGGCGGTGAAAACCTGGTTCCTTAAAGGCAACTGCTGATCGCTCCCCAGACCCAGGAAACTGGCTTGGCCCCTCGGCACTGGGCAGGGTTGGGGGTAGGGGGCAGCCACCCCAGGGGCCTCTGTGGGTTGGAGGGGCTGCCGCAGGGGAGGGTCACTGCAGGGGAGCAGAGCGGCAGGTCCCTAGGGCCAGTACCCTGGAGGTAGCTTGTCCCATTGTCACCCCACAGAGGGACCCCGCAGGCAGGGGGTCACCCCAAACGCTGACTCTCTGGGAAGGCAGGAGTTAATGCCACCGGGACAGGTGTGGGGATGGGCAGGGGTGAGGCGGCCCTTCGACATTAGCTTGGCAAGACAGGGAGACACCCCCCCACGAAAAACAGCCCGTTTTCCACCCAGAGCCCAAGGCACGTGGGGAATGTTCCCCCTTCGAATTCCAGTCGGCATCAATCACCCCGGGTCCCATTCCAGGAACATCTGGCCTGTCTCCCCCCACCCATCGCTGCCCCCCTCCCCTCTCCAACAGCCTTCCAGTCCCTGCGCACTCGGGCCTGTGTCTATAGGAGGGAGGCCCAGGAGGGGACCTCCTGCACCGAAGCCAGGCCGCTTTGCCACGGCTCCCCTCTTCGTGGTCACTTGGAAATTTGTGGGTGGGAAGTATTTTTTAAGTGCCTTCTGCGGACCCCAGCTCCCTGGGACCCCCGAGCAGATTTCGAGCCCTGGATAAGGGTCTCCGCTCCCCTCGGCCCTGCTCTGGGCTCCCCACGTCCCCTCAGGCCTGCTGCCCGGGCTGGGGCTGCCTGAGGGCACTGGTGCCAGTGGCCCTTTGGGGAGCCTCACCCCTGCTTTCTGCCCTGAGCAGGCACCAGCCCTGGAGAAGCTTCTACTGGTGTTTGGACGTGCGCCTGGACCTTGGAGGTAGGAAGGCTGAGGCCGCCTTGGGGTGCCAGGCTGGGCCATCAGAGCCAGGGGTGGGGGGCACAGAGGCATTTCCTCCCCGTGGGGGCTGCCCGCTGATCCCTCGCCTTATTAGTCACAAGTGTGGCTAACAGGTCAGGGCTGTCAGGGGCAGATCCAGGTCACCTGGGGTTCATAAAGGGCACTGGCCACCCCTAGCAAGGACCGGTGGCCCGGGCCTCCCCCACTTCCGGCCCCAGGGTAGGAGGGGATCTGCCAGCAGCCCAAGCATGTTAAGGGGTTGGGGGTCTCCACTGTGGCTTGGCTGGCAGGAACTGCAGCCCTGAGCACCATCCCCTGGCCCAGGCCACCCCCGCCCTGCTCCAGCACTGCCCCCTCCGCATCCACAAACCCTATTCCAACAGCATAAGCATCCCCCCAGATTAAGACTCACCCCGCGAGCCTGGCCCCTGCGCGCCTGCTCGGCCGGTTCCCTCTCCGCTAGCCCTGCAGTCTGCCTTTCCCCTCCCCGGGTTCCTCCCCCGGCTCTGGCTCGGAGTGGCCGCTCCCCCCTTCCCTGGGACCAAGCCCAGGATTTGACAAACCCGGCTCCGTTCTCCGGGAGTCCTGAGCGCCCCTCCCGCACCCCTACAGGACCCTGATGCCGGGGTGAGGACCCTGCCCCCAGTCCTGGCTGGAAGCAAGGGACCCAGGCCCCTGCCGGACGCCAGGACCCCGACGGCACAAGGCACCTCACGCACACGCCACCTGATCAATAAACCAGAAGTCGGTCGGAAGTGTGTACGGGCGGGCGGGCGGGCGGGGGCCCCAGAGGAGGGCGCTGAGCCCCGCTCTCCTGCAGGACACAGGCGTCGCCATTGCACCACCTAACGTAGAGTCTGGACTAGGACACCTAAAAACGACTGTTCCTGGTCTCTCTCCCGGATGAGACACCGGCCTGCCAGGGGGCACCTGCTGGGCCGTCACAGAAGGCCCTGAAGAGTGGACTCTGTCCCCGCGGGGCCGGCGCAAGAGCGCGGCCCTCACCTGCACCTCCGGGACCCTCCGGGCCGCTCGGCCGGCGCCCCCACCGCAGTACCTTATCAGGGGACGGGGCGGCCACCTCCGCAGAGTTTGCTCCACCAAGTGTCCGAGGAGGATCTGGCCCCGGGACCTTCCTAGTCGCCCCCGCCTGCCCCCCACTCACACACAGGAAGCCCCCGCCGGCTGAACACAACGGAATCACGACACGGTGACTTGTAAGGCCCCCGAGCCTCCCGGCCTTGCCGTGGCTTCACGTGCCGCTCACACTAATCAGCAGCCAGGCTTGTGACCGTGGCCTTCTTGGGCAGAGGAGGGCACAGAGAGGTCAGCCCACCGGTGTGAGGCCCCACAGCCAGCAGCCCAGGGCAGGGACGACCCGCCGGGTCTCACCTGCCTCAACTGGGCCCAGCTTGCCTGGGGTCCCGGAGTCTCCCCAACTTAGGAGCTTCCCCCGTCCTCTCTTTCTCTCCCCTCCTGCCCTCACCGGACCCCCTGCCCCCCTCCCCGGGCTCCTCCCTCCCCCGCTTCCTCTGTCCTTCTTCCACCAGGAGCTCCCCTCTGAGGACCGGGACTGCAGGGAGCCCAGGCTGCAGGGAGCCGCTCAGCCCTCCCCGAGCCCCCGGGGAGAGAGGCACCTGGAGCCCTGCACCCCGGCTCTGTGGGTGCACCCCAGCGCCCTCTGAGCCCCACTCCCCCTACTAAAAATCCTGGGAGGCTCTGGGCACCAGGCCCCTGTCCAGGGCCTGCAGCACAGCGCTGCGTGCCAGGGGACACTCGGCCCTGCCCCGGGGGTCGGGGGACACTCACCGCTGTGGGCTGGGGCTGGCTGCCGGCCTCAGTTCTGAGCCGGTGGAGACCGCCGGGGCCGCAGGCTGCAGCAGCTCACCTCGGGGCTGGGGTCTCGGGCAGCCCTGGCCCGCCGCAGCGTGGACTGGGGGGCCGCTGGGGCCGGAGGCTGAGCCGGAGGAGGAGACGTGGGGCCCTGGGGCCGGGGGCTGGACTCCGGCGCCTCTTCCTCAAGCTCAGTGGTGACTCTTCGGCCCCTGGGGAAAAATGAAAAGGCATGTCCCCAAGGTGTTCTCTTTTCAAAGCAAACCCTCCCCTGCCCTGACCGCAGCCTTGTCGGACTTGGGGCCCTGGCTCCCTCCCTGTCCCTCTGGCCCCCAGCTCTCCTTTTTTAAAGCACAGGGGACGGAGGAAGGGCGGCGGCCACGGTTCACCCAGAGCTGGCTTTCCCCACGGCCAAGCCGCAGGAGACCCTGCTGTCGGGCAGGCTGCCCCTTCCTGGCTGGGGTGGACACCTGCCTGGGCCTGGGGGCCGCGGGGCTGCCCACAAACCGCCTGCCTTGGGGGCTCACAGACACCATATACAAATTCTGCCCTCTCCCCCCAACATTTCCACCTTGAATAGAAGCCAGGAGGGGGCCAGGCACACAGCAGAGGACACCTCTGCCTTGCGAAGGCGGCTGAGGGTGGGGGAGACAGGGTTCTTTGGAGCAATGAACGGCTTTCCACCAAACACCGCCCTGGCTGGGTGGGACAAAAACTGCACCCACAAAATAATGCACGCCCAGAGAAAGTGCCCTGGGCCCACACTCGGCGCCCGCCCCCCACCCCCGGGGCAGGGGAGCCTGGGAGGGGCCGCTGTCCGAAGGAGAAAAGCTGTACTTTTTAAATCGTGCTGTGGGGCGTTAGCGGGCAGTGCCCCTTCGTGGTCCTTCCTGCTCCCTTTCCAGTTACAAGGTGGGATTCTTGGGGGGGGGGCATGTAGGGATTGGGGGAGAGGTAAGCTTTACTTTTGAAATAGTATTAAAAAAAAGACTCCAGAATCTTGGGGTCCTGGCTCCTCTGCAGTGTCCTGTTTGTCTTTGGTGGGGGGAGGGGCATGCGACAAGAGGGGACTTCTCCCACAGAAAAGCGCTGCCTTTGTACGCGTGCAGAAACAGCTGTGCCCTCCCCCTGCCAAGAGGAGCGGCCCTGCCTCCGCCCCGCCCCTCCCGTGTTGCCTGCTAGGTTAGTGCAGGAAAACCTATTTTCCTTGCAAAAGTCCCTGGCTCTGGGCAGCCGTACAGAAGAGGAAAGAGGCCCCTGTCCACCCGTCTTTCCTGTCCCTCCAAAGGCGAGGCTCGCCAGGGTCTGGGGACATCTGGCAGCAGACGTCCTGTTCCTCCTGCTTGCTGCCCCACGCCCCAAGCCCGCCTGCAGCCCAAACACTCAGAATGCAGCTTTTCCCGCGCAGTCTGAGGGGCAGCCCGAGAGGGTGCACACCAGTTACCTGTACTCTAGTCGCTGCGTAGTCCCTGAAGCTCCCGGGCGGTGGATAAAGAGGACTGGGGAGTCACTGTTGCCCCAGGCTCTCTGCCAAAAGTGCCCAGCCGGGGAGCCGCCTGTTGGGCCAATATTAGCAGTGGCCGCCAAGGCAGGGGGCACTCTGGCTGTGGTGGCCGGACCCTCCAGCCGGGCTGCCGCGGAGGAGGAGGGGGATGAGGCTGAGGCTGGGGAGACAGTGAAGGGCACTTTTAGGGTGTGCACCCTGACGGCCCTGCCTCCTCACCGCTGAGCACGGCACCTGCTCGAAGGCTAACTGAAATGACGGCTTTGCCCTCACCTCCTCGTCCCCTCCGTGCCTTTCCCCAAGCCCCTCCAAATTTGGGTAGCTTGGTGCCAACTTGGTGGTGCTGGGGCAGCCGGCTCTGGCACCTTCCCATGTCAGGGCACCGTGCGTTACGGGGTGGAGATCTGGCCCAGCCCTAGCCTGGCAGAAAGGCATTTGTGGGCGTGGGCATTAGCCGGAAGTCCTCCCTGCCAGCCAGGAGGCAGGGCTGTGTGTGGGGGGGTGGAGGGTGGGCAGGGCCTCACTAGACTGACACTTGGCAGTCACTTGACACCCCGGCATGCCAGTGGGCGTGGCACGGGTAAAATGGGGGCGGGGCATAATGGGGAAAGCAGGGTTCGAGAAAGGTCAGAAAAATCTTCCTTCAGGGCCTCCCAATGCAGCGACAACACAGTACAGTCATGTCTGTCCTGCTTCCAGAGGTGGGGGCTCATCCGGGAGTCCCCCCCCCGGCGGCTCCTGACAGCACCCCCTGCCCCATGTGTGCAGTGCACTGACAATGCTGCAGCAAGCGGCAGGCAGCAGAGTCCTCTCCACAGGCAGTCCTGGGTGGGATGACTGGGGCCCACAGCCTTTTGCGCTTGGCCAAAACTCCAACTAAGGTGCAGACTCAGAGTTGCCAGCAGCTGGGGAAGGGCCCAGATGCAAGTGCTGCCTGATTAGACCAAGTCTCTCTGGGAGGTTAAACCTCTTTGCGCCTGCAGACACAGCAGGCGCAAAGCAAAGACTCACCAAGTCACATGCAGTTTCCAGAAGGCCACCAGCCCCACCCTCACTGCACCCCCGCACCCCTCACCAGCCTGCGTAGGGGTGTAACTCGCCCCTTCTCCCTTTGTCATTCGAGACCTCACCTGAATTTCCTCCCTTAAGTGGAGGGTTAGGGCCTCTGGTGGGAGGACAGGGCTTTCAGTGTGGGGGAAAGAGTCACACTTGGGGAGACTTAAATCTAGCAGGGGGTGTCCTAAACAAAATTCAGATGCCCCAGAGCCATAACAATATTTGGGAGGGGCAGGTGGGTCTCCTCACTGATGCAGGGAGGCTACAGGCCCTGTTGGATCCAGGCCACACAGTGCGGAGTCTGTGATGCAGCCCACAGTTCGGGGAGGGGGAGCAGCAGTCACCTGCTCAAGATGGCTCTGCTCTGGGCTCTGCAGCCGGTGCCCCCCCCACGCACACCTCATATTTGTTGCAGAATGCCCAGATGTCACAAGAGCTACTTCCAGGTCCCCACAGAGAAATTTAGCTGAGACTTCCCAAACCTCCGTCGGGGCCAGGGAGGATAAAGAGCTGGCCCCATGCCAGGTGACGGGGTCCCTGAGTGACGCACCAAAGGGAATGTCCGCAGACTGAGGAGCTGGGCAGCCGAGGGGCCGAAACAGAAGCAGCCTTTACAAACCACCAGCAAAACTTCTGGAAATGTGGCACCCGCCGCCCCTAACACAGTATATGGAATCTGAGCTCTGCCCTGGTCTGAATTCCCATCTCTGGCACAGCCCAAAAGGGGATCACACTGATGCAGGGCTGTTTTAGGTCATCGGAACCTTGAAATGCAGAGCATTTGAGCAAAGGAAGGGGAGCAGAGGAAGGGGTCTGAAGGGGTCTGGGTGGGGAGGACCCAAGGGGGACGAGCCAAGCCGTGGCGCCGCTGAGGCAGGACCTGCAGCACTGGGTGTGTGAGGGCTGTGGCCCTTAGCATCACATCCCACACCTTGTCCATGGTGGGGACACGGGGGAGGCGGGGGGGGACAGTTTGGGGGTGCAGTAGACGACGGCACCTGATACGTAAACCTCATTGCCCCACTACCTCTTAGGCCTGGGAGAGGGTCGTCCCTTCCTGGGGGTCAGCTCAGTGCCTGTTTATGCAGGAGGGACAGGAGGGACCCTTAGGAATCCCGCTCCAGGTTTCCGCCATAGGGATGCTTAAGTGGCCTTGTGCTGACACCTCGTGGCCACTTCTAGAATTACAGTGCACAGCCCAAAGGTCTTAGGAGTGGCAGTTTGGGGTACCCTGGGGAGAGGGCTGGGAGGCAAAGTGACATTGTTCTTCCTACAAGGGGGAGGTCCCCTGCAGTGTTGGGGTCCAGGTGGGCTACGCACCTTTGTGCCCAGCTCCGAGGCTCTCATCTGCACCCACCCTGGCACTGCAGAACTGACGGTGGAAGGAGCTCTAATGGGTGCTGTCTTTGGGGGGTCCCGACCCCAGGGGTGTGGCAGGGTGGGTGCCCACAGCGCAGGTTAAACCTGGATGCCTTCCTGAAGCATCTGCTGTGTTCTGAGGTTTAGAGGAAACCTCATTCTACCGATAAAATCACATATATCACTGACAGGCTCTGGAGCAGAATGTTGGGGTCCCCGCCCTGACCTAGGATCCCCCCGGCCCTGCAGGAAGCGGGCTGAGTCTTGTGCGGTACACCCGCTCCAGCCAGGCTTCCCAAATCTGACCCGAGCCTGGCACCTTGTGGCCACGCGGAGAAGTGCAACCGCAGCCCAGAAATCTCCTGTCTTTTCTAGAGCCCAGAGGAGGTGGCAGGACCCCCGTCCTGAACTCGCCAGCTGTCCCCAGAGCCCCGCACCTCCTGTGACCCAGCCACCTTCCTTGCAGGCAGCCTGAGAGGCCAGGGTGTGGTCCCCTGGCCGGCACGCGGCCTCAGTGTCCGCGAAGCCACAGCAGCAGGGCCGAGCGCTCGTGCCGTGCAGTTCGCACGGCGGCGTTTTCGGACGGGTAGAGGACTGGCGGGAGGGGCCTGGAAGCTGAGCCAGCTCGCCTGCCAGGGGAGCCCAGCCACCCCCAGGCCTCCCCGTCCCTCCCACCTCCCTGGCCCAACGGGTCGGTGCCTAGATGCCCGTGGGTCGGCGTCCGTCGCAGACTCATAAGAACACGCATTCATGGTGACACTCTCCCAATGCAAGCGTGTTTTTGCCCTGGCTCCCGGGACCGATGGTACCAGAACATTCTTTCCCAGGGCCACATGGAAAGGCAGCCAGGTGGGGGGGTAGCTGGTCCAGAGGCACCTGCCGTCTTCCACCATCCCCCACAGGTAAAAGCTGCCACCTGAGAGGGCCCCGGACGGAGTTTGGGGAGAAGGAGGCCTTCCCAGTAGCCGCAGGGCCTGCTCCTCTCATCAGCTGTCCCGTCCACGCCGCCTGGAGCGGCACAGGCCCAGGGGGAAACAGCTTGCCGGAGACACACGTGGAGGCTGCAGGTGTCCCTCGGGCTTCCTCACCTTCATGTCGCCACCGGGGACACAGAGGAAGTCAGAATCCCGCTTGCCCTCCCGGGAAAGGGAGCTGAGAATGCCTCACGTGGACCTGATGACCCCGTGACCACAGGCCTGGCAGGGGTCCCCCACTCACACACACCAAGGCGGGGGCAGTCTCCTTGGTTCTCTTTTGAAGGAGGAGGGAACCAAGGCCCAGAGATGTTGAGTAACACTCCCAAGGCCACACAGCCACGGCCGGCAGCGCAAGGACTTAAACCCTGGCTTCCCGGCCCACAGGCCCTCACCCTTCGGCCCTGCAGCAGCCCAGGAGGGACACTCCCGCTCGCCCCGACAGGCTGGGGCGCTCCAGGAGGGCAGGTCCCACAGGACTTGACCCATTGTGGCCGCCAGGACTCGGCCCGCGCCGTCTCTGCAGCCAGGGCCTGGAGGAGGCCGCCTCTGCGCGAGCATGGCTCCCGGTGCGGCTCAGGGGCGGGGGCCACCGGCTCTACCTGATCTTGGCAGTCCTGGGGCTTGCTTGGCACCGTCGGCCGTGACAGCCGGATGCGGACTTGACCTTCAGGTCAGGGAGCCTCTGTGGGGACAGGGCACCTCCTCCGGGAAGCCTCCTGGTCTGTCTGTTCTGAGCTCCCCTGACCTGTGCAGCTGGCGTGGGGGTGCCCTCGGCCCTCTCTGTCTCCGGGTATCTCGTCCTCCCGCACAGCCTGGCCTCTCTGCCCTCTCCGTCCGCACAGCAGGACCTGCTCAAGGAAGCACCCCCAGCAGGCCACCCAGACGGACCCATCTGCTAGGCCTCTGCCTGCCACTCTCACTCTGTCCCTGCCCCTTGAAGCTTCCTTCAGACAGCCTGAGCTTGTGAGACCCCAGGTGGGTGCTAGGGCGAGCCAGGGCGGGCCAGGGCGGGCCAGGGAGGGCCAGGGAGGTCTGAGGTGGCCAGAGCCATGGGCTCAGAGCCCCGGGTTCAACCCCGGGCCCCAGCTTCACCTCGTCCCCGCCCGGTTCTGGCTGCCCCACTGAGTTACTCTGAGGGACTGACCCACAGCCTGGAGCCCGAGGCCCAGAGAGGGAAGGGTTCTTCTAAGGTCCCCAGCCGGTGGGCCTTGGGTGCGGGGGGGGGGGGCGGGCAGGGTGCCCCGAGAGAGGCCGTGCTGGAACCGGGCCAGGTTCTGAACGAGGCTGAACTGTGAAGAAGGAAAGCGTGTGCTCCGAGACGCTGTGGATGTGGCCACAAGCTGCAGGGCTGCCGGGGCGCCGGCTCTGGTTTCCAAAAACACAGATGGGCTGGGGAGGGGTCAGAGGGAGGCCGGTGGAATGTGCCCCGCCCTGTCACCCCACCGCCACCCCGCCCGGGCCCACAGGGTCCTGATGGCTCAGCAGCCTGCTCCACGGGGGCTGCCCCAGGACCCACAGGCTGCGGAACCCCAGGCTGGAGGTCTGGGGGCCCAGCTTCATCCCTGGCCAAGCTCAGGGCCGGGCCCGGCTGGGCCCCACCTGCGACCTCTATCTGGGGCCCGCAGTCAGGTCTATAACTCTAGGCATCTTGGGGGGGGGAGCCTGGGGGGTAGCACTCCCCCCGAGGGTCCAGGGGTGCCTCAAGTTCCCATATCTCACACTTGGAGGGTGGGGGTGGTGGGGTGACAGACCCAGGCCCAGCTCCCGGTGGCAGCTTCGGGGACCCCTCTGCGGACTCCTGGAGACCATCCCCGGGGCCTGTGGGAGGTTGGAGCCGAGCTGGCGGGCTGGCTCGGGGGTGAGCTGGGGACCCCGCCGGTCTCCACTTTCGAAGGAATCTGCCTTGCTGTCCCTGCGCCCCGGCCAGAAACAATAGCACCCGAGGGGGCCGGGCTGGGCGCCCTGGACCCCGCTGCCTGTTTGTTGTCTCCACAGCTCCCAGACCCCTGACCGCCCCCTGCCGCCACACATTCTTTCTGCCCTTGACCTCCCCTCCTCCCAGCACTGGGGGCGGGGGCGGACACGCACACGGGAAGGGAAGGGCCCCTCCTGGGCCCAAGGGTCCTGGGCCTGCAACCCCCGCCTCAGGTGAGTCCCCTCACTCGAGTGGCCGAGGTGGCTACAATCAGAGGGGCCGCCTGGCCTGACAGTGACACCCCCTGCCCCAGCCTCAATTCTCCCGGGCCCTGGAGACCCTGAGCAAAGCCTCCAGCTTGGTTTGCTAGGCCACAACGTGGGTGCTAAAGAAAGTCACCGCCAGAACTCCCCTAGTCCCTCCTAAACTTCGTCGCCTCCAGAGCTCAGGGTGGCCGGCCTGCTGGGCACCCCTGGCAGCCCCTGAGAGTGCTGGTAGGTGGCAGCGGGGGCAGAAGATCCTGCAAAAATTTCCACCTGCCGCCTGGACACTCGGCTCCCGGCGAAGGGGAGTTTGTCAAAAGTGGGGCTTTGGCGCCCTCTGCTGGTTCCGTCTGTGAATGACCGCTCTGACCGCCTGGCCTGGCGTGGACAGGTGCCCACCCGGTGAGGCGCTGGCACCAGGGGCGTAGCCCTGCCTGGGTACAGGGGCCAGGCTCCCCACTTTGGAGATTCACAGCCTAGCTGGACACACCAGCCGGAACTCTGCCAGGGGGCCCTTTCCAGGAGCTCGGGCCTCTGGTTCCTGGTCTTTCTCCTCCCCAGGCTGGCCCCCACCAGACCCTGGGCCTCGAGAGCAGGGGGCCGCTGCAGCATCTCTGCATCCACCTCCCATGCCCCTCAGGATATGCTCATGCCTGGAGGACAGTGAGGACAGCAAATATTTACTGCCAGCAGGAGAAGGCAAATACAGCCCCAACGGCCAGGCAGAGGTGCCAGTTCGTCTGTGCCAGGGGCAGATGCAACCCGGGGAGCTGGCCTGGAGGCAGCTGCACCAGCAGCTGGGTGGGTGGGCAGCAGAGGGCCTGACCCCAGCCTCAGTCTCCGCATCGGGAACACTTCCGCGGTGCTACACGGGGCAAGGGGCTACGGAGCCCTGGCGTGGCATGTGTGGCCACGGGACGTGGAACAGACATGAGGCGAGTGAGCAGGACATGGGAGGGGGCTGTGCTCAGCACTGGGACCCCACCGCCCACGCCAGGGTGTCACTCAGGGCCGAACATGGCTGTCGGCCACTGCCCGACGCCCGGGCAAGCGGAGCCCAGGTTCCAAGGGCTGGGCGGGCTGTCCTCCAGTTCCCAGAAGGGGCGGAGCGTGGGCCCGGGTGGAGGGGAAGAGCCGAGGGCCGTGGGCCTGGCTTCCGCAGGGCACGGGGGGCTTGGGCAAGCAGGGCCCTCGGCTTCAGCGCCCACGGGGCTGCCAAGCAGGAGGCCGGGTCTGACCCTGCCTTGTCCCCAGGTCTCAGGCGGCCCTGGGCAGCCCCATCTCCTTCCCGCGTGACCTGGTCCGTGGGAGAGCCCCCTGCCCGCCTGTGCCGGAGCGCATCACTGGGCCCAAGGGCCAGTGGGAAAGGCTGGGGGGCGGCGTGCGGGTCTCAGGGCTGGGGCGGGGCTCTGGAGGAGGAGGGAGACCGCCCCCCGGCCCTGGCAGGCCGAGGGCAGTGTCGCACCGTGATCCTCAGCCTTCCCCGCCTGGCGGACAAGAGTGACCATCTCCCAAGCCCCCGCTCACCCAGGACCAGCCACCCAGCAATCCCAAAGGAGTCTGCTGGCTCCTGGGGGGGGGGGGGGGAGAAGCGGCCAGGTGGTCCCCAGGGGCTCCCTGGCTGGCGGGACCACAGGCTCGGCCGGCCGCCTCCTAGAGGGCAGTCGGACCCCGGCGGGTCCCGGCACTCACATACCTCAGCTGCTGCGGGCACCCCTGCCTCTACCGGTGCGAACGGGGCCGCTGGGCGCTCCCATGGACGGCACGCGGCTCCTCCCAGCCACCTCCCCCCTTCCGGGTCCAGTGTCCAGCCGGCCACCCGCCTGCCCAGCGCTGGCCTCCCCTCCAGGGGCGGGGACTGCTGGGGGCCTGTGACTTCTCCCCGGGGGGGTCGGTGTGGCTGTGGGGCGGGGACGACCCAGGCGAGAGCTTCGGATCGAGAGGTGAGCTGCCGGCCGGCCGGGTACCGGGCTGCAGAGCCCGCCGCCGCCCCCCCGGCCGGCCTCTGGCTGGTCGGCGGGCACCGGGGCCTGGGCGCCCAGCTCCCCGCCCGGCCACCCCAGGCCCTGGCCCGGGTGGAGCCTTCGGGAAAGGTGAAGATTGGTTTGGCCCGGGCGGCCGGCAGGCTGGCCAGGTCCTAGTACCGCCGGGTCACCCTCTGACCTCCCAGGCAGCGGCCAGACCGGGAAGCCCCTGGGCTTTTTCAAGTACCCGACGGCGGCCCCGGTGGGTGCCCTGCGACCCTCAGAGTGACCCTGCACAGCAGTGGGTGCCAGGAGGGTGTGTCAGGACCCTGAAGACCAGCGCTTGCCACGTTAAGGGGCTCTGCCCCGGGCCCTTGTCCCCAGATGCCCATGTGCCCGTGGGCACCCAGTGCACGTGGAGGAAGCTCAGAGCAGCCGATGCAGCCAGAGCAGAAAGGGTCTCAGGCAGGGCCCCCACAGCCGCCAGGACCCTGCAGGCAGACTGGCCTTCCCGCCCTCCCCCGACGGGACCCAACCCCCGGGCCACACAGACCACACAGGACTCTGCCGAGCTCATTCAGGGGTTTATTGGGTCTCGGGACGCGGGAGCGGCAGGCGCCCACGGGGGCGGCCTAGTTGCAGTAGTTCTCCAGCTGGTAGAGGGAGCAGATGCCGGTGCAGCACTGCTCCACGATGCCGCGCTTCTGCGGGGGCCCCTCCAGCGCCAGGGCCTGCAGGCCGCCCGGGCCTCCGCCCAGCTCCACGGCGCCCGCTGCGGGGAGAGCCGGTCACGCAGAGACAGCCACCCCCACCCCACCCAGCCTGGACTGGGACCCTCCGCAGGTGCCTGCATGGGCCTCCGGCCGCCTGTCCAGCGCCGGGCCCCCTCCCAGGGTGATGTGGTGTCTCCCACGGGCGTGTCCCAGGCGGGACACCACGGCCACGTCACCCCGAGACCAGCAACACCCGGGACTCGACCCAATAAGGTTCCTCCGGGAGCTGCCCCGGGAGGAGGGGCAGGAAGGGGGGTGAGGAGGCGGGAGGGGCGAGCCCACCCTCCGGGCCTCTCTGGGCTCAGCTCCCGGGGAGTCGGTGACTTCTACCATTTTCCTTTTTGAAAGCTCCCTCCCGAGCTCCCCCGGGGCGCCCTCGGGAAGCCCGGGCTCTCACCCCGAGGGGCCTCGGCCTCCCGGCGGGCCTTGGGCGTGTAGAAGAAGCCGCGTTCCCCGCACACCAGGTACAGTGCCTCCACCAGGTGGGAGCCGCACAGGTGCTGGTTGACGAAGGCCTGGGCCGGGCCGGGGGCCCAGAGGGCCAGCAGGGCCAGCAGGGGCGCGAGGCGCATCCACAGGGCCATGGCGGGGGCGAGGACCTGGGGGACGGACCAGGCTGAGGCCAGCCAGGGGCACCGGGAGCCCCCACGGGGCCCACCCCCAGGTGCGCCGCGACAGGCGCCCGCTCCCTCCTGCCGAGACGCCCTGGACCCAGCGGGGCAGCCCAGACCCGGCCGACGGGCTCCCAGGGGGACAGACCTGCTTGCCGGCGGCCTGGGAACGCAGCTGGTCCCGGAGGGCTGGGGGCCGCTGGGCCCGGCCGGCTTTATAGCCGCCCTGCCACACCGCCCAGCCCATTAGGGCCTCGGGGTGGGTGGCAGATGGCTGGGGGCTGAGGTTGCACTTTCTGGATCATTTCCCCGCTGCCAGGTCTGCGGGATCGTGTCGTCGTTGGTCGTCAGCACCTCTGGGGGCCTCAAGGTCATTAGAGTCTTAACGAGCGGCCTGAGGGCCAAGCTGTCCCCACTCGGCTGGGGGCAAGGCCCTGCCCGGCCTGGCTTGGGCCACGTCGTCCACATGAGCCCAGGGAGCGGGGGCGCGAGAGGACAACTGCCCGCAGACCCGGTCGGCACTCGAGGCCCCAGAGGTGCTCTGAGGCCGTGGGCGGGCTGCGAGGAGGCGTCCCCTCTGCTCCTGGCCCCGTACGTGCCCCCACCCCCAGCACAGCAGCCCGCTGAGACCCCGGTGCCCCAGGGTGCTGCCGCTGGGGGGTGCCGAACTCAGGGACCCAGGGCGTGAGGCCCCGCAGGCCGGCCCCCGCTTCTCATCTCCAGTGGGGGGGAGGGTACAGGACTCCTGGGTGTGGCCCCGCCACCTCCCCCCAGGAACTCAGCTACCCCCCTCCTGGAGCCCCGCCCCTCCCTGCTCTGACCCCTTTCGGACCCGGCCCCACAACCCACGGCCTCCCTTGGCTGTCACATAGGCAGTGGCCCTGTGGTGCCCCCAACCCCCTGGACAGGCCCCTGCGGACAGGCCCGGACCCTGATCCCCACCGCACACAGAGGAGGGGGCCGGGCCCTGGTCCCCCAGGACAGCAGGGTGTCCCGAGAACCCTCTGCAACCAGGGGAGATCTAGGGGCCGCTTTGAGAGGGGTGTGCAAGGCAGGAGGCTGGATGTGGGCAGAACCCAGGGCCCAGGGGTTGGAGGGGTTGAGGCTGGCCGTTAGCCCTTCCCCAGGGTCTCAAAACCTTCGGAAACAACCCCATTTGGGGCCTCACAGGCTGAAAGGGCACAGATCCGGGAGGGGCTGGGAAGGAAGGGTTTTCCCAGGAGGGTCTTGACGGATGAGTAGGAGTTTTCCAAGACTGACATCCTGAGAGCTTAGAGCCGGGGCCCTGGTGGTAGGAGGGGAGGAAGGGGGCACCCGAGGGAGGGAGCAGGGCCTGGAAGACAGGCTGGTGTCCACGTCACGCAGGAAGTAAAGGGCCGATCAGCGAGCCCGGGGTGCCCTGCCCGAGGCCCAGGGCAGGGTGGGAAGGGCGCACCCAGGGCTGGGCCAACCTGGGGGGTACCAGGGGCTCCAACTAGAAGGCCATATCCAGACCCCTTGAATAAACAGAGCCCAGAAACCAGCCCCCCACCCCGGCCCTGCTGGGGACACTGAGGCCCAGAGAGGTGACCTGGGAGCCAGCTCAGCTGAACTCTCTCCGTCAGCACACCTTGGGGCCCCTTCTCGGGGCCTCTGGGTTAGGGGACGGGGATCAGAGTCAGCCGTGACCCCCTGTTCCTCCTGCTCGCACAGCCCGGCCCTGGAGCCCCAGCCTCTTCCTAGGGGCTCAGCAAGGTTTTTGGGGGGGCCCAGCCCACCGCCCTGCCTCCGAGACCACAGCTGCCAGCCTGCCCCCCAAGCCTAGACCTAGCGGGGCTCCTCAGTGCTGCCACCCCCCGAGGTGGGACAGCACGGCCAGGACCCCCAGCCTCTGGAGCTGCCAGGGGCTCAGTGCAGGCTGGTCCCCTGGGGAGCAGGTGACACAGGGCGAGGCCTGCAGGGGGCGGGGTGGGCAGCAAAGGAGCCCCTGAGCCAGGCTGGGGGGGCGGTGGGGAGGGCCGGGGGCTGCGGGCCTTGTGCACGGTCCCTGAGCCCCGTGCAGACGCAGACCCCAGTGGGTTTTCAGAGCATTTTTTATTTTATTGAGGTTTCTGCAAACGGGCAGCAGGCAGAAGCACAAAGACACCTTCAGGCAGAGCTGGGAAGGCGTGGTCGCAGGGCGCCCTCCAGCAGGGGATGGCAGCGGCCCTCGGGCCGGCGGAGGCAGGGCCGGGAGACCCAGGCCCCGGGCGGCGCCCCCTGCCTAGCTGATGGCGCTCAGCGCGTGGGCGAGGGCGTGCAGCTGGTCCTGGACGCCCTCCAGGGAGCGCCGGATGGCGTGGGGGCTGTCCAGCACGTCGATGGCCAGCGTGTACGGGTCACACTTCACGGAGAAGGGGCGCTGGATGCGGGAGGCGTAGCTCCTGGGAAGGGAGCGACCCGGACCCTCGGTCGCCCAGCGGGGACTCGGGGGCCCTGGGGCCACTGGGGACAGGGTCCGTGGCTCTGGCCGGGGCCCCTCCATCACGTCAGGTTCGGAGCGCCCAGGACTTTTTTGGAGCCACCTGGGTCTCATTCTGTCCGTCCACCCAGATTCGATGGGGGCTGAGGGCCCCTCCCCTCCAGGGGCTGGGGGTGTTTACAGTGGGAGGGACAGGCCCTTTCTGGGACAGCCTCTGCCGGGCACGCCACCACCCCTGCTCCCTCCTAAGGGCCAGCTCAGCCAGGCCTCCTCCTCCAGGCGGGCCTCCAGACTGTGCCCTGCAGAGTCCGTTCTGTCCCTGTCCCTAAGCCTGTGTGAGAGCCTACTCCTGCACACACACCCAGGGCCTCAGTTTCCCCTGTGACAGCAGGAGCCTTCTGAGGGTGAACGGGTGGGTGCGTCAGGCTCTGCCTTCCTCCCGGGGGGGGGGGGCACGCGGGTCCTGGCGCCCCGCCCCGCCCCGCCCCTCCGCACCCCCAGCCCCGCCCCCCAGGGGCTCCGAGGGGAGGGGGCTGGGAAGGACCCCGCACACCCTCCTACAAGGTCAGCCTCCACCTCCTAAAAGCCCGGCCTTGACCTGGCCACCGGCCCTGCGGTCTCCCTCCCCAGGCTTCCTGGGGTTCCCGCCGCGGGAGGGGCATGGGGACCGAGGTGGCCGTGGTTCCCTCTGCTGGGAGACGGGCTCACAGGCCTGGCCGCTGGCCGACCCGTCCCGTCCCGTCTGGGGGCCCGGGCCCCCCGCCTACCTGAGCTTGTCCTTGGCGTCACTGAAACTCTCCGACACGAAGTAGACGGGCTGGTAGGTCTGATCCTGATACGGCTGAACGGCCGCGGCGTCGGGGTCAAAGGCCCGGAGCTCGGGCTCCTCGGACAGGGAGTGCTGGGGGAGGCCGCGGCTCTCAGGGCCCCGTGGGGATGGAGCCCCGCGTCCTGACTCCGTGGCGGCCCCGGGTGTGCACCCGCTTCCCCCAGCAGGGGTGCTCCCAGGGCCCGGGCACAGAGTGCGTGGGGAGGGGCGTAGACGAGCTTTCCTGGCACCCCCACCCCCGGGAGGCAGCCCCAGCCTCCCGGGAGCTGGAGTCCACAAGGCACCACAGAGGTCCCCCGGGACCCGGGCTCCAGCCTCACCAGAAGCTCCCCGTAGGAGGACAGCAGCCCGGCCCCGTAGGCCTTGACCTCGCCGTTCTGTTTGCAGAGCCCAAACTCCACCGTGAACCAGTACAGCTGGTGGGGACAGGAGGCAGGGGGGCTCAGAGACGGCCGGGCCCGTGCCACTGTCTCCGCTGCCCGCGGCCCGGGCACCGCCCACCCGGGCAGGGCCGAGCCGGGCTCCAGGGCGGTCACAGCGCGAGGACAACACTCCTTGGACTGGAGGGCCTGGCTGGAACCCAGGGCCCTGCAGGGGGAGAAACCCACCGTGGACAGCTTCTCAATTTCCTCGTCCGAGACCCCCAGGGATGCGAGGCCAATGTCCTGCGGAGGAGGGGGGTGAGGAGGGGCTCTGTGAGTGAGGGCGCTGGGCCGGCCGCAGCCCCTCCAGGGGTCTCCCGGGAGCGCCCTGCGAACCCATCGAGGGCCCCGGCGGCCTCTGCTGTTCCTGGGAGAGCCAGCAGGTGGCAGCACGAGCTGCGGGAATCTGCCCCTAGCTGGGCCCTGGGCTCCGGGGACGGACTCTTGGGAAAGGACAGGTTCTCAGGCTGGCCTCTCGGAGTGGGTCTGAGCACACCGGGTGCGCCCACCCCTCTATTCCAGGATGGCGCAGTCTCCCTGAAGCCCGAGGGGGGAGGCTGGCAGCACCCCCACCCCCCCGCCGGCAGGTGCAGGCCCCGCCCCAGCCCCCCCCAGCCCCCGGCTCCTGAGGCCTGGGGCACACACCTGGGAGAACTGGGCGAAGGTCCGGTCGGCCAGCATGGGCACATGCCCCAGCAGCTCGTGACAGCAGTCCCTGGGGTGGGGGCGACAGCGGGCGGGGCTGGGGCCGGGGCGGAGGCCCGACCCCGCGCCCTCCCCTGCGGCCCGGGCTGGGCACTCACGGCTCCGGGGAGTGCATGGGCGAGGAGGCGTGGCGGATGTACTGGGTGCACTGGAACACGCGGAAGGCCAGGCTGGCCAGGAAGTCGCGGGCGGACAGCAGGCCGGCCACCGGCCGCAGCTGGAAGCCGGTCCGCTCTGCGGGGCCACGGCCGTCAGGGCGCCGGGGCGGGCGGGGCCACCGGCCGGCCACCCCCGGGCCCTCCCGCCCAGGGCCTCCCGCCGGGCCGCACCCTTCAGGAAGCGGGAGACGTCCTCCAGCTGCGGGATGCTGTCCTCCCGGTACCCGCAGAACCGCTCCAGCAGCTCGAAGGCCTGCAGGTGCTCCCGGCAGGCGTGGGTGGCATAGAGGCCTCGCAGCGTGGTGTAGACCTCCCTCCTGCGGGCGAGGGGCTCAGGCCGGCCGGGGGGCCCGCTCTCCTCCCGGCCCCTGCCGCCCGCTCCCGACCCCTCCTCGTGGACGCCGGGTTCTGCCCGCTGCAGGCCCCGGGCGGCCTCACCCACTCCGGCCGCTTTGGGGGCTTCCAGGGGCCGGGGGTCCTCGGGACACCCGGCCTTCATCCCGTTAGAGGCCACACCCTCTTCGCGGGGATTCTGGGGCCTCCCTGCCCCTCCTCCCCCCACCTGCCCCCCAGCCGCTGTCACAGGGCCTCACCAGGTGGCAATCTCCTCGGCCGTGTAGTCCACGTGGGGAATAGGGTCGCCTCTGTGGGGGGGTCAGGGGTCAGTCCCGGTCCCCTCAGGGGGGGACTGCGGGAGCGACAGGAGGGGCCGGGGCTAAGTGCCCCGCCAGCTGTGTGGCTTCGGCAAGTTGCTTAAGCACTCTGGGCCCGGGTTTCCTCAGCTGTGATTCGGGGACCCAGAGTCGGCGACCGCGGTGAGCGTGAGGGTGATGGCACTGGTGACAAAGACAACCCTCCCCTTCCCCCACCCCCAGGTCTAGCGTGAGGCTCGGAATAAGTCTGGGCCCCGAGGCCGAGGCCCTGGAGGCACTCACTGCCGGTACCGGAAGGCGATCTCAGCGATCAGCTTCCTGCGCTGGCGGTACGCCTGGTCCGAGAAGCCCTGGCGGCAGAACGGACGCCGTCGGGGGCCGCCCCGTCCCGCTGCCCCGCCGCCCAGCCCAGACGCGGCCCGTGACACCGGCGGGGGCCCGGGGCGGCACCCGGCCAGGCCTCTCGGTTCCACCAGGAGCCAGGCAGCAGGCGGACACCCGTCCCAGCCCCGGCTCGCGCCCAGCGCTGCCCACGAGTACGGGGCCAGACTGGGGACGGGAGGCCTGGGGAGGACCCGCTCACCGGATGCTCCAAGTCCAGGTCGGGATCGAACTTGGTGACCAGGTGGTGGCACTTGTCCAGCTCGGAGACTTTCCTCGGGAACCAGGGGACTTCCCGGAGCAGGAGAGGCAGGAGGGCTCGGTGGGTGCTGGGCCCAAGCAGGAGGACGGCCCCGAGCGCAGCCCCCGCCCAGGGTGGGAGCGACGGGGGGCGCCCGGGACGCGGGGGGGCGCCCTGCACTCCCGAGTCTCAGGGCCTGTGGTCGCAGTCCAGGGCAGAGGGCCCGGCCTCACCCTTGCTCTCCCCTGCGCCGCGCACGTCTTCGGCCACGCGGCGCACGGCACTCAGCAGGCCAGGCAGGGCGGCGCTGGGCACCTCGCAGCGCACCAAGCAGTCCAGGTACGGGCCCCCCGCCCGCGGCTTCTGGGCCGGCCGGGTCTCCAGGTGGTGGATTTGGGCCTCAAAGCTCTTAGGGCACGAAAGCCGGCAGAGATGGGGGGGTGGACAGACGGGGGAAGAGGGAGCTGGGAAGCTCGCCTGGGGTCAGCCGGCACTGTCCCCCAGCTTCTGCAGCCAGCAGCCCACGTGACCGCTGCAGACTCAGGGGGAGGCCCGCTGCCCTCGCAGCCTCCCGCTGGGACACCACCTTCGGTCTAACTTGTCTCACAGCAGCTGTCACGGGGTCCCCAGAGCCAGGTTTCTGGGTGGGGCCTTCTGTATGTCCCTTCACCACCTCCATGCCTGGTGGCCTCACTGGGCCCACTAGCCTCACCCAGGGCTGGGGCTGGGCTCTGATGCCACTGGGGCGAGGTCAGGGGGCGGGCCGGACCCCTAAGTGGCACTGAGCACAGGGTCTGGCGGGAGGGGTCTGCTGCAAGCCCAGCTCCATCACCAGCAAGGCGGGGAGCACAGGTCCCATAGGCCCTCGGCCACCAGGGAGCTCAAGAGGCAGCGGCCGTCACATCGTTTGGGCACCTGTGCCAGGAGCCAGCGCCTCAGTCCCCGGGCCCGGACTCAGGGAGTTCCCAACCACGCGACGGGGAGGGGGTGAGGCCCCGGGAGCCCTGGCCGCCCCTCACCTCGAATGCCTTCAGGGCCCGGGACAGCGAGGGGGGCTTGGTGGCCCGCAGGGTGAAGAGCAGGCTCAGCGGAGTCTTGCCGTCCCGCTCAGCCAGGGCCCCCGCCTCCAGGGCCTCCCCGGGCTCGGACGCCGCAGCCGCGGCCTCGGCCTTCTCCCGCTCCTTGCGGGCGTCCTGGATGAGGCTCTGCCGCCTCCCGACGAAGCGCGGGGACTGCGGGACAGACACGCCAGCTGTGCCGCTCTCGGCCCGGCCCTGGCCTGTGCCTTGGTGCCCCCGCGTGGGCAGGGCCGGGGGACTGGGGTCCGGCGGTCTGGGAGGACGCTGCCCCTGCCGGCCCCGGGGACGCCGCCCCAGCCCCGCTGAGTGACCCCTCCTCGTGGTCCCACCCCCAGCCCGCCTCACAGCACAGGGGCTGTGGCCACACCTTGTCCGCAGTGTGTCCCTGAGACCACGAGCCCCCGGGCTCGGCCCTCTCCTCACCCCGGTCGGCAGAGAAGTCCCCGCCTGGGCTCAGCTCTTGGAGCTAAACTTCCAAGAAGGTTCTGGTGTCCTCGGGTCTTGGAACACGGCGGGGGTGGGGGCGGTGCTGGTGGCGGGGCTAGCCCTCCCGGATTTCACACGGGACCCGGGCGGGGCAGGGACAGAGCCAGGGGTCTCCGCGGGGGACGGAGTCTCGCCAGGAGACCGTGGGGAGGGGGCTCCGTCCCCCACAGCAGGTGCCCTGGGATGGTGCCTGCAAATTAACTGTCTAGAGCCCAGAGCATATTTTCTTTAAAGTCCTATAAACAAAAGCTGACGGTTCCGGGCCCTCCCAGGGGACTTGACGACCCTCTTCCAGGCCGAGGAGCTCCTGCGAGCCGCTCTCAGAGAGGGGCAGGCCCAGTGGGTCTTCCCAGCACCGCCCCGCCTTGAACTCAGGGCCTCCTGAGTGGCAGGTCACGCCTCAGTGGCCGTTCCGGGTGGGCAGGGAGGCCCGGGGTTACTGAGCAGGGGAGGTGGATTTCAAGACGGGAAATCCCAAATGGAGCACGGAAGGCGTAGCAGGTGCATGGACAGAGGACGGACGGAGGACGGACAGGTGGGTGGACGGATGGACAGGTGGGTGGACGGACAGGTGGGTGGAGGATGGAATAGCCCTGGAGCCCAGACCATGCTTCAGCTCAGCCGAACTGACGCCCGCAGCCCCGTTCGCCCTGTGTTCCCATCAGGAGCTGCCGCAGGCCTGTGACCCTGTCACACACACACTGGATCCAGCACGACCCTCCCTCCCACAGAGATTCAAACACCCAGGGACGGGGCGGCCCACCAGGGAGGGGTGGGGCCCACGGCCAGGACTGGCCTCCGAGCCCGGGCCCCGGGCATGCGTGTGGACCGTGGGCTTCCGGGCCATTCTCGCCCACGGGCACCAGCTGCCCTCTTACCATGGCGGCCTCGGCCTGCTTGGCGTCCAGCTCGGAGATGGCCCTGCGGAAACCCTTGGCCTGCGGCGGGGCGGCGCCGGGGGTGGGCATGGTACCGGCGAGGTCCAGTCCGCTGGTCTGCACAGCCCCCTGCAGGGCGGCCTTTTATAGGCTGAGCTGACGTCAAAGCCCCTCTGGTCCCCCGCCTCCCACCCCCCGCCCCGTCCCTCCCCTGCTGCTGCGCCTGAGGCTGGGCGCGGAGCGGGAGTGGCGGGAGAAAGGGCTCTGTCCCATTAAATCTAATTGCCTCTACTGTCGCAGGCACCCGGGCAGGCGGCCGGCCCTTCGTCTGATTCATCTCGGCTCCGGCGGGCGTGCTGTGCCCTCAGCCCCCACCCAAGCGGGCCGACGGGGGTACGTGGAAAGCTGGTGTCCGCGCGCAAAACCCCCAACGCTAGTGGCAGGTGGTCGGGAGACCCAGGCTCAGACTTCAGATGTCGGGGGGGGCTATTTGATTTTCCAGAAGTTTCTGCACTTCATCAAATCTCCCAGCGGGGTCCCGAGCGTGTCTCCACAAAAAGCCCTCAGGAGCGTTATCGGCAGCGCCCCTCAGCCCCTGCGCCCCGAACCCCAGGCGCGTCTGCGGGACCGGCCTGTCCCTGAAGGGCCCACCCCAGTGTGGGGAGGACGAGGGGCATCGGGGACAGGGTGTCTCTAAGAGTTGTCCCAGCCCCTCCCGCGCGGCCAGCTTCCCTCCCCAGGCCTCTGACCACCTCCCCCGCGGGCGTCACTGCCGTGTGGACAGGCCCCTCCCTGAGCACTGTGACCCAGCCCTTCCTCAGGTGGCCGCCAGGACACAGGGCTCCCAGGTCCTGGGACGACCCCAGCCCAGAACTTCTCCTGAGTGCCCTCTGATGGCGCCTGCTCCCAGGCATGGACTAGCGGTGTGGAGCGAGGACGGGCCGCCCGGAGGCAGCTGTGGAGGTGGGCTTTCTCCTGCCCAGCAGCCCAGAGCCACATGCTGGACGCAGCAGGAGCCCTTCCCCGCCTCCTCAGGTCCACCCGGGCTGGCCACCGTGTTATCTCAAGGACACGCCCACTCTTCATCACGGTGACCAGCCACCCCTCTCCTCCCGGACCTTCCCCCAAAGTCGTCCGACCATACCACTCTCTTGCTCCACAGCACTCTATGGCTCCCCAGTGCCCCCTGGAAGCGGCCTGAGGGAGTCCCCCCTCGCCTGCCCCTGTTGATCTCACCCCCAACGACTCCTATTTCCGGCTCTGGGAGGGTCTGGGGCTCCATGACACCCAGTTTGAAACACCATTCTCAGTCTCTTCTCCTGGCGAACTCCTATTCATCCCACAAAACCAGCTCGGTTACCATTCACTCTGCAAGGCCCACTCTGTCTTGGCCCTGATGTCAACCTCCTCCCCCGCTCCACACTCCGGCTTTCCTCCCCACCGCAAACTCCCTGAGGACAGGAACCTGCTGGTTTGGGCCATGGCCTGGCTCATCTCCTGGACGCTGGGATCCTGGAGAATGGGTCTCGGTGGCCTCGCCTCCAGGGCCTCGCCTGGGAAGAGCCACGGGGCCGTGTGCCCCAAACGGTACTGCAAGGACCTGCCAGAGACCTCAGGGCCGGGCTCTGCCTTCGCCGGCTGACACGGAGGGCTGCGAGCTTCCACCGCCCCAGGCTGCAGCCAGCCTGCCCAAGTCCCCGAAGGTCCCTGGGGTTGGCTCTGCCTCTATGCCCAGCATCAGGCCTGCTGCAGCCCTGGACAGGCTCCCTGTCCCCCTGGAAGCCCCCGGGGCTCTCATGTGTCCCCTCCAGGGTGGGGGCTGCCAAGGAACCCTTGGTGACATGGCCCTGTCCTGCGGCGGCCGGCTCATTTGCTCGGGGGTGGCCTGGGGCGCGGGGCGGGGCGCACATCCACTAAGTACCGTGTGCACAGCCAAGCGCGGGCCTCACCCCGGGTGTGGATTTAACCTTTCGGCAAATGCCTCTGCCGGTACAAATATTGTCTCTAGTCGTCCGCCTCCCTGAGCTGGCGAGCCCGCCTGGGAGCTGCGTGGAGCTTGTTTTCCGACCCTGCCCTGGCCCCCCACCATCAAGGGAGCCCCCGGTCAGTGCTAAGGGCAGGAAGCCGGGACAGCGCCGGCCTCAGTCACCTGACCCCGCGTCCACCTGCCGTGGTCCAGGAAGGGAAGCCCACACCGCTGCTCCAGGGCTGGCCGGCCCTGGCCCGAGTCTGGGGACCCCCTGGCGCACAGACCGGGTCCCTCTTCCTTTGGCCCTCCCCTGCCCCAGCCCAGAGGGCGGGGCCCTGGGGCCCCCAGGTCCGCCCCCCACCCCCCTCCCCCGGTTCTGTACCCTGGGCTCCCTGGCTGGGTGTCCCCCTAGCCCAGGCCTCCCGGGGTGACGGCATGGCATGCCCTCAGATGGGCCTCCATGTACCCATTCTGCAGGTGAGAAGGCCGAGGTGACTGATTTCTTTGGGTCACGTGGTGAGCCTTGAGCCTGCTGCCCGCCTCCTGAGACGTGACTCTTTCGGGGACCCACTGGCAGCCATCCTCAGGGCCTGAGGGGCTCAAGGGGAAAAATCTAACGGACGGTCCCAGGCTGGGCAGAGACCCCCGTGGAGGAAAGACCCCCTTCTCGGGGGAAGGCCAGGCACACGAGAGCCCTGCGGCCCGGACACAGTACGCTGGGGGCCGAGGCCCGCGGGCTGGGCTTGCGGAGAAGGCGGGAGGGGCCGGGCACCGAGGTGAGAGGGCGGGGAGGGGGCACGTGGCCAGGGCCCCACCTGCTGTGAGCCTCGGGCCCCACTTCCCCGCAGGGCCCCCACCCCACGCAGCCCCCCACCCGCAGTCGGGCTGAACAGTTCCAGCCGCCTCGCCAGGCGCGGAGGAGGCGCTGAGCTGGACGCTTCTTCTCAGCAGGCGAGGGCCTCCGAGGCCTTAATAGCCTGTAATGACAGTGTCTGCTCCTGGCGCTGGGCCACGCCTGGCGTGGGGCAGGGCAGGGCAAGCCGCATGCAGCTTCTAGTTTCTCCCTGACTACATGGCCCCTTCTAAGGCCTCAGGGGCACCCCCAGATGCCAGCTTCGCCGTGGGACCCCAGCCCTATTTTCCTCCCCAGGGCCAGGCCCAAGGCCAGGAGGGGCCCAGAGATGAGGGCCGCTGAGCAGGGCACTGCCCTCGGGCCCTGTCGCGGGCTCTGCAGGGCCATACTGTCCAAAAATCCAGAGAAAGCGGTCAAGAAAACGTCTCCCAGCGAGCTGGGGTCAAAGGTGGCTTCTGAGGCGTGACAGAGTGGCCTTTGCCACTGTCGCCATGTGCCCTGGGATAGGCACGGGGATGCAGTCACGCCGCGCTGAGAACTTGGGGGCTTTTCAGGGCGTCAGGCTGCCTGGGCCGTCCCGGGCCCTTGTGGTCCCAAGATCTCTGAGGACAGAGAGGCCCACGTCCCACCCTCCGCCTGGGACAGGCCCCACAGAGCACACAGCCAGGGGATTAGGGACACAGGCCCCGTCTGGGCCACCTGCCTGCAGCCCCGCCCAGCCTGAGCCCCAGGCCTCTTCCTACGGCACCCTTTGTCTCAGGACGCGGGGGACAAAGCTGCCCAGGCCCCCACCCCCCGAGCTGGGAGTAGATCCGTGTTGCCCTGACGTGTGGGCTTGTCAGAGCTGAAATGTCAGAGCAATTAGCCCTGAGAGGACGAGGGAGGGAGCGGCCGACGAGGACGATAGTGACGAGCAAGCAGGGCCCAGCGCCAGCCACCCCACCGGTCGATTCCAGGCACTTGGGGATAATTGGGTATTTAGAAGTCAGGCAGCAGGAGAGAGCGGGCTGGGCGGGCTGCGGGGGCCCCCCGCCCCTTCACAGGCGGCTGGTTCCGGACCACGGGAGCTGCACCTGCAGCTGTACTGGTCTGCGTGTGCATGTGCACGTGTGTGTGGCAAGCCTGCGCGTGTGGTGGGCGGCAGGGGCTTAGAAGGTCTGACCAGCCACGGCGGGGGTGCGCAGGTGGCCCCCGGCTCTGTGTCCCTCCAGACCTCCGCACGGGGTCTCGGCCACGGCCCCAGGGTCCTGGGTCCCCTCCAGACCCGCCTCCCTCGCCCCCCTCCCAGTGACTCAGCCAGCCCGCCGCCCCCCCACCGGCCTGTTCAGTCTTCTGACAAATTAGCCGGAGAACAGCAATAAAAGCCACAATCAGCTCTCGTTAGTCACCCCAGGCAGCTGCGCTTGGACGGCAATCAGGTCTAATTGTAAGACCAGCGTCGCTGCCCAGCCTGGAGCCCCGGCTCAGTCACCTGTCCCCGCGGCTGCTTTTGACGGCCCAGGGCGGCCTCACCCCGCGGCCCCGCAGAGGCTCCACTTGCATCCCGCGGGGGAGCCTGGTTTCTGGCACCCGGCCGTGCCCTGGCTGTGGCCCGGGCTGCTTTAGCAGAAGCATGGGGGCCACGACCTGAGAGGGGACAGCCTCGCTCTGCTCGCTGTGGGTCCGCTGACCCTCTCAGCTGGACATCTGGGCAGCGAGTACCCCAGGTTTTGCTTCAGGCTCTGGTTCCAGGCTGGGCCCTCCTTGGCGCCACCCCCGGGGGCCCACAGCGGCCTCTGCAGGGCTTCCTGCAGCCAGGCTGGGATTCGGCGCCTGCCTGGGACGGAGGCCCCCTCTGCGTCTGACCCCCTCCTCCCCTCCCTCCCACACGGCCTGGGTTGGGGAGGGTGGAGCCCCCCAGCTCCTTCTTCGGTGAGGTCCCACCCTGCCCCGCTCGCTGACATGTCCAGAACAGGGGTCCCAGGAAGCTCTGCGCCTGCAGGGGACTCAGTGACTGGCCGCATCTGAATTTACCTTCATCTGATCTCTGGAGACGAGTCTGGCTCTGCCTGGCTCGGGAGCCCTGAGCTGGGGACCGGGGCAGACCTGCAGGTGGGCAAACTGAGGCAGGCGGGGTGTCGCATGCCAGCTCTCCCAGCCAACAGCGCCAGCGCCTGTTCAGGGCAGGGCCCGAGGCTCGGAGAGAAACGAGGTGCAAGATCGCGGTGACCGGAGCCCGGACGGGGCCTCCCGAGCCACGCTGGTTCCTCACACCGGCCCCCCTGGCCAGGGGCGGCTTTCTCCCTGGGGCTCCCTGCCGCTGTCCCCCCAGCCCTGGGCTCCTGGTCTGGACCCGCATGTGTGTCCCCCGGCTCCAGTCAAGCCCCCTCCCCGACCCTGCCTTCCCCACAGCTGGCACCCTCTCCCGGGAACTAGCGGGGCTGAAAGAAGGACCCAAGGGCCCCCCAGCAGCTGTGATCTCTGAGCCTCTGCCCAGGTGCCGGGCCTCCGGCAGGAGGGGCCGCGGGCACGACTGTGGCAGGTGCCCCCCCAATCCTGGGCTCGGAGGAGCCCCGCCCCCCTCTGACATTTCCAGGCCGCACGCTGCAGACCCAGCTGGCCGTGATATTTAGACAGGGCTTATTTGCGACGACTGCTGTTTGATGACTTTGGGGCCCAGGATGAGCTCGGCTGAGCCCAAGCTGGCCCACCTCAGTCTCGGGCTCCGGTTTTATTATAAAGGCGTCCGGCTAAGCCGCTGCCTTCTGCGTGGGCCGAGGCCCCCCAGGCACCAGAGAGCTGGGCCCGCGTTCTCCTGGGGTGCTGCTCTGGGCGTCTGCCGCACTGGGGCGGGCCCCACGGTGTCCCCACAGCTGAGGATGCTGCCCCCGCCTCCCCAGCCCCCAGGGGAGGAGCCGGGGGGCCGGAAATGCCGCTGCTGCTCTTCGCTCCCCGTCCTCACCTACAAGCATTTCCAGGGGTGCTTTCGAACCGGACCTCTTCCCTTCAGGGGTCCGTCGTTGGAGAGCAACACCCGTGGAAGGTCATGACCATCCAGGCGGGGCCACCCGGGGCCGCAGTGCCCGGGCTGAGCCTGAATGGAGAGCGGGGGACACCCACCCCCAGGGCGGCATGGCCGGGGGAGGGGGAGAGACGCCGCAGCTCTGCAGGGAGCCGGGGAGACGGCGGGCAGGGGTCTCGCCGATGGACAGCGGGTGGGGGGACGGGGAGCGGAGGCAGCACTTTGGGGGTACCTCCCCTCACCCCAATTTCCTGGGAGAATTCCCAGTTCTTGAACGTTCCCCAGGAAACCCAGAGGGACCGAGAGAGGCCTCGCCAGCCCCGCAGGAACCTGGAGAAGCCGGGTCGGGTCGGGTCGGGTCGGGGGGGCTGTGTGCGCAGACCTCCGCCCCTTTGGCCTCGGCACCGCGTGGCTCCCAGCATCCCGGGTCCCTCCGCAGAGTTGGGGCCAGGCCGAGCCCCCAGCGCGACAGAGCCCCCCTCGGCTGATCCCCAGGGGGAACAGACTGGGCCGCGGACAACCGGCAGGGTGGGGCCGCGGCGGGTGGGGTCCTCTCCGCAGCGGCCCTTGGAGGGGGACTTGGAGAGCGTGGCCCGGATGCCAGGGTGGGGTCTTCCCGGGCCTCCCTCCACCCCAGGGCCTGGGAGGCCCCCCTTCCCAAGACCGGGTGGTGCTCTGGACCCCAGCCCCAAGCTGCCTTTACAGCAGCTGGGACCCATTCGCTTCTTCGTGTGACCGGTGAGCTAACGTCTGCTGGCCCATCTTGGGTGTAACCAGCCCCTCTGTCTCCCCGGCAATGGGCCCCACGGCTTCTGTGAAATGAAGGGACAAAGAGAATTTTGGGGAGAACCAGGCTCAAGGCGGCAAGTTGGGGGGGCTGCGGGCCAGTGAACCTGCCCTCTTCCTTCCTGCAGCCCCCCCCATGTCCCCGCCCCTTCTCAACACCCATAGCCCACCCACTCCTCCCCCGGGGCAAGGGTGCTGCTCAGGACCCTCGGGGTGTCTCCCGCACCCCATGGCCCACCTCCCACCCCTCCATCCTGAACGCTCTTGATATCACTGGTTTTTACAAAATAATTATTTTTAGGCGTTCCCTTTGTGGCTCAGCAGTAACAAACCCAGCTAGGATTCATGAGGATGAGAGTTCGATCCCTGGCCTCCCTCAGTGGGTTAAGGATCCCACGTGGCTGTGGCTGTGGTGTAGGCCGGCAGCTGTAGCTCCAATTCGACCCCTAGCCTGGGAACCTCCATATGCCGCTGGTGTGGCCCTAAAAAGCAAAAAACAAAATAAAATAAAAAAATTAATTAACTTAGGGTAAAATACACATTAAAATAAAACTGACCATCTAAATCGGTTTCAGTGCACAATTCAGCGGCACTAAATACATTCACATTGTGGCCATCACACCGTCATCTCCGGAACCTTCCGTCTTCCCAGACTGACCCTCGGCCCCGCGGGACACTCCTCCCGGCCCCTCCCCCAGCCCCGCCCGCCGTCTCCTTCCCGTCTCTGTGGATCTGGCTCCCCCGGGGACCCCCGGGAGTGGGCTCGCAGAGTGTGTGTCCTTCTGTGACCGAGCATCGTGTCCCCGAGGTCCGCCCAGTGGCAGCTGCGTCAGGACCGCCTCCCTTTGAAGGCTGCGTGACGCCCCCGCGCGGTGGACGTGCTGCGGGCACCCCTTCACCCCTCGATGGACACAGGGGTCGCCTCCCCCTGTGGCAGCGTCTCCCCGAGTCCCTGTTTTCACTTGAGGACACACCCGGAAGTGAGAGCGCAGGGTCTCATGGCGCCTCCACACTTCAAACTCCTGAGGTCCCTGCACACGGTTTTCTGCAGCGGCTGCACCACTTTCCATCCCACCACCAGTGCGCGGGGCCCCACCGCCCCCACAGCTGTGTAATTGTTTTGAATTTGAATTATACGAGCAGCAGACCGTCCTTCAAACATACATGCGCGCAGGTGCACAGACACACTCACGGAGCAGGAAAAGCCGCCCTCCCCGGGCCCAGAGTGGGGCCTGGGGCCCGCGGTACCCGCGCTCTAGGCTTTTTCAGGAGAGCCGACGCCTCCCAGAGCGGCCGCCCTGGGCACCTGCTTCCCAAGGCCCCACCGACGCTCGACAGAATCAAACGTTTGTTTCTCTTGCGTTTTTGCCAAAGGCGGGGGCGTGAAGTGGACCCGCCTGGGGTTCCCGCCCCGGGCCCCGGGCCCCACTTTCTCCTGGTTCCCGGCCACTTCCTCGGACAGCGGTCCTTCCCCTCATTTTCCCGTGGGTCATCGTGCTTTTTGTGATGAGATGGAGAAGAGCCGACATGTTCTGGGGTGAATTCTTTTTTGCAAGGAACTCGCTTCCCCAGCGCCCGGTCTGTCTGTTCCTTGGTTGATGGAGCCTCTTGTCATCAGAAAGGGTGGGCTCTGATGTGACCCCTTTCCCTCCGTGGCTTTTGCGGTCTGGGTCTTGTCTGGGAACCCGCCCCAGATGGGGCAGTGACCCCCCGGGAGAGACGCAGCTCCTGCGGCGGCGATACTGGGGCCCCCAAATTCACGGGCGTCACGCTTAGTCACACGGCTTTGCACTTGGACGAGAGCAGCTCAAGGTGAGCTCGCTTTTCCGCTACAAACCACGGGCAGGATCTGCTGGTCTGGGGTGTCGGGGGGCGGGGCGTGGGGGGCCTGACCTCCGGGGGAAGATGCTGAGGCTCTCATGCTCATCAAAAAGGTCAGGGGCTGCACAGGGCAGGGTGACAAGTGTTGAGTCGAACCGGGCGCCCCCTGAAGATGGAGCGGCAGGGGCCTGTGCCCCACTTTCCCAGGCGGGCAGCCGTTCACGCCCCCTCAGGAACCTGAGAAGCCCTCAAAGTGTCTGGGGGCTCGGGGGGCAGGGGGCGCGTCGCAGGGCGGGGCCTGGACTCGGGCGAGCACTTGCTGCTGCCCCGGGGACGTCAGAGCTTGTTCCAGAACAGGCTGCAGAACCCCCTCCGCCCCCCACCCGCGGGGAGCTGGGGCTTAGAGAGGCAGCCGGTGGGGGGTCGTGGGGCGCATCTGCAGGGGCCCCTGCCTGACCCTCGGGAGGAACTCCTCCCGGCCAGCTCCAGCCCGTGGGGCGCCCGGCCTCCTGGCCCCCGGGGCCGGGGCTTCCACGCGCCTGCAACCTGGGTGGGCTCTTCCTCCGTGCCCTGGTGGGGACCTTCGGGGCCACTGTCCTGGCTCCCCCCGTGCCCGGGTGGGGGTCCCTGCGGCTGGGCTCACAGCCCACCCCCAGGTCTGCCCCCTCCCCCGGGTCAGCACACTTGGCCTCGGGGCCGCTCTGCCGTCCACCTGCCCACAGGCCCTCGGGGCTACAAACCGAGGAATGCGGTTTGCGCAGCACATGCTCCAGATCCGTGAGACCCCTCAGCGGGCCAGGGCCCCCCACTGTGACCGCAGGCCCCAGTCCCCCAGCCGCCCCACCCCCTCTCTCCGGACACGGGCGCTTCGGGAATTTTCACCAAAATCTGCTCCCTCGGTCACTGTCTCACTCAAGCAGCTTCAGCGGCTCCGGGGCCTGTGTTCACCACAGCGTGACCTCGTGGGCCTATCACCCCAGGACCCCCAGGCTGGCCCAGCCACGCCTTACAGAGCACCCCGCCCCCCTGCCGGCACCCCCACCCGTCCTCGGAGCCCAGAGGAGAGGCCTCCCGTGACCCCAGAAGCCAAATGTGCAGAGACTCTGGGACCCCAGCAAGAAGAGCCACTGACTCCCACCTGCTTCAGGCACAGTAGCGGCGCCGGGTTATAAGCGAGCGGGCAAAAAGGCCTTCTCATCCATCGCCGTGGGCTTCCAGGGGCTCCTGGACTGGAACCACCGTGGCACTGTTTCTCCACATTACATATATATACGCAATTACTCTCCCAGCACTGCCGCTGGGATTGATCCCCCCGCCAGCAAAGCAAAGGATTCCAGCCCACCCAAGCCCCTTGCGGGGGCCGCTCAAACAAGAGGCGGCCTCGGAGGCGGCGGCGGCGGAGGGAGGGCTGACCACCGCTCAGCAAACCCTGTGCTGTAGGGACGCCCGGGGCCAGGCTGCAGCCGCGGCGCCTCCGGATGCGCCTAGGACGCACGCGAGGCCGTACACGCAGGTGCACAGTCGCTGCCTGAGGGTCCTTCCGCACAGACTCCGGGGAGCGCGGGGCGCAGGGGGACCCGGCAGCGGCAGGGTCCTGGGGAAGGGGTCTGTCCTAGGACCCCCCCTTCTGGATGTGGGGATGTGCGCGGATACACCGTCCCAGCACGAAGAAGGGAGGGGCTTAAAAAGAGCCCCTTTGGGGTGAGGGGCCAGCTTCCCTTTGAATTTTCTTGGCCCATTTGGAGCTTCCACATCCGGTCAGTGACCCCAGAGCCAGGGCCAGAGGCGAGAGGGCGGGCTGAGGCCGGTTCAGGCCGGGCAGCTGCAGGGCCCACAGAGAGGCAAGTCCCGCGGGTCCTTCCTCCCTCGGCCCCCCCATCACCATGGAGACCGGGGCGGGGCCGGTGATGTAGGATTCGGGCAGCCCCGCCTCCCTCTGCCCAAATGCCGCATCTGTGTACACAAGCCACCCTCCTGGATGGCTGGGGGCGGGCGGCGCAGGGGGACCCAAGTTACAGAGCCCCCCACCCCCGGGCAGGCTTCCCAGGAGCGAGGGCACCTTTTGGGGCACAGACGCAGGCCGAGCGGGCTGATGGACCCTCCCCCGGTTCGGGGGTGCCGGCTGCCCGGCCTCCAGGAGCCAGCAGTGCCATCTGATCCGATTAGGGCTTCCAGCCCCAGCAGGGCGGGCACAGCCTGGGGGCTCGGCGGGCAGGGAGGGAGGCTTCGTGGCCCCAGCCGGTCAGACTCGCTTTCTATTCATTTCCTCTCCATTAAAAGTGTCAGCAGCATTTATTGATTTTTTCAGTCATGAGGTGCTGTCCCTGGTACAGCAAAGCGAGCAAAATCGGAGCAAAGGCGAGCCGGGGGCTAGAGCCCCAGGGGTGGTCCTCTTGCTCCGGGGTCTTGGGCGTCGCGGCCAGCGCGGGACGCACCTGCCGTCATCCCTGTAGGTCTGGAAATCGCTGGCTTCTGCCTCCTGACGCACCGTCGTCCGGTATCCAGGGAAACAGCTTCGCAGGAACAGCCGGGGAGGCGGTCATTTCCCCTTTATCTGCCCACCATCGGCGCTGGGGCCACGTGGAGCCCAGCCTGCTGACTTGTCACACGCACGCAGGGGGATGATTGCAGGGACGGGGACATCCAGCGGCCCGCCCGTCGGTGCCTCTTGCCCAGACGGCCTGGGTGGGACATGGGACAGGCCTGCGTGCGAGGGGCGGGGGGGGGGTGGGGGAGGGGCCTGCAGAACCCTCGGCTGCCAGGCTGCGGTGCCCGGGGGGCCTGGGGGCCATGGAAACCTGCTTGTCCCCGGGTCGCTCTGATCTGCTGAAATTTTTCCAGGCACATGATATACTCTAGGTGTCAGGGGGATGGGGGATGTTTGGGGCTTTATGTTTGTTTCTGGAAAACTAGTTTTACCCCAAATATATGTGTATATATACATATATATATATTTAGTCTTTTCTGATGATAAAGCTCATCAGTGCTCCTTAGAAAAATCGAAAAGGTACAGGAACGTATGAAGGAGAAAATGAGAGATGCTCAACGCAGACCAAACATGTGGTGGCCCCAGGGGACCACGTAGACCGGCCGCTCCAGATGGCCACTGTGTTGGAGTGGTGGCCACGCATTCCACAGGGGGGCGGGCTGGGCCTCAGCGACTCCCATTTCCCCTTCCCTCCTTCCTTCCTTCCTTCCTTCCTTCCTCCCTCCCTTCCTCCCTCCCTCCCTTCCTTCCTTCCTTCCTTCCTTCCTTCCTTTTTGTCTTTTTAGGGCCGCACCCACGGCATATGGAGGTTCCCAGGCTAGGGGTGGAGTCGGAGCTACAGCTGCCGGCCTACACCGCAGCCACAGCAACGCCAGATCCAAGCCGCAACCTATACCACAGCTCAAGGCAACGCCGGATCCTTGACCCACTGACCAAGGCCAGGGATGGAACCTGCGTCCTCGTGGATCCTGGTCAGCTTTGTTACCACTGAGCCATAACAGGAACTCCAGCAACTCCCGTTTCTTGTTCTAGTTCTAAGAATTCTAATTCTTGTTTCTTGTTCTTTAAGGCCAGAGGCGACAGCCGTGCTGAGTCCTGGGTGCAGGGTACAAGGGTGCTGGTGTTGACTGGGTCTGTGGGCCGGGGGAGTTGATAACAGCCGCCAACACATGGTGGTGGCCAGCACGGGGGAGGGGAGAGGGGGGATGGTTGGGAAATGTCACCCGAACCCCATGGGCCACCCCGTCCAGGCTGGGACCCAACCCCGCTCCCCATGGCCTGAGGAGAAGAGGTCCCAGCCCCAGGCCAGGCTCGCACCCCCATATTCCACACCCAAGGAGGAGGGGGCGGCGGTCGGAGTCACCTCCTGCAGGGCTGATGGCCAGCCACAGGCCCTGCCCCTTAAAGTTGAGCTGGGGGCTCCGGAAGGCCGTCCTGAGCGGCCTGCTGTGGGCACCGGCTCTGGGGCTGGGGTCCCGTCCAGTGCTGCCTGCGGCAGAGGGCGAGGCAGGAGGGTGCCCTCAGCCCCCTGCCCGCAGGCCCCTCCCAGGCGTGGCAGGGTTGGCCCTGATGCCTCCCAGGACGGCACCCTGCTTGGCCACTCCAGCTGACGCCAGCACCGCATCTGCAGTGGGAGCTGGCCGGTGACAGGGTGGCAGCTCAGGGCGGCTCCCAGGGCCCGGGACCCCACCCAGGCGCTCCTGCGGCTGCGGCCCACACGCCCTCTCTGGGTCTGCACCCTGGCCTTGCCCGCGGGCACCTTGGAGCCGCTCTGCTCTGTGGCCTGTCTTCCCGCCGGCCTGGTTTGTGTCATCCTGACAGGTGACACCGGCTCCTCCAGCAGGAGTAGAGGGAGGGGAGCGGGGCTGTGGGAGGAAGGACAGGGTGCCGCCTGGGGGTGCGGGGACACGAGAGGTCTGTGCGGGCACGGGAGCAGCAGGGCGGAGGACAGCGAGGACAGGGCGCCCGGCTCCAGGCCACAGAGCGGCTCCGATCGCTTCACGGAGGGGACGTGACAGCTGTTCCCGGGGCCTCTCCTGCCAGCACTGCCCCCGCCCAGGCCTGTGCAGGACAAGGGGACCTGTCCCTCCGGGTGACATGGCCACGGACAGTCTGTGTCAGGAGCTGGGTCCGGTGCCCAGGGCCCTGCCAGGCTCTTGGACTGCGGGTGAGCGGACCTGTCTGCGGTAGAGACGGTGGCCGCAGGGACAGAGCCTACCCGGGCGAAGGGAAGGGACCGCAGCTGGGGGCGTCCAGCTGAATCTGGGGTCCATCCGCGGCCATCGCCTGCAAAGCCCCAGCCACAGACGGGGGCCGGGGGGCCCTGCACGACTTCCAGCAGGTTGGGGACCCTCTCTGGGCACGAGGCTCTCCCTCTAGTGGAGGAGGCATTGGGGGTGTGGGGGCCGCTTGTGGGCATTCCTGGGTGCTGGGTGTGCCCTTGTGTCTGCGGGGGTGAGCTGGTGTGGGCGTGTTTCCGGGGGAGCACGCGGGCACACACTGGGTGAGGGGCATGGCCAGGGGTCCTCCACGCCCAGAGCTTGGGCCGGACCCGAGCACCTCGCACGCGGCTCCACGGACTGCACCTGCCCGCTCCCTTCTCCCCCTGACCCTGCGCCCTGGGCTCCGGCCACACGTAGCTCCGGTGTGCAAGTTTCCCTGAGGCAGCGGCGTGCCTGGCCGTCTCTGCCAGGGGCGGGGGCTCCCCAGGCCACGCAGGTCCGCAGCGGCAGCCCTGACTGCTGGCCGGCCAGCTCCTTCCTGGGGTTCCCTGTGGGCTGGCGCCCCCACGTGGCCATCTTCGGTATCGCTCCATCTTTGCCACAGATTGCTGCTGTGGGGGGGGGGGTGTCCCTCCCCCAGGCAGCCCCTCTCGGGGAGGGTCCAGCAGATGGCTGGGGATCAGGTGAGCCCTGCAGGGCAGTCTGCTGAGGGGTGTCTGGGCTCCTCGGGGGCTCAGGGCCGCAGGCACTGGGCAGAGCAGCAGACATTGCCATCCTCCACCGGTCCCTGACCCCCGACACCGGCGATCGGTCAGCGGTGCTTTCCAGGATGGCGTCAGCCGCACAGGTCAGGCTGTCCAAGGCGTCCCTAACGGCCCCAGGCGCCCAGGAAGGAGCGAGGGACCAGCCACACGCCTCTGCGCCAGAATGAGCAGTGGCCTGGGCAGCCGCCCACCCCCAGGTCTCACCTAGGGACCTGGCTCCCTCTGGGGTCTGCTCAGCCGGCTCACGGCCCCGCCAGCCAAGCAGTGGCTGCTCCCGCACCCTCCCCCACCCCGGGCAGTTCCGTGGTGTGTTTGCCGGTGTCACCACTACCCAGCGGGGCACTTGACAGGTGAGAAAACAGTGAGTGGGGGTGGGACCTGGGAGCCCAGACCCCTCTGGACCAGGCTGCCTCTGCCACCTTGGGGAGGGGCGTCCTGCCTCACTTCCAGGCGGGTGACACCTCAGGGGGCACCGGGCGGGGGCTGGTCTGGGGGCAGAGGCCGGGCCAGCAGAGGGCGGGCCGCCGGTGTCCTGGGGCTATAGCCCAGCCAGCTTGGGTCCAGCCACCACCACTGTCCCCACCTGACGCCTTTGGGGTGGCAGAGGGCCACCCGCTCTGGGCAGGCTTTCTGTCTGTAGGAGGGGGCTCCTGGGGCAGCAGGGGTGTGGCTGTGAGGCCTCGTCAGTCTCCCTGTTTCTCTCTGTCTCTCTCTCTCACACACACACACACACACACACACGCACACGCACGCACGCACACACGCGCGCACGCACGCACGCACACGCACGCACGCACATGCATGCACGCACGCACGCACGCACACGCACGCACACGCGCGCGCACGCACACATACGCACGCACCACACACACTCACACACGCACGCACGCGCCCGCGGAGGAATGACCAGGACTACAGACGGGTCGGTGGGAAGACTGGGAAGACCGCCCTGCAGTGCACCTAAATGGCCACACGGTGGGGCCCTCGCCCCACTTTTGCAGCTGGTGCAGCCCAGGGCGCTGCGGGAGGAAGCAGTGCTTCCCCGTAATGGTGACCAGAGAGGGATGGGAGGGGTCAGGGGTCAGCAGGCGCCAGGGAGGGGGAGTAGGATCTAAGCGGGGAGGCGAGGGGCCCAGGCAAGGCCACCGTGCCCAGAGCTCCCTCCATCTGCAGGACCAGCCACAGGCCGACAGCTCCATCGGGACAGGGTGGCTCCCGTCCCCAGAAGCTGGCACAGCACATGGGGGCCCCACCCGGGCCTCACACGGATGGGGGGGTCCCCAAAACTCCCCCCGTCCCACCTCACAGCTCTGCAGCTCCACTGCCACTGCCGGCCGATGGGGCCAGGCCTGAGGACAGCCCAACACAGGCGCACACACGCACGCATAAGCTCACACACACACACACACACGGACGCACGCACACACGTGAATGCACATGCAAGCACACACGCTAACACATAAGCACACACATGCATGCATGCGCATACATGAATACATGTGCGAACGCACACGCACACACACACGCACACACGCACACACACTCGAATACACACCCTCAAGCACGCACTGGCCGTTTGTCCCCACGGAGGGGAGGATGGAGGCCCGGCCTGCGGGGGAGGGGTGGGGTGGCGTTGAGGGGCTGGCTCCTGCGCCCTGGCACCAGCACTGGGGTGAGACAGGCTGGGGCGCGGGCTCCCTTGGGGCCACGCAGCAGGTTCTGTGCCCACCCTAGGTGACAGCGCCCCTTTCAGAGGACAGATATGGCCAGGCCATTCTCACGTTCCCCACTGCCCCCACCCTGTCACACACCCCACACGCTCAGCCCTGCTGGGCCTCTCCCTCAGCTCCTTTCCCCCAGGGCAAAAGCGAGTTCAGGGGACAGTGGGAGCCCCCAAAATTGCTCACCCCAGGGTGCTGTCCTCTGTGGTGGCCTCGAGCCCAAGGTGTTCCCCTGGGGTCCCACAAAGGTAGCAGGGACAGCTCCCGAGAGCACCCAAGGCCAGGGGGTGGCCCAGGCCTGGCCGGTCCCCATCTGGAGCGAGGAGCGGCCTTCCGGGGGGGCAGTGCACCCCTCTCTGCAGCAGCCCCGTGGGGAAGTGGCCCTGCTTCACGGCGCCGGGGACTGGCCTGCCACGTGTCTCGCCCCCCTGCAGGCCGTCCAGCCCTGGGTGGAAGGGGACAAAGCCATCCTGGTCCTCTCAAAGGACTTCTGGCGCCTCCCGGGCCCGTGTCCTCCGCTCGCAGCGCTGGGTCCTGCCTCCCCGGCGTCACTTGTGTCCCCAGGGCCCCCGTCTGGGTGCCCAGGGCGACCCAGAACTGTCCCTGCAGACACACCCAGCCCAGGACCCCGGCCACCTCGCCAGGCCTGTCTGCCCAGGGCGGCCTGATGGCCACAGGCAGGCCTCTTGGAGGACCGTCCGCCTGAGCGGCTGAGGCGCGGCCCGCGGGGCCCGCAGCGCCAGCGCCCGCAGACGGGATGGGAGACGCGGCCCCAGGGGCTCCCACGCGGGAGTGAGGGGACCTCGCAGGACCTCCGTCCTTCCTTCTGGAGACCGGGGCGAGAGGGCAGCATGGCCTGGGCGGTGGGCGCGGCCGGGGCAGGGGGCCCGGGCAGACCTGGGCACCTGGCGCTTTCCCCACCCGAACAGCCTGGGCCTTCCCGCCGGCGGCCGCCCCGCCATCTCCATGGGCCCGCCGACCTCGCACCCTGCCCCGCACGCCGCTCCCCACGACCTCGGGGTGCTGGTGCGAGGGGGGCCGGGGGCTTCGACGGGTGGGCCGAGGATGCTGGGGCTCCCCGCACCCGCGTTCAGGATCTCCAAAGTCGGGGCGCCCCCCCCAAGCCCGGGCCCTCCTAAGCCTGGGGCTCTGGGTGGAACCTCTAGCAGCCGGGTAACCTCGCGTCAGTCGCAGCCACCGGTGAGGAGCCTGACGCCCGGGCCGCTGGGCGCCCAGCAGCTGGCCGGGGAGGCCGCCTGAGCTGAGGTGGGCCGTGGGGAGGCGCCTCCAGGCCGGGGCAGCTCCCAGCGCCGGGGGCCAGGCCTCGGGGAAGGTGAGAAGCACGCCTTTCCAAAGCGGCTGGATGAACGGGGGAGGCCCTGTCGCTTCCATTCATCCAACACAGATTTCTGGGAGCCTCTTCTGCACCCCGCCTCCCAGGGCTTCTAGAAACGTGGGGACTCTGCCCCCAAAGTTCACGACCCACGAGAAGTAAAGAGTCTCAGCTCACGGCCGTTTGCTCCGTACCAAGGGTGAGGGTCAGGACTCCTCGGGGGCTCAGCCTCTTAAGGGCCCAGCCTTGTCACTGCTGTGGCGTGGGTTCGATCCCCGGCCCAGGAACTTTCGCATGCTGCGCTTACGGCCGAAAAGACAGAGTGAGCGCTCGTGGCTAGACGGGTAACGGACATGCCGATGCACAGACAGATCCAAAGAGGGAGGGGGGAGGGACGGAGGGTGGCTGGATGGTGACTGGAGGCTTGTCCACAGCAACCGTGAGCAGACGCCCGGATTCTGAACGCCTGAGGCGAGGCCCTCCTCCGGCTTCCTGAGCGTCCAGCTAGCCTCCTTCAAACAGGCCTAACGGGCCTCCAGTTCGCTAGAACCCAGCCCTTCCCAGTGCCAGCATGACCCCCAAAGCCCCACCACCGGGGTCCTCACCGCCAGCTGGCCCCACGACCTGCCTCGCCCCGCGCTGGCTCCTGCCAGGCGAGCTAAAGTCAGGCGCACGGGCACTCAGCTGCCGCTGCGCAGCAAGCCCCCAAGCGACTCTCCAGACGCTGGGAGAATGCTGGACGGTGCCTGCCGGCTGTGCCCCGTCTGCTGGGCCCAGCTGAGAGGCCACCGCCTCCAGGAAGCCTTCCCTCAGCCAGGGGGCCCCCGACCCCATTTTCCGTGGGGCTTGTTGAGTTCCGCCTTCGGTCCTGGGCACCAGCAGGCTGTGCTCTAAGCAAGAGGCGCGCTGAGCCCAGACCCCCGCCCGCGCCACCAGCCCCCACTGCGCAAACCCCTGCCAGACCCCTCCTGCCAGCCCATCCAAGGTGGAGAGTGTCGCCCTGGGCACACGGGAGCTGGCAGGGCCTCGGGGGGAGGGGTCCTCGGCCCCCACCCTGCTGGGGTGCGGGCCCGGGGGCCGTGGGGGTGGGGCCGGGGCAGCCCGGGCTGGGGGTGGCAGGGCGGTTTCAGCCCCTGCCCAGGGTTTAGCACCCCTCCCCACTCCACCACCCCGGAGAGGTTTGCAAACCCGTGTCCTAACCCGTCTGGCCTGTTTGGAAGGAAGGGCCGCCGCAGGCTCAGGCGTGGTTAGCGGAGGGCAGAAGCGAGCAGGGAGCGTGGCTGCGGCACCCGCGTGTGCGTGTGTGGGGCGCACGTGTCCAAGCATGTGGCCGCCCCGTATGGGTGCGAGTGCACGTTCCTAGCACCCAGGGGTGTGCGATGCCTGTCGGTGGGTGGCCCCCTGCCTGCACCAGGAGCCCGCAGTCGTCTGACCGAGACCCCAGGCAGAGCAACTGCCTGGCTGGCCGAGGTTTTAGTTCCCAGCAGGTCCCCTACCAACTGGCCCCCCCAAGGGGACGAGAGAGACCCAGAAGCCTGGGGGGGGACAGAGGACACCCGGGCACGCTTGTAACCTCTTCGCTGAGCTTTGGGGTGCCCCCAGGGTGAGCTGTATCTGGCGGCCCGTCCCCAGAGGCTCCAGCCCAGCCCCGCCCCGTGCAGAGGCCCCACCCTCCTAGCAGGTCTCCCGAGGGTCCAGGAGGCCCAGGAAGGGGGGGGGGGGCGTCTTCCACAGGGACCCGTGGGTGCAGGCCCCGGGCCAGGAGGCCCCTCTGGAGGCCCGGAGAGAGCAGGCCCTTGCTGGCTCAGCTTGGCCACCAAGGCCCGCGGTCAGCCTCCCACGCCCACGTCCCCTCCTTCTGCGGGCTCCCCGGGCTCCACGTCGGACCTCCCGCCTCGGCCCGGCCCCTGTGTGGGCAGCGCTGGCCTCCGCGGGGCCACGCTCACCCGGAAACCTCTGCGAGCCTGAACCATAAAGAGGCCGCTGCCTTTCTGACTCTGTGATTTTATAGCAAAACGCCGAGATAAGTCCGCTTTGATTCTGGCTCCGTTTTATGAGGTTATGTTCTCTCTCTCTCTTTCGGGGGAACAAACGGGTTTATGGCCAGGCACCCCATCTCCCCATCAGCTGCAGGTGGGGTGGCAGGCGGCCGCCCTGATAAGGGGCCCTGCCCCTCCCAGCCGCCGTGGCGGGGGTGCTGGAGCCTGGCTGGCCGGCTCCTCCTGCCTGGCTCCCCCTGTGCCAGGGCCAGCAGGGGCCAGGGGCAGCCCGGAGGCCTAGTGAACTCCTTGCCTCCGGGATTCTGCTGCGGGGGGTGGGCCCAGGGCAGGGCGCGGCTTCAAAGGGGCCGGAGGAAGACTGGGCCCCACCCTGCCAGTCTGGGGACATCAAAGAGACTGGCAGGGTGGAGGGCAGGCCGAGGATCGCGGAGCCACCCAGCACTCCGTCTCCAGGGGTGTGGCTGGCCAGCCCGGGCCCAGCTTGGGCCCAGAGGCAGGCCCCTGACGGTGACCCCAGGGCACCCTGGCCCCAGCCCCAGGCTCCGCCTCTGGGACCTCGTGGGAGCGTCTTCCCGGTGGGTGTCCGGCCCTGGAGGCGGGGCCTTCTCCCAGCTGGACGGGGTGGAAGGTGGCCTCCTGGGGGCTGGGACACAACCCCAGGCCACCTCATGACCACCCAGTTTTTACCCATATCGAGGGGCTTCCGGAAACCGGGGGAGCTCTCAGCCTAGGGTGGTGGCACTGGGGACCAGGTGGCCCAGCTCGGGCAGTGGGGCCAAGCCAGCTCTGTCACCCCCACAGCCGAGCCCGTGCCCAGCCCAGGCTGGCCTGCCCTGTCGTCCAGTCCCCGGGGCCCCCTCCACCTGCTGTCCCCATCCAGATCTGGAACACGGGGACAGGGCAGCGGGCTGAAAGCGGCCAGGAACCCCGTCCAGAGTGCAGGCCCTGGGGAGACGTCGGGAAGTCGGGGAGCGCTGGCCTTCACGGGGTGCTGTGCCTGAGAGCCCCTGCCCTGTGACCCCAGGTCCTCCCTTCCCATGGGTGTCAGGGGGTCAGAACAGGGCCTGGCGCCACATCCTGTCTGCCCGTCTCACCCACCCCTGGACCCACGCGGCCTGAGAATCCAAAACCGTGCTTCCTCGGGTCACAGGCGAGGGGCCCTGGGGGCAGCCCTGGTGCCCACCCCACCCGGCCGCCCCACGCAGGGCGCGGGAGGCCTGCACGCCTTCCAGGCCCCATTCCCAAAACATCTGATGGAATTCCAGGTGGCGGTGGGGCAGCTCCAGAAATTCTAGAAGATTCCGAAGCTTGGCTCCTGGTGTGGGGGCTTCCCTGAGCGGGTGGGTCTGCAGAGGGCCTTCCTCCTGCACCGGAGGCCGTCGGCGGGGGCAGGAGGGCAGCCTGGCTCTGCGAGGAGCAGTGGTGCCCGATCGCCACGGGCGTCCGGGCCGCGCGGCCCCTGACCTGGGCTGTCCCAGGGCCGGCCCTCCCCGTAGGCCGGAACCGGGTCTCCGGAGAAGGACGACGCTGCGACCCCACCACCCGCCCCAAGGGGTCAGGGGGCTGGGGCGGTGGTGCCCATGGGTGCAGACCCAGGGCCGGCATCGAGGAAGGAGCGAGCGGGGTGGGGGGTCCCCTGTCTCCACAGCTGCAGGCGCGGCCCCTTTCCCAGCAGAGGCGCCCGAGGGGGACACTGGGCGGGCTCTCCTGGAAGGGGCCGGCAGGGGTCAGCTTCCACCCCCAGGGACGCTGCGGCTAAAGGGCCGGGCCAGTCACCGCTCCTGACACTTCCGCGTTTAGACTCTGAACTCGGGCCTCGTGGCAGCCTGCCGGGTCAGGTGGCCGTCGTGGCACAGCGGCCACAGCTCCCCACTTACCAGCTTGGCTGGGCCTGCTGGTACGTGGCCCCTCCGGGGCCCTGCTGCCACCACCGCCCCCCCCACCGGCGAGGTCCAGAAGGCGGAAAAGCCACGAGAGTCCCTGTCCCTTAGCAGAGCCACGTCAGGCCACAGCGCCCGCGGGGGGCCAGGGCGGCATCGGCACCTCAGGGCCAGGGGGTCGGGAGAGGCGGGCTTTATGCGGGGACGGCCGCCAGCTCGGCTGGCGTTGTCCTCTGTGCACACACAGGGGACCCAGTCCGTCCAGCAGAGCCGTCAACACCGTGGCACAGAAGTCAGCAGTGAGAAAGCACCTTTTCACGGCTCACTTTTCCTTTCTTTCTTCAGTGACGACAAAACCCTGCTGCGACTGGACACGGGTTCGGCAATGAGGCGCTGAGCGCCACCGTCTGTCACCTGGTATCAATTTTCCTTCTTGTGTCTCCATCAGGCGTCCCCGCTCTCCAGATGAGAGCACCTACGCCGGGCGGGTTGGTGACTCTGGGGTCGGGGGGCTGGGTTGGGGCGCACGGGCCTGGGCCCGTCACGCGGCGGGCAGCCTCGGAGTGAGACGCTCTAGGTCCTCTTTGCCACCTGACACCAGGGACTTCAAACAGGAAGAGCCGTGGAGTCGTCACTGCCCAGGGTCCGGGCGGTTGGGTCCAGCAGAGTCGCTCCCCCGGCGTCCCAGGGCACGGTCGCAGATGGTGGGCTGCCCTCACCCCAAAGCTCTCCCGACTCAAGGGCCTGGTGGTTGATGCTGGCTTTGGCCGTGACCTCAGGCAGGCTGGTGGCTGGCACACTCACACGTGGCTCTCGTGTCACCAGGCGTCCCTCCCTGCCTGGAAGCTGGCCCCAAGGGCGAGAGACCACCACGAGGACGGCTGTGCAGAGCACCTGCTCTGTGCCGGGTCCTGCCCTACCTTCTGGAGGAGACCAGACGATGAACGAGTAAGCAGGTATCTTACAGAGATGTCCACGCTGGCACAGGAGAACCCACCAGCTGGGCCGTGGGGACAGGGCCCCGGGCGGCTGAGGCCTGGCTGTGTAGGCGAGCGGCTTCCGGTGGGCCTCTCTGAGCAGCCGTGCAGATGACTATCTGCTCCAGGCATTTCTCGGCAGGGGAAGCAGCACGTGCAAAGGCCCTGAGGCTGGAGTGTGCCACCCGCTCGCAGAACAGCGGGAAGCGCGGCTGGTGGGGGCCAGGGCGCGGGGCGAGCGGGTGGGATGGAGCCAGGCCGAGCCTCGGAGGGCGATGAGGGGGACCACGCTGTCCACAGCCCCCCCGGGGAGTACGACCGCCACACCGCGGCTCCGAGGCTCTCAGGACTGCCTGTTGAAATGCAGATCCCTCCCCGGTCCTGACGTCCTGACGGAGGGGCTGTGGCCAGGCCTGGGGCTCCCGGGTCGTCAAGCCGGCTGAGCCCGAGGCCTGAGAATCTGGGGAGGCCAGGGAGCGGCTCCTCCCAGGCGGGTGGGTTGCAGAGTTGGGAGGGGCCTTGCTGGGGTCCCGGCTCTGGGCGGGGGCTCCACGGGGGGGGCCGTTCCAGAGCTGGTTGCCAAGCAGAAGTCGGGGGCGGGGGGAGCTCCCCAGGCCTGGAGCGGCCCTGACAGAAGCTGGCGGCTGCCCACCCACACGCTGAACCCGGCCAGCCCCGCATTCCAGAAATAACCTGTGCTGCTCCCGACTCGGCAGCCCGAGGCCAGGCCGCTGCGTGTCCGGGCCCGTCCGTCTGGAGCAGAGTCAGGCCGCGTTCCCTCCTGGCCTGGCCCGGCCTGGCCCTTCCCCGTGCAGGTGAAGGAGTCGGCCGCCCGCCCCGAGGAGGGTGAGACAGCAGGCCCGGGGCCCGGGGGCGGGGGCGAGCCCGCAAGGCCGGGGGCAGTGGAGACAGAAGCACGCAACAGGAGAGGACCCCAGAGCCCAGAAAACTCCAGAAAGGCGACGAGACACAGAGGCAGGCCTGAGGGCAGGGGTGGGATTGGGGGGCACTGAGGGAGCGTCTGTGGGCGGACAGCCGGGGTGCACCAGCCACAGAGCAACAGGTCAGACCCCAACAAAGCGGACAGAGGCAGACAGGGCTGCCAGCTCAGGGCCGGGCCCGGTGGCCTGACCGGGCTGTCTGCAGAGGGTGGGGCAGCCCGCCCCCAGCCCCCCTCAACGCGGTACCCAGGGCCCCCCAGTGCAGGTCCAGGGCCCAGCTGGGGCTCAGCCTGAAGGTTTGATGCACACGGCAGGGGGTTTGGGGGCCGGACAAGCCCCCAGGATGCCTACTTGGGGGCAGGGCCCCGATCATGCACACACCTGCTTCACTCAAGCCCCCACGCCCCGCAGTTTGGAAAGGATCCGCTCAGAAATGAAACACAAGCCTAGAGTCAGCCCATCCCTGAGCGCCGGTCCAGCCCGACCGGCCTCCAGGCAGCGCTCAGGAGTGAACGGAAGCTGAGTTTGCAGGGCACACGCCGGGAACACAGCGGCCCAGCCGGGGTGGACGGCAGACCTTGGTGGCAGGTTGCTGGCAGGGAGGTTTATGGGCGCCTTGAGGAGCCCCCCGGCCCAGCAGCCGGCCCAGCCCTGCACCTGTCCCTGTGTTTGCACAAATCTCTTCCCTAATAGACTTAATCACGGAGCTTTGATGACTGTGCCAGGTACCCGCGCAGCCTCCCCGGCCGTGGAGAACAAACACACCATTGTCTCCAGCCCCACCGCGCGGCCTGTTAATGGGTAAACTGGGGCAAGGGGGCCCCCGCCTGAGGCCGGGGTGGGGAGCGCAGGGCATGGCCTGGGCGCACCAGCCCTGTCGGTCGGGGCGCTGCTGTCATGCACCGGCCCCAGGGAGCAGCGAGCGCGCAGCTCCTCCCCTGTTCTAGAACCAGCCCCCAGAACCCTGGACCAGGACTCAGGCCCAGGGTGGATACCGACAGAGTCACGGCAACGCGGCCACTCCACAGCTCACGGTGGGGCCGGCAGACCCCAGTCACCGCGCACCCAGGCCCGGGGGGCAGAGGGGACACGGGGGCAGCCCCGTCCATGGCAGGCAGGGGTGTGAACTGGTGCAAAAAGGGGCAGTCCCACGGACGTTAAACAGAGTCACCGTGCGACCCAGCAACTTCACTCCGAGGCGCAGACCCCGGAGAACGCCCGCTCCCCCGCCTTCACAGCGGCCGGAGGGGCGGCCAGGGTCCACCCAGCGTGAAGGACGAAGGCAGCGCGGCCCAGCGACGCCGGGCGGCATCGGGCAGCCTCGAAGAGGAAGGCGGTGCTGACACACGGCCGCCTGGAGGATCAGGACAGCGTCGCGCGAGAGGAGGCGGCCGGACAAAAACGTCCAGAGCAAAGACCGCGGACAGAAGGCGGACCCGCGGTTTGGGGGCCGGGGGGTGGGGATGGGTGCTTGCGGACGCAGAGTCACCTTTTTGGGGTGATAGAAGCACCTCGGCACTCAGCGCAGGTGACGGCCGCACGGTATTGCGGGTGTGCTGAAGGCCACTGAGCTGCGCCCTTTAAAACAGTGAGCTCGCCTCCGATTTAAAGAAAGCAGCCCACTGAGACAGAGGCACGGACAGTGGGCGCAGGAAACCCGGAGAGGCTCGGGGGGAGGCGGAGACCCTGAGCCGGGCAGCCTGGCTCGGACCTCTGCTCTGCCCGGTACTGGCTGTGACCGTGGACCGGTGAATGCGCCTCCCTGGGCCCGGGTCTCCCTGGCTGCAGTGCTGGGCCTGCAGGGACAGTGAGGAGGACGGAGCTAGCCGTGGCCTCAGGAGCGGCCCTCCCGGAAGGGGCTGCCCCAGTCTGCCTCACTCGCCCTTTTCCACCAAAGCCCTACTGTGCGCCAGGCCGTCCCTGGGATGCCAGAGTGAGCACACAGTGTGACAAGTAGTAGGCCACGCCCTCTGAAGGTGGAGCTGCCACGTCCCCAGGGGACAGCCCTGCCCCGCTCTTCCCCCCTGGGCCCCGAACCCATGGACCTGCAAGCCCCTGTGGGCTGGGGTGGCGCCCGCTGTGCCTCCGCCTGCAGTGACCTCACCGCCAGCGGGAACAAGCTGTTCCTGGCGGAGCGGCCCCGCCATCTGCAGGCTCCCGCCGCCTCCCCGCTCCCTCCCCTGGGAACCCACCCCGACAGGGCCTCACCTGCCTCCTGACTGTTCAGATGCCCCTCCGTCAGACCTAAGTCTGCAGGGTTTTTAACGAATAGCCCTTTTTTAGAGCAGTTTTACGTTTACAGAAAATTGAGCAAAAAGTGCAGAGTTCCCACGTCCCATGGCATCCCCAGACACCGTTTCCCTTGTTTTTAGCACTTTTTTGGGTCTTCTTTTTTAGGGCTGAACCTGCGGCATATGGAGGTTCTCAGAGCTGCTCCTCCCAGTCTACGCCACAGCCACAGCAACGCCGGATCCTTAACCCACTGAGCGAGGCCAGGGATCAAACCCGCAACCTCATGGTTCCTAGTCGGATTCATTTCCGCTGCGCCACAACGGGAACTTCCTGTGATTAGCATTTTGCATTGGCTTATATAACATGTTTGTTACAACTGATGAACCAAAGGGATACATTTAAAAAATGTTTATGGTAATAAAATACACAAAACATAGAATTTACCACTCTGACGATTTTTAAGTGTATGGTTCGGTGGCATTAAGCACGTTCGCGTGGCGGTACCTTCCCTTCTGTCCAACCCCAGAAGCTCCTCATCTTCCCAAACTGAGACTCTGCCCCATTAAGCGCTCACGGCCCCCTCCCTCCCCGCCCCGGCCCCCACTGTCCTGCTGCCTGTCTTTACGGACCTGACCGCTCTCGGGACCTCACATGAGGGGTCTTACAGGATTAGTCCTTCTGCGTCTGGCTTGTTTCACTGAGCGTCGTGTCCCCAAGGTCCATCCGTGATGCAGCCCGTGTCGGGATTTCCTTCCTTTTCAAGGCTGAATAGTATTCCACTGTGCGGACGGACCACGTCTCGATTACCATGCTAATAAATTATTAACGGACGCCCACAGCTTGTGCTACCTTCCCTGGGCTCCCCTGCCCCATCTCCTCGCCCTCCACTCTGGCTCCCATCCCCTCTCCTAGGCCACGCCTCCTGTCCCCTGGGCACTGTCCCAGAAGCCAACTGCCCTCTGACTGCTGCGCTGGCATAACGGAGGACAAGGCAGGCTCAGTGTCCACGGGCCGGGGCCGCAGGGCTCCCCACGGCCGGTCCTCCTTCCCGATTCCAGAATCACAGCTGCAGCACCAGCTTTCCACCTGCCCCACCCTCTGTCCACAGGCTGCTCGGGGGGGTTTTGCCCAACCGCAGCCCCATCCATTGTGGGGGAGGCAGGCACCGACGCCACCTGCCGTGACCACCCCCGCTGTCACTCATGCCCGTCCAGGAGGTCAGAGTGACCTTTGCCAGCATGCTGGACAACACGCAGCCCCTCTGCCTAGAGGCCGGGGGCCTTCCCGGCTGCCTGGGGACACGGGCTGACCCCAGCCTGTCTCTGCTCTCTGAAGGACGCGCCCGCTGGGCTGCAAGGCCCTGGCACGGGCTGCGTCCTGGTCCGGTCACCTTCTCAAGCGCCACTCCCGTGAGAAGCCTTCCCCGGCCGCCTGGCCAGGCCCCGCACTCCGTCCTCACTCGTAATTCGCAAGGGTGCCAGGGGGCGGCAGGGACAAAACAGTGACAGTGAGGCCTCCGTCCTGGCGGGGGGAGCAGAGATCAGACAGGTCAGTGAGTACGTGGATGTCCAAGAGCGAAAGTCTCTGCGCACGAGGAACAGGGGCTCCTGCTCACGGGGGTGGGAAGATCCCCGGGGCCCTGGGGGGGAGGGGCCAGCAGCAGGTCCCCGCCAGGTCCCCTCTGAGCGTGGTGACCTTCAGGTGGACGTGCGGGGGCCGCACCGTGTGAGCCCTCCTCGGGGAGTTGGAGCCAGCGACGTGCCGGGTGCAGGAGGGCAGGGGCGGTGCTGCGACCCAGGGGTGGGGGGCCCCGGGGGGCACTGAAGAGCAGCCTTCTGCTGTCGCTGCGTTGCTGTCCCCGTGTCCGTCCCCCGCCCTGGCCGCGAGCTCTGCTCTCTGGTCACCGCGGTGTCAGTGCGAAGGGCAGGTGTTCGTGAGCGTCCTCGGCTGGCCGGATGCGGTCAGACGCGCTGGCCCCCCGGACGCCTCCCTGGAGGAGGACAGGCGGGGGGGCCTCCCCACGTGAAACGCTCTGGGGTGGCGGCCACCGCGGCTCTCCATTCACCCATGACAATACTGGCCTGGGAGGGGCAGGGTGAGGTGACAGCCAGCGGGGCTCAAGCCAGGTGTCTGCCTGAGCCTGCACGGCAGCTGGCTCGGCTGTGCCCGGACCCTGCCCGGTCAGGCCCAGGGGTGGACGGTCCCCGGAGGCTCTGAGGGGAGGGCTTGGACAGGCGCTGCTTTGGGGCCCCCGGGATTGGGGGTTTGGGGGCTGCCCCTCCCTCCCCCACTCCGCTGTTCTCCCTTCTTCCTTCCAAATGCCAACAAGCAGAGACCCGACGCAGACGTGTGTGCGTGCGTGCGTGTGCGTGTGTGTGTGCGTGTGCGGTTTCCTCGCCCTCACACTCAGGGTGACTTCCTGGGAGACAGAGACGGGGCAGGGCGGGTCCCTGCGCCAGCTCCCTGCACCCAGCTCCCAGGGCCCCACCACCTGCAGGCACAGGCAGGCACACACGGCACGCAGAGACACGTGCCACCACGGCCAGGGCACACGCACCCACAGCCGCAGCCACACCCCCAGGACCCACCCTCTCCCCCGCCGCCCGCGGCGGTGACAACCACACAGACTCCAGCCGCACGTCCTCGGCCGCGTCCACCCAGGCCGGCAGGTTCAGACAGACGCTGCGCACTCCAAAGCCCCCGGCGGTGAGTGTGCCTGGAGTCTGGCCTGCCATGATGGGGAGACCCACCGACGTGGAGCAGACGTGCTCGCCCCTGCCGCCTGCCCGGGGCCAGGACGCCGAGCCCGGCTCCACCTCGCACGGGGCTCCAAGCCACAGCGCGTCCACAACAGCTTCCCCGGACAGCCTGGCCTCCGGCGGGCTCACCCCGGGGACCTTGCCTCTGGGACACGGCCACCCCTCCTCCCGCACCCATCCCCCAGCTGCGCCTGGGCACTGCGAGGCCATGCCCATCCCCTGGGCCAGCCTGGCCAGGGAGGGACCCCCAGGGGCAGAAAGGACAGTGCTGGGGTGCACCTGTGTCCCCAGGGCCCCTGTGGGGGACCCTGATTCGCTTACTTGCTTTCTCCACCCCTCCCTTCCGCAGGGCGCCCCCTCCCACAGACCGCAGGCTCTGCCCCTGGGCACCTACCAGGGAGGTGCTGAGAAACCAGCTGTGAGCCGGGGCTGTGCTGTGAGGTCCCCTGTGGGCCATGCAAGGAGGGGGCCTCGCAGCTGGGCTGGATGAGTGCCCCGCCCGCTGCAAGAGTGCCCTTTGCTACAGCCCGCACCGAGCAGAGCTGGGCTGGGACCACCAGCCAGCGCCAGGCCTGCGGCACCAGAGAACCACAAGGAGAGCTGAAGCACGGGCAGCTGGCTCAGGTCTACGAACCTGCAATTTAAAGTCACGCGTGAGGGTCCCGGAGCTTCTTGGCAGCACCACGAGGCAGAAGTGACAGGACCAGTGCTGGCGCAGGACAGGGAGGTGGGGGCCCCGGAGCCCCGGGCAAGTGTCCAGTGAGGCAGGGAGATGTTGTGAGACCCTCACAGTCCCCCAGCCCCTGGACCTGCAGAGAAAGGACCCCCTTTGGAAGGTGGACGCGGCGCAGGGACCTAAATGAGGCAGGCGCTTACAAGGCCATGGCCGCCTCCTCGGCGTCTGCCCCTCCCTGCCCGGCAACCAGGCCCGCAGCTGGGCTGCGTCTCAGTCTGACCCACAGCAAGGGCCGGCCTTGGTAAGGGTGTCGAGGTCCTGGACACCCGAGGAGCCGCACGGCTGGCCAGCGGGGACGGCGGGGCTGGAGGAGGCAGCAGCCGTAGAGCTTCCAGCGGTGGGAGCGCCCATGTCCTGGCACCTGGGTCTGATCGCTCGGCAGAGACCCCGGCTCGCCGCCCGGAGAGGAGCAATGGCCACAGCAAAGGAAGTTAGAGGCCGGAGCGGCATAGCCGACCCTGGAAGAGCGGAAAAGCCTGGAGAAGTGGGCACCACGCAGGTCTGGGCGTGAGCCCCGGGGGCCCCCAGCACGCTCCGTTTACCCAGGTGTGGGGGGGTTCCAGCATGGCCGGGGCTCAGAAGCGGTCGCCCCCGGAGCCTGACGGCCAGGGTGCTATTACAGAGCTGGGCTCCTGGGCAGTGGCGGGGCAGAGAGCATTCTGGAAGAGAGCAGAGCGGGGCGGGGGGACACAGCTACATGATGGGCAGTGTTACAGGCTGAGCTGTGTCCCCCAAATTCACACGTCCAAGTCCTCACCCGAGTGCCCCAGGATGCAACTGCACTTGGAGGTGGGGCCTTTGAAGACGTGATTAAGGTAAATTGGGGTCACGGGGGTGGGGCCCTAATCCTCTATAACCGGGGCCCTTAGAGGAAGGGGAGCTCAGGACGCAGACACACGCGGAGGGCCGGCCCTGCGAGGACACGGGGAGCAGACGGCCATCTACACGCCCAGGAGAGAGGCCTCAGGAGGGACCAGCCTGCCCGCCCCTGGGTCTCGAATCCAGCCTCCTGGACTGGGGACAGTGACTGTTATTTAAGCCGCCCCAGCCGCGGGCCATCGTTACCTCAACTCCAGCAAACTCATACAGGCAGCGAAGTGGAAGAGACGCCAGGAACCTGCCTCCAGGATTCAGGAGGAGGCCAACAGAGCAGGTTTCCTAGGGGCAGACGGGTGCAGCCACCAGGCTGCACGACCCGGGGAAGTCAGCCCCTCCAGGACGCAGCCACGATCCCGACCAGCTCCCAGCCTTTCTTGGACCCAGATGTCAGCGGGAGGAGCAGCTGGGTCCCCGTGGGAGAACCTACGACAGGACCAAGCGCGTCCAGGGGCTGTGTCCCCCGGTTCCTCCCTCCGGGGACTTATAGCCACTGGGTCAGACCCTCTCCAAGGGAGCCCAAGGGACTCCGGGGCGTCTGTGTTCTCAACAACATATCCATTGAAGAATAAGTCTCAATAGAACATTTTAAAATATTTTGAACCGCATGAAATGAAAATACAACTTACTGGAATTCCTGTGTGGCTCAGTGGATTAAGAACCCCACTAGTATCCACAAGGATGTGGGTTTGATCCCTGGCCTCACTCAGTGGGTTAAGGATCCTGCATTGCTGCAAGTTGCAGTGTACCTAGTTTGCAGATGCTCAGATCTGGTGTTGCTGTGGCTGTGGCAGTGGCATAGGCCGGTATCTGCAGCTCTGATTCTACCCCTAGCCCGAGAACTTCCATATGCCACAGGTGTGGCCCTTAAAAAAAAAAAAAGGAATTCCCATCATGGCGCAGTGGAAAGGAATCCGACTAGGAACTGTGAGGTTGCGGGTTCAATCCCTGGCCTCACTCAGTGGGTTAAGGATCCAGCGTTGCCGTGAGCTATGGTGTAGGTCGCAGACACAGCTCAGATCCCGCATTGCTGTGGCTGTGGCGAAGGCCGGCGGCTACAGCTCCTGTTAGACCCCTAGCCTGGGAACCTCCACATGCTACGGGTGAGGACCTAAAAACCAAAAAAAAAAAAAGGAAAGAAAATACAACTTATCAAAATTTTGTAGGATTCAGTAAAAGCAGTGCTTAGAGCTAAATACCTAGTATTAAATGTATGTACACGTTAGAAAAGCAGAAAGACCTAAAATCAGTAACTTAAGCTTCAGCATTAAGCAGAAGAATAGAAAAAATAATAATAGTAAATCAGTATAATTGAATATGGGAAATCAGAGAAATACAGCAATACCAAAAGCTGATTTTCTGAAGAGGTCAATAAAATGGATAAATTTTTAGCCAGACCAACCGGGAAGAGAAGAAAGAAGGTGCATATAACCAATATCAGAAATGAAAGAGCGGATTTTCCCTTGTAGCTCAGTGCATTAAGAAACCAACTAGTATCCAGGAGGATGAGGGTTCGATCCCTGGCCTCGCTCAGTGGGTTAAAGAATCCGTCACTGCTGTGAGATGTGGTGTAGGTCACAGATGAGGCTCAGACCTGGCATTGCTGTGGCTGTGGTGCAGGCCGGCATCCACACCTCCAATTTGATCCCTACCCTGGGAACTTGCCTGTAGCAGTGGCTATAATTGGAAGGAAGGAAGGAAGGAAGGAAGGGAGGAAGGAAGAAAGGGACAGAAAAAGAACCATCACCTCTGACCCTGTGAAGATTAAAAGCATAATAAACTAATTCTATGAACAATTCTATGCCCACACATTTGATAATTTAGATGAAATGGCCCAATTCCTTGAAAGTCACAAACTAATAAAACTCACACGAGGAGAAATAGATAACCTAAATAGCTCTGGATCTATGAACTCATCACTGCTGGCGGGACTGCAGCATGGCACAGCCACTCTGGAAGAGTTTGGTGGTTACTAATAAAACAAACATAATCTCACCATACAATCAAGTATGATCACACTCACATTTGCCCAAATGATTTGCAAATTATACCCACACATAAATATTTATAGTAGCTTCACTTATAGTCACCCCCCCCAAAAAAAAAACTGGAAGCAACCAAAAAATCCTTCACTAGGTGATGGATAAACAAAGACTGGTTTACCCATATCATGCAATAATATTCAGGGATAATAAGAAGTGACCAAGCCTTGAAGAGACAGGCCTATTGCTAAGCGAAAGAAGCCAGTTTGAAAAGGATGCGTGCAGTATGATTCAAACTCTAGGACATTCTGCAGAAGGCAAAATTATAGAAACAATGAAAAGATCAGTGGTTGCAAAGGGTTAACGGGTAAAGAGAGATGAGCAAGCAGAGAGCAAAGGGTTTTTCGGGCGGTGACACTGGTGTTGACGATACCGCATTGTTGAACACGAGACACCAAGCACCAAGCAAACTTCTTACAATTTTACAGCATAAAGAATAAAACTTAACAAACACAAATTTGAAATAAATAATTTAGTGTGTCGAGAGATCCCAGAATGGAATGCAGGTTGTGACAAATACTCTAAATGTATAGCAAACCTATGGAGAAAACAAACAAAAAGCCTCCCCGCAGGAACGACAGCATAAGGTGCCGACCTAAGTAATTCTGGGTGCTGACCTAAGTTATTCTGGGTGCTGACCTAAGTAATTCTGGGAATGAGCTGAATCTGTCAGACCGGAGGAGTAGGCACCGTACATGAACACTGCCGTCTAGTGAATGGTCTAAACCCCATGTTAAGAGGAGGCAATTGTTAGACCGAACAGAAAAGCAAGACCCAACTATATGCTGCCCACATCCAAAATGTACTTTTTTATGCATAAAGAAACAAATAGGTTAAAAATAAAAAGATTAAAAAGTATAAGCCATCGGAGTTCCCTTCGTGGCTCAGTGGTTAACGAATCCAACTAAGAACCATGAGGTTGCCGGTTCGATCCCTGGCCTTGCTCAGTGGGTTAAGGATCCAGCGTTGCCGTGAGCTGTTGTGTAGGCTGCAGACGCGGCTCGGATCCTGCATTGCTGTGGCTGTGGCCAAGGCCGGCGGCTACAGCTCCTGTTAGACCCCTAGCCTGGGAACCTCCATATGCCGCAGGTGCGGCTCTAAATAAGGCAAAAAGACAAAAAAAAGAAAAAAGTATAAGCCAAGGTACCAATAAAAGAAGGCTAGGAAGGCAATACTAGTGTTAGAGAAGTGATAAGAGCAAAGAACATGATCAGGGATTAAAAAAAAGATCATTTCACAATAATAACAGGGTCAGTTCTTCAAGTGGATATAACAGTCCTAAATGTTTACGCACCTAGCGTCAGAGCTTCAAACAAGGGAGGCCAAACTGATCCAATTACAGGGAGAAACAGGCAAATTCATATTGTGGTAAGAAAGTCAATACCCCTCTCCCAATAACAGACAGAAGTTCACAAAAAACTAGTAAGGAAAAAAGACACAAGAACGACACTGGCTAACTTAACTGACGTTAACAGGACACTTCACCTGACAACAGCAGAATAAGCATTCTTACTTTTAAATTTTTTATTGAAGTATAATTTACAATATGTATAGCAAAGTGATTCAGTTATATACACATGTAATCTTTTATATAGCCTATATAATATAATCTAGATACATCATATGTAATCTTTTTCAGATTCTTTTCCGTTATAGGTTATTACAAGATTTTTTTTTTCTGTCTTTTGTCATTTTGGGGGGCTGTACCCACGGCATGTGGAAGTTCCCAGGCTAGGGGTCTAATCGGAGCTATAGCCGCCGGCCTACGCCATGGCCACAGCAACGCAGGATCCGAGCTGCGTCTGCAACCTACACCACAGCTCATGCAATGCCGGATCCTTAACCCACTGAGCGATGCCAGGGATCGAACCCTCAATCTCATGGTTCCTAGTTGGATTCATTTCCACTGAGCCACAGTGGGAACTCCTATTACAAGATATTGAGTATAGTTCTCCGTGCGACACAGTCAGTCCTTGTTTTCTTATCCGTTTTATATAAGTAGTGTATATCTGTTAATCCCAATCTTCTAATTTATCCCTCAAGCATTCTTTTTTTTTTTTGGCTTTTGTCTTTTTAGGGCCGCACCCACAGCATATGTAGCTGCCAGCCTGTGCTACAACCATAGCAACACCAGATCCGAGCCATGTCTGTGACCTACATACACCATAGCTCACAGCAACGCCGGATCCTTAACCCACTGAGCGAGGCCAGGGATCGAACCCACGTCCTCATGGTTTCTAGTCATTAACCACTGAGCCACAATGGGAACTCCCCCATCAAGCATTCTTTACAAGTGTACAGGAAGCATCTACCAATATAAACATAGTATGGGCCATAAAATGAGTCTCGATTGATTCAAAAGGACTCAAGTTACATCAAGTATTTTTTTGACCATAAAGAAAATTAAATTAGAAGTTAAACTGGGGAGTTCCCGTAGTGGCACAGCACAAACAAATCCGACTAGGAACCGTGAGGTTGCGGGTTCGATCCCTGGCCTCACTCAGTGGCTTAAGGATCCGATGTTGCCGTGAGCTGTGGGGTAGGTCACAGATGCAGCTCGGATCTGGTGTTGCTGTGGCTCTGGTGTGGGTCGAAAGCAACAGCTTCTATTCGACCCCTAGCCTGGGAACCTCCATATGCCATGGGTGTGGTTCTAAAAAGACAAAAAAAAAAGAAAGAAAGAAATTAAATTGAATCCAAAGTAAGCAGAAAGAGGGAAATAATAAAAATCAGAGTAAATGAATGAAACAAAAAATGGGGGAAAATCTGTAAAGCCAAAAGCTGGTTGTTTGAGAAAAGTAGATAAAAGTGATAAACCTGTAGCCATATTAATAAGAGAAAAAAAGGAGAAAAGACAAAAATGACAATTTCGGGAAAGAAAAGACATCAGAGATTCTACAGATATCCGAAGATAATAAGCAACAGTTACGGAGAAATTTATGACAATAAATTTAACAGCTTAGAAGAAATGGAAAAATTCCTTGAAAGACACAAGCTACCAAAGCTTGTACTAGAAAGAAGTAGATTACCTGAATATCCCTGCATGTTGTTTAAAATACAATTTGCAATAAAAATTCTCTTCTACAAGGAAACTCTGGGTGCAAATGATTTCACTGGTGAATTCTAGCGAACATTTAAGGCAGAATGGTACCAATCCCACCAAACTCTTCCTGAAAAATCTAAGGGGAAGAAATACTTCCCAACTCATGCTAGGAGACCGGCGTTCCCTGGGTACAGTGTCTGAAGGGGTAATAAATACATCTGGCCAAACAGGGCCCGGGAATGGAAGGTTGACTTAACATTTGAAAACCATTTAAGGTAATTTTCCATATTAACACACCACAGAGAAAAGCCATTAACACAGCTCTACACACCGAAAAGGTATTTAACAACAACAACCCAAAAAAACCCCTCTCAGATTCAATGCAAAGTCAACCAGCACCCTAGCAATCTTTTGGTAGAAAATATCAAGCTGATTCTTTTTACTTCGTATGGAAATTCAAAGAACCTGTAATAACCAAAACATCTTTGAGAAAGAACAGCAATCTTGGAAGACTAACGCCGTCTGAGTTCAAGACTAATTATAAAGCTCCGATGGCCGGGACTGGGGATACAGGCGGAAGGATGGAGGGATGAAGCAGTGGAGCAGATCAGAGAATCAGCCAGCTGACCCACACAAGCGAGTTCGACTCTTTTTGACAGAGGTGCAGAGGCGATCCATGGAGAAAGCGTAGCCTTCTCAACAAACGGTGCTGGTACAACGGGATAACCATGTGCAGAAATTTTACAAAGAAAAAACTTTTGACCCCTACCTCACACCATCTACAAAATTTAACTCAAAATGAATTAGAGACTTAATATAAAACCTAGAACTATGAAACACCTAGAAGAAAACAAAGGAGAAAATTTTTGTGCCCTTGGACAAGGCACCAAAAGACATGTTTTGATGTTGGACACCAAAAGCAAATTCATAAAAGAAAAAAAAAGAAAGAATAACCCGGAGTTCAAGAATTTAAACTTCTTCTCTTTAAAAGGCAGTATTAATAAAATTAAAATACAAACTACAGACTGAAAGAAAATACTTGCAAATCATATTTTGACGAAGGACTTGTGTTTGGAACATGCAAAGGTCAGTGAGAGGGAAACAAGCAATCCTATAAAACTGGACAAAGAACGGGGGGGACGCACAAAAGAAACACCTGGCCAAAAAGCTGGTAAAAAAGCCCATGAAAACATGCTCAACATCATTAGTCATTAGAAAAATGCAAATTAAAATTATAACGAGATACTACCACACAGCTATTCGAAAGGATAAAAAGTTTAAAAAAAAAAACGATTATACCAAGGTTTGGCAAGGATATGAGAAACAAGGTTTTCACACACTATTTTTGGGAGCAGAAAATGGTCCAACCACTTTGGAAAACAGTTGGGCACTTTCTTCAACAGTTAAACACACACCCAGCACATCGCAGAGGCGTTCCAGCACACGTGTTTATTCAGGGGAAATGAAATCCCTCATCCACACAAAGACCTGTAAATGAAGGTTTATAGCGCTGTTTGTAGCCCAGACCGGGAAAATCCAAATGACCTTTAACCAGAGAATGTCCAGACAAAAAATCCATTCTCATTAATCACCAATAAAAGGGAATGAGCTAAAGATACACGGAAGAGTATCGACGAGTGTCAAATTAGGACGCAGAAGGAAAGAAGCCTGATAAAAGAACACGCCCTGCAGGATTCCAAGGACTTAAAATCTAGAAGGTGGAAACTCACCAGCAGTGACAGAAAGCAGCTTCATGATCAACTTGATGTGGAGTAAAGTGAGCCCGCAAGCACTGCCGGCAGGTTTGTAAATCGGTGCAGCCACCACGGCAGACAGTAACCCGGCACCGGCCTTGAGATGCCGGGGCGAGTGCAGACACTATCCCACTCGGGGCCCTGGCGGAAACCCACTGAAGCTGGGGCAAAGAATCGCAAGGACCCCACACCCCAGGAGAGGAAAGGCCCACACAGCCTTGCTCACAGCTTTGCTTGGGCTGGAGCCCCGAGTTAAAACGTCCATCTCGAGCTGGGTTCTGTCAGACCCATCAGCCAGAAGGTCGAGCCGCCCCAGCAGTGATCTGTCAGGAAATGAAGAACCAGGTCTGGGATCGGGTCCCAGCAGAGGGCACGGGAAAGCCGCATAAACAAGGAACCCAGCCCCCACCCCCGTCATCCACCAATGTTGCATTCAGGTCACACCCCCGTCTTCTGGGGAGGTCCCCTAAGATCCAGTGGGGGCGGGGGGAGGAGAAGTCCAACTGGATCTCTGGACAGGTGTATTGGCAGAAGGCCAGGAGGACTGCCTGGGCACTGCCACCTCCCAGGGGCATGACGGTCACGGACTAATTGGCAGTGATGGGGGAAACCTCCCCAGCGGTCAGAGCTCTGGGCGCTGTACCTGGTCGTCCATTTCGAGTGGAGGGAAAGCAAACGTGTGACTCCCCACCCAGCAGCTTTAGGCTGTTGGTCTAAAGGTCCCGCCTCCTGGAAGAGAGACGCCTCCGTCAGGGACACTGTTAAGCCTCAGGAAGAGCGGCCACCTGGTCGCGGGACTTCCCGGGCCAACAAACCAGCGGGTGACGGCTGGAGCATCGCAAGGGGGTGGGGGCGGGGAGGGGTGCTTTTGCTGCTCAGGGATCCCCTGGGGCATTCCTGAAGCCCCCGTACCCACACTTTACTGCAAATGCACAAGCGCCAGGCAGCATGACAAGTCACGGCAGCTCTGGGTTATCCAGGGAGGCGGGGACCTAGAATATTCTGACAGAGGAGGAAGAGGATGGTGCCAGCGGTACAGGGCGCGTCAGAGACCTGACCCACCCCACCGGCCTGACTAACCCCCAGGCCAAATGCCAAACCCAGCATCCCTGCCTGCCTGCACTTCCAGGGCCGGGCCTCGGGGGCTACGGGCCCCAGGCAGCCTCAGAGGCTCCCAGGCGCAGGCATAAGCAGCAGCCCCAGGAGGGCGCCAGGCCAGAGGGCATCCAAGAAGCAGCAGACGCTCTACCTCAGCTGCAGATCCGGCACCTCCAAGTTGAGAACACGTCCTAGACAGAGCCTGGCCCCCCCAGTGGAGTGTCTGGGGCGAGGCGCCATTGCCGTCCCTGGTCACCCCATTTGTACAAAGGGCCGATATGGGCATGTGGCCCTCAGGAGGACACAGTGAGCTCCCACGGGAAGGGGCTTGGGAAGGTCCTCAGAAGCAGACGTAAGAGGTGACTTCCAGCTTGTGCCTGGGAAGAAGAAGCTGGAAAGGGCACCGCTCCCTCCACACGGGTGAAAGCAAGAGGCACTGAATGACCTGAAGTTCCCAACATCCCTGGAAACCATTGGAGAGCTGGGGTCACAGGGCCCCTGCAGGTGCACCTGTGAGGAGAGGCAGTGCGCGCTCCCGCTGACCTGGCACAGAGAAGGCCCAGCACCAGGAAGCGTCAGCTGAAAGTCTCCAGGAATTCCTGGAGGCTGAACGAGGGCTCAGGAGAGGGTACAGAAGCCTGGGGCAGTAGATTATGGGACAGGCATATCCACTGGCAGGTCCCCGTGGACCCCGGGACATCCACGGAGATGGGCAAGACTCCCCCAGTGCACTCCTCGTGTGTGGCCTGGTTCCACGGGTCGGCAGCCACCGCGACACAGAGCATCCGCCCCCGGCTGCTCCTCGCTCTTCCCCGTGGAGCGCAAGACTTGAGATGCCGGGGCAGGTGCAGAGCACGCTGTCCCCCCTGGGGCCCCGGGGGAACCGACTGCAGTGGGGGAAGAATCGCAGAGGCCCCGCACCCACATGCAGCCCTGATTACAGCTGTTTGTGGCGCTGGAGCCCTGAGATGGCTGCACCCACAAGACATAGGGTCAGTCAGAAAAACAGAGAACAGTCCCAACCCCACCGCCAGGCTGAAAAGTAACAGGTCACTTTGGACTGTCACTGGGAATGTTCTGGGCGTGCAGAAAGACCCGCCAGCTGAGGCGTGACACAGAGACGACACTTCAGGCTGGGAGTGGGTCTGACGCAGGGAAAAACATAAGGTGATGGCACAGGACTCTGATGGCAGTGCAGGGGTTCTGGGTGACCACGGCCGCAACAACTCCGAACCCAGCTCCATGTCCAACCAGAGAGCCGGCAAACCCCACGCTAAAACAACAGCAAAAAGAAAGGATCCTCGTTTCCAGGCATAAAACTTTTGACGTCAGTCTCTGCTGTCCTCCACAAGATGTCTGGTTTCAACGAGACCCACGAGGCTCTAAGAAAGATGAGAAAAAGCTGCACACCGTCAAGAGAAAGCCATCAGAACAACCAGGCTCAGACACGGCACAGACATCGGAGTTGTCAGGATATTTTAAGTAGCCGTGACAGACACGTTAAATATCCTAATGAGAAGGGGGGCCACACGCAGGGTTACCTAGATTTCAGCAGAGAGGCGGAAACTCAAAGGAACGACCGAATGGTGGCACTGGAGTGAAAACCGTTGTAGCAAGAAGAGGGCTTCATCCGTAAACCTGCCAGGGAAAGAATCGGTGAACTTGAAGACGGGGCCACAGAAAATATCCAAACTGAAATGCAAGGAGGAAAAATAACGAAAGGGGGAGAGAAAAAATACAAGAAAAGAACAAAGCATCCAGGAGCTGGAGAGGGTGACCCTGAAGGAGAGAGAGCGCAGGCGTAGCTGGAATCTCAGAAACAGAGAAAGCACAGCCCGGAAGGAACTGCCGAAGACTTACGCGTGAGAATTTCACAGAAGTACGGTCAAACGGCAAGCCACGCAACTACGAAGCTGAGAGACCACCAGGCAAAGTAATTACTGTAAAAAAGAGCCCAAGGTATACCTCATTCAGGCTGCTGAAAATCTGTGACAAAAGAGGAAGTCTTGAAAGTAGCCAGAAAATGAGGCCTGTTCCATTCAGAGGGCAAAGATACAGTTCTTGTCAGGGCTGCAAGGCGAAAAATTTCCTTCCCTTTTTTTTTTTTTTTGGCCATGCCTGTGGCACGTGGAGGTTTCCTGACCAGGGATCCAAGCCATGCCACAATAGCGACCTAGGGTGCTGCAGTGACACTGCTGGATCCCGCACCCGTTGTGCCCCAGGGAAACTCCTTGACCTGGCATCCTGTACCCACTGCAAGTATCTTTCAAAAAAGGAAGAGGAGTAAAGCCTTTATCAGAGAAGCAAAAACGGGAGACTTCATTGCTGGAAGCCCTTCCTTGTTAAAGGAATTTTTGGGGCGTGGTGAGGTAGAAACTCAGGATCATGGTGCCAGGCGGAAACTCAGATCCACACACAAGAAGAGAGAGCACTGGAAATGGAACAATAAAGGCAAAAATAAAATTCGCCCCTTCCTCAATTCGCCCCTTGCTCTAAAAAATCATGGGGCGTGTAAAGTAAAAAAGAGTGAAAATGTAGCATATATTTCTAGCATAATTTAAAGTGTAATTATAGCAACAATAGCCCAAATAAAGGAGGAATTGAGAATATTCAGTTGTGGTGTTCCCATTGTGACTCAGCAGTAATGAACCCGACCAGCATCCATGAGGATGCAGGTTCAATCCCCGGCCTCGCTCAGTGGGTTAAAGGATCCAGTGCTGTGGTGAGCTGTGGTGTAGGTCACAGACGCGGCTCGGATCTGGAATTTCTGGGGCTGTGGCTGTGGTAAGGGCCAGCACCTGCAGCTCCAATTTGACCCCTTCTTGGGAACCTCCACATGCTGCGGGTGTGGCCCTAAAATAAAAAAATAATAATAATAATAAAAGAGAGAGGATATACAGTCGTAAATTCCTTGCCTGACACAAAGAATGACATGATATTATTTGGTATTTGGCGACTGATTAAAGATGTGTATCATAAAATGTAAGACAACTACTCATTTTTTAAAAAAGAGATTTAAATAGCAAGGCAAGAGTGAAGATGAGATGGAGTACTAAAGATAGTTAATCCAAAAGAAGGCAGAAAAGGGGGGAAAAATAACAGATGGAACAAATAGAAAAGAGCTAATGAGATTATAAAATTGAATCTAAACAGATAGGCAATCCCATTAAATTTAAACCATCTCAACACATCAATCAAAAGAAATTGTCAAATTGAATAAACAAAGCAAGACCCAACTAGATGCCGACAATGAAAAATCCATTTCATGGAAAGACATGAGTATGTTTAGAGCAGAGTGAGGAGAAAACGTCTCACACAAACATTTGTCAAAATAAAGCTGGGGTGGCTATTTTCATCTCAGACCACGAAGACTTCAGGAAAAGAAATACTGCAAAGGATAAATGAGGTACTGCATGATGATAAAGGGATCAGTTTTCCAAGTGCAGGCTCCAAACAGCAGAGGTTCAAAATATAGGAATCAAAAACTGATCAGACAAAACTCAACATTCACGCATAATTTAAAAAAAGAAAAGCTCCAGGAGTTCCCATTATGGCTCAGTGGTTAATGAACCTGACTAATACCCATGAGGACTCATGTTCGATCCCTGGCCTCGCTCATTGGGTTAAGGATCCGGCGTTGCCGTGATCTGTGGTGTAGGTCACAAACGCTGCTCAGATCCCGCGTTGCTGTGGCTGCAGCATAGGCCGGCAGCTACAGCTCCGATTAGACCCCTAGCCTGGGAACCTCCATATGCCACAGGTGTGGCCCTAAAAAATGACCAAAAAAAAAAAAACCAAACTCTAAAAAAATAAGAATACAAGAAAACTTCCTGAACCTAACAAAAGGCATCTTAAAAAAAAAAAAAAGCTAATATCCTATATGAGGAAAAAGCTAACATCCTGTGTTTCCTCCAAGACTGAGAAGAAGGCCTGGCCCTCCTCTATTGCTCATATCCAGTGTTTTCCTGGAAGTCCCAGCCAGTGTGATAAGACAAGAAAAAGAAACACATGGCTTACAGATTGGAGAGGAAAAAACAATACCATCTCTAATAACAGTGACACAAATGTTTATGTAGAACTCCCCCCAAAACAGTAGAAAATTAGACCAAATAAGAGAGTTTAGAAAGATCTCAGCATAAAGCCAATATACAGAGCTGACTGTATTTCTGTATATTAGCAACGAACAATTCAAATTCTAAAGTTAAAAAAACAGCTCCCCTTACCCAGTACACCCCAAAATGAAATACTTGGGTATACATACATAAGGGATGAAAACTATAAAACACCGAGGAAGGAAACCAAACACTTAAATAAATGGAAACTCTATGTCCACAAATTGGACAATTCATCGCTGTTAAGATGTCAGTTCCCTCCAAACTGATCCAAAGATTTGTGCATCTGATCATCTCCCTGACAGGTTGCTCTTTCGTGCGTATCAACAGGTTGATCCTAAAACTCACAAACAACCTGGGAGCATTCAAAGAATTCATAAAAAGAACAGCATCGGCGGACCCACATGCTTCGGTTTCACTTCACTTTATATTTATCAGTTACTGATTACGAAAAGCTCCAGCAGTCCAGACAGTGTGCAGCTATGAGGGGAGAAACACAGGGATCCGTGGGACAGAACAGCAAGCCCAGGAACACACCCACGCAAATGCAGTCCCCCGAGTTTTGGCAAAGATGCGAAAGCGGTTCAGTGCAGAATAGTCTTTTCGACAAATATCTGGTCCTGGGTCAACTGCACACCCGGGTGCAAAAAATGAACCTTGGCACACACTTCTCACAGCGTATACAGGATCTAAGTCAAAATGCACCACATACCTTCGTGTAAAACATGAAGCTATAAAACATCGAGAGGAAACCATGGGAGGAAATCTTTGCAGCATCAGGACACCTGGGGCCTCCACTCTCAGCGCTGCTGGTCGTGGGGCCAGACAGCTCGGTGTTCTCCTGGGCACTGGGGGACATTTAGCCAAACAGGCAACAATGTGACGATCAAAAATGTCTCCAGGCATCGCCAAATAACCGCCGGAGAGCAAAAGAGCCCCGCGCTGAGAACCACTGGGCTATAGGTAAAGAGATCTCAGATGTGACACCATTCAGGGGGAAAAAATCTGACACGCTGGTTCTGTTCAGTTTAAAGCTTTTCCTCTGTAAAAGGCAACGGTGAGACAGTAAGAGACAAACGGCAGACTGGGAGCAAATATTTGCAAATCATACATCAGATACAAAGACTATGCAAGGAATCCTCAAAGTTCAGTCACAAGAAAACCCAAAAAAAGCAAAGCAGGTATGCGACGGCCAATAACCAGGTGGAAAGCCGCTCAGTACCATTGTCGCTGGGGACACACAAGTCGCAGCCAGGGGGACACAGGGATGTGCCCGTTGCACAGGCTACGGACAAGAGGAAACAAGGGACACAGACAGAAGGGACACTTCCCGTGCTGGGGAGGGGGGAGCGGTGGGGACCCTCGCCTCTGGAGCACAACAAGGAGACGCTGGGGTCGGGCCTCTGCACTCCGGGGGGATGGGAAAGCTGGTAGGGGCACGGAGAGGGGGTGCCAGGCTTCCTCGCCCAGCCTCGGGGGACCAGAGCCCTGTCGCACAGCCTGACAGCAGCCAGGGCAACCTGCTGCAGACGCGCCTGTGTCTGTGTGTCTGTGTGTACCTATGCATGTTTGTGTGTGCGTATGTGTCTGTCTGGGTTTGCTTCTCTGCGTGTATACAGGTGTATGTGTGTGCTCTTGTGTATAGAGACGTGTGTGTGTGTGTGTACGCAGGTGTGTGCGTGCACGTGTGTGTGTGTGCGTGCGTGTGTCTAGGAGGGAGGCCTGCAGATGAAGTGGAGCATGAAGCGAAGGCTGGAATCCAGCCCCGGCGGCGGCCGCCCCGCCCAGAACAGGTCGGACCTGACAGCGCTGCCTGCCCTGCTGTCCCGGGGGCAGGTGGGGGCTGGGGCAGGAGGGGAAGGGGGGGCAGGCGCGGCTGGGCTCACACGGCTGTGTCCCCAAGGGTCCCCATCCTGCAGGGCACCCAGGCCTCTCCTCCAGGAAGCCCTCGCTGCCCACCCCACACAGGCCCTGGGCTGCCCCCGTGGCTGACCTCTGACTCCCATGACCCGACCCGGCATCGGAGAGACCAGGAACCCAGACACACGAGGAGGGGTCCCAGGGACCGGCATCCACCCGCCTCCCTCCAAGGCCCCCCCAGCTACCCCAGCTAGGGCCTGAGGGGCGGGCCTGCCTGGGAAGGGAGGTCCCCCCCGCCAGGGTCCCCCACCCCCACCCAGACCAGCCCCGACCCAGGCCCACACGGGGGTCAGGTCTCCAAACCGGCTGAGCTCTGGCAGTGGGCTGGTTTCTTTGTCTTTTTCATTTAAAATCGGTGCCTTGCTGGAAGTTCCCTTCATGGCTCAGTGGTAACAAAACTGACTAGCATCCATGAGGACGCGGGTTCAATCCCTGGCCTCGCTCAGTGGGTTAAGGATCTGGTGCTGCCGTGAGTCGTGCGTAGCTTGCAGATGCGGCTCGGATCCTGTGCTGCTGTGGCTGTGGTGAAGGCCACCAGCTGCGAATCTGATTTCAACCCCTAAACTGGGAACTTCCATATGCCACGGGTGCTGCTCTAAGAAGACAACAAATAAAATAAAATTGGTGCATTAATAATCTTGACACTCTGCCTCCTTGTGAGAGGAACCTCCCTGAAGGTCCTGCCTGACAGCGAGGAGGATGCCGGCCCCGCGGGGCGCAGAGAGAGGCCCGGTGTCCCCAAACACACATGCACAGGGACCGGAGCCCCGGCTGCCGGCCCCGCGGGGCGAGGGCAAGGCCGGAGACTCCCAGTCAGAGCAGCCCACGGGACCTTGGCAGCCACGGGACACACGTACAGGTGGCGATGGGTGAGGCCTGGCCTTTCCCTGCCTGGGCACGAGGGCCGGACACACGAGGGCCCAGCACACTGCCTGTCGTGCAAACGGGTCTGGACGAAGCCGGACGCCAGGAGTCCCTGCTGTGAGATCAGGCTGATGTGAAGTTCAAGAGCAAGCCCCCGCTCGGCGCCGGAGCTCAGAGCAGGCTGGAGGGCGGGGGTCACGGGGCTGCCGGCTGGGCCAGAGCGTTCCACTGGGCGGCCTGGCTGGAGGGTACACACACGTGAAATTGAGAGCAGACTCTCCAGACTCGTGCATTTTAGGTAAATTACACCCAGTTAGGAGCTGCCGCTCTGCTCACGCAGCCCCACGGCCCGTCCCTCTGAGGCCCGGAAGGCCCAGGGGGAGAGCGGGGCAGGGGATCCCGGCTCGCTGTGGCCCACTGGATCCAGAGCAGCGCCCCACCCCACCCGACAGCTCCCGGGTGGAAAGCCGGGGAGCTGGGGGGCGTGGGGACCCCCAGGGCTCCTGGATCCAGCCCAGCCCCCACCTCCAGGCCACGGCCCTCCGCACCCCGCCTCTTCTTTCTGGCCGCAGAGGGGCCAGGAGTCAGGCTGAGCCACAGGGAGGCAGGCAGGCCTGCGACACCAGCGCCCCGGCAGGATGGAGGCGCGGCCTCGGACCGGCGGCTCGGCGTTCCCCGTGGGGCTCGGCCCCCCCGTCCCACCCGTCCACCCCTCTCCCCTCCCGTGGGCTCCCCAGGTGCCCTGTGGCCCTGTCACTCCCTGTTCCCGGGGGCCGGGGGTGACGAGGTGGCCGGTCTGGAAGCAGTCCCGCCGCCGGGCTCTTCTCAAAAGGCCGGAAAACTAAGGTCATAAATCCGAGCCCTGAGGAGCTGGATACCCACTGCCCCTCCCGGCTCTGCAGTCCCCCACCTCTGGCCTCCCGAGGTCCTGGCCGAGCCCCAGGCTCCCCGTCCCGCCCCCCAGAGGGGTGGCTGGGAGCCGAGTGGCATTGACCTGGGAGCGGGGAGCACACACAGGGCCCAGCGGTCAGCGGGGGCCCCTGGGCTTCCCCCCCGCCCGCCGGCTGCCTGCTCTGCCCCCGGGCCCCCCCGCCTCCCGTCTCCCGCTGAGACCAGGGTGAGGCAGACCTGGAAGCCTTCCTGGAGGAGGAGAGTCAGCGCCTAGGAGGACAGGGCTCTGCAGGGAGGTCGCATCCCAGCTGAGGGGCAGCTGAGGGTAAGGGGGTGACGGCCAAGGGCTGCCGGCCACAGGAAGGACCGCCCAGCCTGGCCAGCCCCACGCCCCCGAGCCGGGCTGTCCCTGGGTGTCCCCTCTTTGGTAAGAACCCTGAGCCCTGGACACAGCCCTGCCCGGGAAGCCTGCTGGTTCCCACCCCGGAAGCTCGTGCGACACCCAAGTCTCAGCCTCCACGCCTGTGAGCCGGGCGCAGGTGAGCTGAGCGGCAGGGCACTCAGACGGGCCTGCAGTGTAGACGACGCGCGTGCTAAACGCTCTAGCGCACAGCCAGCGGGCATGCTCGGTGAGCCCTGCCTCACGCCCTCCCGCACAACCTCCACCCTCCACCCCAGCCCCGGGCCGAGCCAGGGCCCTCCTGCCCGGACCCTGTGCGTCCAACCCGTGCCCACGGCGGGTGACCCTCAGCCAGCCGGCTGCCTGCTGCTCTGCCGGCCCCAGGACTCCATCCCTGCCCCAGACTCTGCCGGAGGGTGCCGTCTGCACAGAGACCCTCTGGGGTCAGGGCTGGGGTTGAGAAGGGATGGGCAGAGCGGGGCCCTGGGCAGGAGGGCTGGGCGAAGCCGGGTGCCCAGCTCAGGTGCCCCCAGACCCAGCTTATGAGAGCCGGGCTGGGCTTGCTGGGAGCTCCGCCCCCTGCAATCGTGACAGCCTGCCCGCAAAAGGCATTCAAATGAGAGACAAATATTTGAGGTTGCCGACAATGGCCAGGCCAGTCTCTCTGAGCAGCCCAAGCTGCTCCCAGGCCCTCATTTGGGTATTAATTGTATTTCGTTTAGAGATTTGCATGCTTATCAAGGCAGGCTACGGCCGGCCACTGCGGGCCAGGCCTGGATGGGGCCCCAGGGCTTGTAGGCAAATGCCAGCTGGGCCGTGGGGGGAAGGAGCCCTGGGTGGCGGCCAGCACCTCCTCAGTAATCGGGTCCCAAACCTGAGCTGGGGGGTAGGCCAGCATGTGGGGCCTGGCTGTGCTGTGGGACTAAAACCCGGGGCCTGTCCTGTCACCTACACAGAACCCTGTGGGACAAGCAGGGGTGAGAAAGTGGGAAACCCATGTGCCCTGACACCAGCTCCCATCACCCCTCCAAGGGGACAGCCGCCCCTCCTGTGTTGTCAGGAGAGCCCGGGTGCAGATGGGGGGGAGCTGTCACCCAATGTCACAAGAAGTGGACATTCAGTGACACTCCCTGGGAAGGCCTGGCGTCTGGCTCACTGTTCTCGGGGTCGCTGGGCCTCGTCCAAGCTCACCCAGGCCTCTCTGTCCTCAGCAGTGTCCACTGCTGGAGTGGCCTGTGCCTCTCACCCGCCTGGCTCCCCTCCCCGGGGGGCCGGAGAGGACAGCACCTGACCCAAGGAGAATGCACGGGGGGAGGGGGGCATCGGGGCAGGGGAGGGCAGTGCCCCCGAGGCTGGAGTTACTGCAAAGCCTGGTTTCCCCCCAAATCCCTGTGTTGAATCCCTAACTCCCAGCTCCACAGAGTGTGACGGTGTTTGCAGCTGAGCCTTGAAAGGGGAGACGAAGGTTAAGTGAGGTCACGGGGGTGGGGCCCTGATCCCACAGGACCGGGGCCCTTAGAGGAAGAGGAGGTCAGGACACAGACACACGCGGAGGGACGGCCCTGCGAGGACACGGGGAGCAGACTTCCGTCTACACACCAGGAGAGAGGCCTGCCCACCCCCGGGTCTGGGACTCCAGCCTCCAGGACCGGGTTGGGGGGCCCCGGGGGGCGCCTGCTTGGGCCGCCCCATCTGTGGTGTTTGTTAAAGTGGCCCTGGCTGATGACAAGGGCAGACCCTCCCCAGCAGTCACCCCCCCATCCTGTCCTGTCCCGTCCTGACTTGACCAGCCCAGTGGGGCCTTAGCCCTGGGGCCCAGCTCTCCCGACCACTGCACGGAAGGGGCTGGCTGGAGGCAGGAGGGCAGGTGGGCCCTGGCTCGGGGCCCCCACGTCCCCCGGGCACGGAGCAGGCCGGGTGGCCGACTGGTATGAGGCCATGGCTGGGGCTGCTCTGTGCTGGCAGGTGACTTGCTGCCTCTGAGAAGCTGGGTCCCCAGAGGACCCCAGGTGACAAAGACCTACTTCAGCGGGGGAGCAGGGGGGAGGGGTCCCAGGCTCAGTGGGGGCACTGCGGAGGGGGGCATGGGCGCCACGCCAGCCACTGGGCCCACCCCGGGGCATCCTCAGACAAATGCCCCATCGGCCCCCACCCCCAGCCGAGAGATCTGCCCGTGAACCACAGCCAGCAGCTGGGGCGGAGGGGTCCTGAGTGGTAGGAGGCAGGGGGGCCCTCCTCACAGACGCGCCATCACTCTGCATCCAGCCCCGGCCAAGGAGGAGCCAGACGAGGGAATGCCCGACCCCGTCCAGCTCCCCGGGAGCCCCCAGGCCTCTGCGCCTCCCCCCCCCCCGGCATCACCATTGAGGACGGGGGTGTCAGGGGCCTGAGCCCTCGTCCCGGCTCCTCTCTCAAGGCCCAGCAGAAACGCGGCAGTGACAGTGTCCCTCCAGGTGGGGGGGGGGGCGTGATGGGGGAGTTGAGGCGGGGGCTTCCGTTGCACTGCCGGCTCAGATCCCCGGCACCTCTGCGGGCCTCGGGCCGGTCCCTGAGCCGCCCTGGGCCCGGAAGTGGGGGCTGGAGACAAGGGGCGCATCTGGGAACACTGAGCTCCCCTCTGCTGGGTGTGGGCTCCCAGGGGACCTGCCGGCACTGTCACCCAGAGGAGCTCAAGGCTGACGCACAGCCCCCAGGCCCGGGAGGCCACTGGGCAGATGCCGAGGGGGTGCTTGGCTCACTTTCATGCAGCAAAGACTAGGGGCAGGACCTCATTCTCCGGGCACCCACCCTGGTACGGCCCTAGAGACCGCCACACACCCAGACCGTCACTGCCGCGAAGGGGCCACGAGCCCGCGGGACCCCTCCTTCTTCCCTTCCCAGCACCCGCTCTGCCCGCTGCACAGCCTCTCAGAGTCTCCACCACCAGCACCTGCGACACCACCGCTGGGGCTGGAACCCTCCTCTGTCCCCCCACGTTGGCTCCCGCCACCTCCTGCTCTCTCCCCAGACGCCTCGGTTCCCCTGCCCCCACCCAGCAGCAGGGGACTCCCTCCGACACCCAGGACACCAGCTCTGCCTGGAATCCCCTTCCCGCCAGCAGAGCCTCGACTCTCAAGATGCCTTTGGGACCCGGCCTCTTCCTCCCAAGAGGGGACCTATCCTGGTCGGGTCTCCTAGGTAGCCTCAGAGCTCTGGGCCCCTCGCTGGTCCCCAGGGGCCTGGCCCTCTCCCCAGGGGCGCCTCCCATCGGGATCCAGGGCGCCCGGAGGGAACTAGGGCAGGGCAGGAAGGCAGGGCTCGGGGGGAGAAGGGTGCCGGAGCAGACCGGGCGCCGTCGCGGAGGCCACTCCAGACCAGCCCCACGGGGAGCCAGCCTCCAACACAGCCTCCCTCCCGAGCCCTCTAGGCCTTCCAGGACCGCTCCCCCTGCCGCCCCGTGTGACGCAGTGGAGAGGACGACGGCCAGTCCCCTGCCTCAGCCTCTGCCGGGAAGGTGAGCCTGGACCCGGGGGGCGGACGCCCCGTCGCTTTTGCGGCCGTGCTCGCTCCCCATCTGGGGATCCTTCCGCGGAGCAGGGTCTGGGGATGCACTTCGTGGCCCCCCAGCCCCAGCAGGCTCCCCGGGCGGGCGACGGGCTCAGCAGACGCACAGGCTCTCCGTGTGCCGGTGAAGGATGCCGCGGAGCATGCGCATGCGCAGAGGAGATGGGCGCCAGAGAGCTTCCGCGGTGCCCAGGGGCTAGAGCTACCGTGGCCCGGGGACACGGGAGCCCAGACGGACCCAAGGCAGGAAAAGGTCCGCGTGTCACATTCTCCACCTGGCAAGTAGGGTGCCCCCAGCCGCCACAGCCACCTTCTCACTCCAGCCAGAACCCGCGCGAGATGCAGAAAGATGTAACACACGGGGACCCACGGGACACCATCCTTCCTTCAGTGACTTCCCCGCACAGGTCACCACTTCTGTGAAAAATAACAGCAGAAGGAAGGGGAGGTGGGTGAGCGCAGTTTCTTCCTTTCGGCCCTTCCCCCGCCGCAAGCTGAGGGCCGCGAGGGCAGCTAGAGCGTGGTGAAGGGGCCAAACAAAACCAGCGGTGCGAGTTCTGTGCCACATCTCTGCTGTTCCGGCAACAGTAAAGTAACGTCCAAGTGCAAGTTGCAAAATATGAATGGCGTCATTTCAGCGATCCCGCGAAGAAGTTAACGCTCTCATCTGCGCATTTAAGGCTATCATTGCACAGTATAAAAATTCAGGCTAGGAGTTTCCTGGTGGCCAAGAGGGCTAAGGATCCAGTGTTGTCAATGCTTTGGCTCAGACCGCTGCTGTGGCACGGGTTCCAGCCTTGGCCCAGAAATTGCACATGCCACGGGTGCAGCCAAAAAAAAAAAAAATTCATACTAATAACTTACATTTTTCTTTACTTGGAATGGCCCTAAATTGCAAATTTAAAACACCATCAATCAGTGCACAGACCATGGTCAAAAGGTAAGAACTTTCTGCTTCAGCACCTTTAACGTGACTCCCCCCAACTTTGGAACCAGGGTGCTATGTTTTCATCTCGTCCTGCAGGTGGTCCCCAGATGACCACATGGGCTCTGGGCAGAAGGAGCCGGACTGTGGAACCATTTGCCTCCCAAGGCAGGCTGACAGGAGAGCTGCAAGCCCGCCCCCCACACACACCGAAACCAAAGCCAGAATGAGCAGCAAGATGTCATCTTCCGAATGGCGGCTGGGAGTTTCCTCCTGCCTTCCCGAGTACTGAGGCTGCCCGAGACCCAGCTTGGACCGCCCCTCTGGGACCCACATTCAGGATCCCGACTCAGATATGCTGAGGGACCTGGACAACACCCCAGGACCCCCGCTGTTTCCCCCAGAACTGGTGTGTCCACCAAGGTCCAGGTGGCACCTGTGTCCCAGCTGGAACACACGCTCCGTGGGGCAGGCTTTCCCTCGGGCACAGACACACCTTGGGTGCAGAGATGGGGCCCAATAAAGGTTTCAGAAAGAGTGGGTGAGGGACCTTGGCCAGCCGGACAAGGCAGCCTGGATGCAGGGACTCCGTGCTTGGCCCGGCCTCCCTGGGGTGGCCCCGTGTCATCAGAAGTGAGCAGGCCATCATGTGGGTGGCCTCTGGGGACATCCGTCCTCTGATTGGGTGAGTTTCAGCCTGAGAGTCGTTCCCAGGAGTACAAAGCTGGGCCCCAGGGGCTACCTGCTGCCACGAAAAGACAAGGTACTGCCCCCCAGTAGCCAAGCGCCTCCAGGGGCCCCCACAGGCTCTGGTCATTCAGACTGTGCCAGCCCTGCCGCCCACCCCAGCCCTGCCGCCCTCCCCAGCCCTGCCGCCCTCCCCAGCCCTGCCGCCCTCCCCAGCCCTGCCGCCCTCCCCAGCCCTGCCTGACCTGAGCCTTTGTAAAGATCCTCCTGGCCCCACCCAGCTTTATCCCAAGGCCGAAAGCACCAGGCCGCTGCACCACAGATGAGGTCCCCAGGGGTCCCCCACCTAACTCTGGTCACCTTCCGCCTGCAGTCGGCTTCCAGCCTCAGGTGGGGGCAAGGCCTGGACCGCAGGCTCCCGGGAGAACTCGCTGCCCCCACAGCGGAGCCAGGGGCCTGCTGACCACCTGAGCCGGGTAGGATCTGACCTGGAATGCTGCTAAGGTGTCCTCGCGGGCAGCCCCGGGCGGCCCCGCCCTCCCAGGAGGGGACACGCCAAGGACTTAGGAATGAAGCCATCCCGGGTTTGAATCCCACGTCCCATCACCTTCAACCTCTGCCCTCAGGCACCTCGGCTTTCAGAGTTGCCATTTCTGATTCTGTGCCACGGGGCCGTGATGGGCTCTCAGTGTATGACAGTTGCGGGGGAACTTTCTAACTAGGGTGAGCGGGCAGGTGTGCCCGGGTGACTGACCGCAGCCCTCTCTTCTCTCCAAAAGGACAGCACGAGTGACCTCGCGGGAGGCAGGGCCAGGAGCCAAAAGCCAAACCAGCATCTGCTCACACGCCTGCCCCTGACCCCCCCCTCCAATGACAGGAGGACAGGGCCGGACGCCCCACAAGGGACAGCTGGCGCGGTGCCCCCAGCAGTGCCCGGTGCACGGCAAAAGGGACGCTCATTCTAGGAAACCAGCTGTGACAAACGGAGCCAGTCAGAGGACTGTGCCCGCAGCTGGGTGTCTGAGGAAATGAAGGAGCTGTTCTGTCACCTTGGGGAGTGTGGTGCTGGCCTTCCCTTGGTGGCGCCCCCAGGGAACTCACGGGTGACACCGTACGGTGCCCGGGGTCCGCTTCAGAGCCGCGTGGGGGCGAGGGGCGCGGTGGGGCGAGCGTGGCCCTGGGTTAACAGCTTCTGCTGCTGGTAGGGGGCTGCTCGGAGGCGCCTCTGCGGCCCGGAGCGCCCGTCCTGGGCCAGAGCGCAGGCTGTACAGCTGACCCAGCGGTGCCGCTTGTGTGTTGGGGTCTGTGCGCCCTGCTAGGCCGTGGGCTCCGTGAGGGCGGGGTTTCCCTCGGGGTTCAGTGCGTCCCAAACGCCTGACCGTCCCTGGTGCACAGAAGATGTCCAATAAGTCTTGGAACTTTTGTCTGTGCTTGGAATTTTCCGTAATAAAAAACAGAAAAGCGAAAATGGTGGCTCTTATCCTTCGTGGGGTGTCATCAACCGCAGGCCGGCCCCAGCTCCTCTGGGCCTGCTCATCCCCCGCCTTCCTCCCCCAGTCCTCGGGTGACCCCACCCTGCCCACCACCACTGCCAGCCCTTCCCCGCGGTGGGGGTAAGGGGTCCTGGGAGAGCTCAGAGCCGGTAAGGTCACTGACAGTGTGTGGATCCTTGGGAGAAGGCTGTGGGGTGTCCCCGACTGGGTGGTCGTGTCGTGTGCCCCTTTCTGTCCCTCGGATGAGCCTGGTTCCTTCGGCTCTAGAGCCCCCAACCCCAGCTGCTCTGCCGACCCCACCAAGCCTGAGCCTCATCCGACCCACCACCGTGTCGCCGTGGTTACCCAGGACACCGGCTCTCTACCAACACCAGCCGCCCCACCTCCCAGGGTCCCAAAGCTTTGAGCCCACCACTCCCTGCCAGAGGAGGGGGTACTTTCAGCACCCTAAGGCAGCCTGGGGGATCCCCGGCAGCTCCACCCCTGCAATAAAAGAGAGCTTTGGGTAGAGCAAGACTTCAAAGGAGGCTCCGGTCAAAGGTAGAGCCGGCCTCTCCTGCGGGCGCTCTGGGCTGGGGATGCTGGGCGGGAGCGGGGCGGGGGGGGGGGGGGGGCTGGGCAGGAGCCGGAGGGGGGGGGGCGGGGGTTCCTTGTTCCTCCCGACACAGGCCCAGGCCTCTGCAGCCCACAAGGCATGCATGGGCTGGGAGCCACCAGGCACCTCTGCTGAGGACCTCCTGCAACTGTAGGTTGGCTCTGCAGTCACCCCCATTCGCAGGTAGGGCGACTTGCCCGGGATCACCTAGCTGGTGGAGAGCAGTGGGGGTCTGACCCCGAGACAGGTGCCCCAGGTCAGACCGCCTCGGACCCAGCCTTCCATCCGGCACCCACTGCGGATCCCTGTGCTGCTAAGGATCTACCTCAGCTTCCCAGCCATGAAGGGGGCCTGCCTGGACCACCTGCCAGCCCGCTGCCACTCAGCCCTGCACGATGCCTGTGAATGACTTTGACACAGTGGCCAGCAGGTTGGACCCCCAGACCTCACACGTCCCAGCCCACCCTGCAGAAGGGGCGGACTCCAGGGAAAAGCGACCACAGAGGCCAGGCTCCCGGGTCCAGGGTCTAAGCCGCCACCCTCCCCCGCCACGCCTGGCTCTCATCTGGGAAACCGGACCCCCCAGTACGGAGAGGCGAACCCCCAGCACCGCTGATCACAGCACTGATTTATTTCTAAGACCGACCTGCCCTAAAACAGGTTTTCTGCCACCGGTCTCTCCCCAGCTGGCAGCGCTGCGGGGCTGCAGCATGTCCAGGTCCCATCCACGTTCATAAACTCCAGGACAGAAAGGGGGGCGGGGTTAGACAATTTTATTACGTTCCAAATCTAAGGAGTCTTTGTACAAAAATAAGTCTTCATATTGCCAGTGTCCCTGGGCAGTTCAAGTCCATGGGTAAAAAATAGATTATCTGTGTCAACACGAGATCCCCTCCTCTTCAAGCCTCCAAGTGTTCCGCTGCTGTCCCGGTCCAGGGGAAGGCCTCTGGGGGCAAAGGGGCTGCTCCCAGGAAGCTGCCGCCGATGAGGTCTGGCCCGACCCGACCCGTTTCCACACCAGCCCTTGGTCAGGCCGGACGGCCGGGGAGCGTCGGCGGGAGCCCCGGCCCGGGGGTGGCCTGACCCGCCGGTACGCAGGGACGAGTGGAGCCAGTCCGGCGTGCTGGCTCCCGCGGTGGGCGCTGCCGCCGCTGGGAGGGAAGTGGGGACAGGCAGGTGAGTTGGTGCGGGATCCCTCCCTCCCGGTCGACCCCGCCCGGCCCGGCCCCCACCTCCCACAAGCGGAGTCGGCAGTTTCCTTTGCTCGGTGGATTTTGGGGCTCTGGGCCGTGGGAGCCTCGGCTTCGGTGTGCGGCCCGAGCTAGGGCTCGGGGCGGGGCGAGCGCTTGGCGCCTCAGTGAGTCAGGGCTCCGCACTCCGCCGCCGACGCAGTCCTGCCACCGGCCCGGCGAGCAATTTGCAATGCAAAGTCACTCCGCCTCCAAGCGCCCTAATCTGCCACGGGATCCACAAGCACTCGGGGCCTCACCCGCCAGAGGCCCCCCCGCCCCCCGGGCCCCCCTCCCCGTCTCCCCGCTCCCCCCTCGGCGGCGGAGCGGCGAGGGGAAGTGTCGCAATCCCGGACAAACAAACGCTGGTCTTGCACAGGCTTGAAACCGTTTAGGGGAAATGAAGAGTGAGTGAAATCGAGGCCATCGCCCGGGCCTGGCGCTCGGCTCCGGGGCTCTCTGGGGCTCGCTCAAAGCGCCTGGCCACCTGGCCTCCGACCTTCCCTCTTCCCGGCCGCTCCGAGCTTACCTCGGGGTGAAGCGCTTAGTAGCCCCCTAACCAGCTGGAGAAGTCGAGCAGCTCGCGCTCCGCGGGGCTCAACGCGCCCTCACAGCCGCTGTCGTCCGACGAGTAGGCGGAACGTGGGGACCCGGGCTCCGAGCTGTGGCCGCGGCCAGGGGACGACGAGGCGCAGGAGGGCGAGGCGGCGGCGGCGGGGGCCCCCGGGGGCCCGCGGGGCAAGGGGTGGCGCGCGGCTGGTGCCAGCAGGCCCTCGGCCAAGGCGGCGCGCACCGCGTCGTGCTCGGCCAGCAGGCGCTGCAGCGCGCGGATGTACTCCACGGCCGAGCGCAGCGTCTCCACCTTGCTCAGTTTCCTGCTGGCGCCGCCGTGAGGCACGTGCTGCCGCAGCGCCTGGAACCCCAAGTTCACTAGCTTCACGCGGTTGCGCTCGCGCTCGTTACGTCGCGCCACCGCCGCCGCGCCGTTCCCGGGCTCCACCGCGCCTGGCCGCCGCCGGCGGCTGCAGCGGAGCAGCTCCGGGGACTCTGGTCGCCTCCGAGCCGCGCAGCAGCCAGCGACGCCAGTCGCGCGGGGCGGGGGCCGGGGCGGTGCGCCGCTGTCCATCTCGCCCGCATCCACTCTCCCGGCGCCTCCTCCGAGACCCCGCGCGCGGCAGAAAGGTGCGGGCCGAGGACCCGCGGGCGGATAAATAGTCAAGTCTCAGCGTCACGATCTGGCACTGTGCTGACGAGCGGCTCCCCACGGTACGTGGTCCCAGGTCCTTTGGAACCTGGGGGCGGCGAGGCACAGGAGGCCCAGAAGTGGCCGGCAGGGAGCGCGGGGGAGCGTGGAGCGCTCGTGACCCGCGCGTGCTGTCGGACGCTCCCCAGGTCTTCCCCGCGCGGCGCAGGCGACTCCTTTTTAACTGTAAAGATAACCCTCCTCCGCGCCGCCGCGCCTCCTTTCTCACGCCCTCCTTCCCGTGCCTCGCCCTCCCGCCACGCTTCGCCCTCCCCCTGGCGCACACAGCCTGCAAAGACCGAGCCGTGAGCCCGACCCCACCCAGTCCCCTGGGGCACAGTCCGCACGCAGGTTCCCAGTGGGTCCCCACTCCCAGCAGGTGCCCAGTGAACCCCCAAATGTAGTACCCAGGTCCGGTGTGCGCGCCGGTCGACTCCCCCCTACCCAAGCTGCTGTCTTCAGGCCCCTAGTGCGCCCCCGGCCATGCGCGCCTCTGAAGGCTGGGCGTGTCGCCGGCCACAGTGCAGCCATCCGGGAGGCGCGTGAGACCCCCGGGGGCAGCACGCGCCCAGCAGCCGGCATCCGCGCCCCACCCCCTGCGGCTGAGGGGCGGGGAATCGGGGTCTCAGCCAATGGCGGGCTGCCCGTTCGGCCAATTGGGGCGGGCGCGGCCACACGCCCCGCCTCTGGGAGGAAGCGTGTACGCCCGGCGCGTGGCTCCCGGGAGCGTCTCTAACAAAGCTCCGCGCCCGCCCGGCCCGGCCCCTCCTCGCAACCAAGGTGGGCGCGCGCTCTCCTGCGCACCTGTTCCTGGCGTGGCGCCCACCTGTTTATTACCCAACACGGCGTGCGAGAGGGCGACGCGGCACTCCGGGCTGGGCGAGACTAGAGGAGCGATGGAGGCGCGCTTGGGCCCGCTTGGTGGGGGTTCAGGTTCCTGGGCCGCTTTCCCCCGTTTCACGCGCTGCCTGTGGTTTCCGTGCGGCCCGGACCTTGGGGAGCCTTGAAGCAGAGGGCCTGGAGGTTTGCGCGGGCCCTTTGGGTCCAGGCGGCGGTGGGCCTGCCGCTCCTCTCCCCTCCAGCCCTGCAGCTTCCTCCGTTTTCCATATTCCCCCTGAGTGGTCCTCCCTTTCTGGTGCCATTACCTCTGGCCTCTCACCTGTCGGTGCCTACCGGCTTTCACGGCCTTTTCCTCTGTGCGATTCCCCCAGCCCCAGCCTCATCGAGACTGGCCGGTGGGGGAACGTCACTGGGACGGCGGCCTTTCCAGAGTCTCCCGGGGCCGGTGGGGCGTCAGGAGAGCCTCTGTCTGACCTATGAGGGTATACCTCTGGGTCTGAGCGGGCAGGGACTTTGGACGTGTGCAGGACTGGCCCTTAACGGGAGGGTTTTGTTCTGCCCCGCGGCCTGGGAAAGCCAGCCAAGTAGCCGCCCTCAGGAGGCCTTACCCAGCAGGTTTTCCCAAAAGATGACTAGTCTCTCCTGGGCTAGGACCTGTGGGAGCAGATGCAGGGGCTGGGCCCATTTGGCTGGAGCTGACTTCCTGTTACAGCGTCCTGGCCCCCCGGGGGGGGGGAGGGCTCCGGGGGGGCTCCCCTAAAAGTCCGCAGGGCCCACGGTAATTACTGCCCACCTCGTGGTGCCCACTGGCTCCGATTCCCCTGCACGATTCTCCCTGGTAAGTCTGCATGGCTTTCCTGTTTGGGGAGTCATCTGGAAGCTAGCACCTGCCGGGAGCCGGGTGGGTGTGGGGCCCCATTTGTCTTGGAAGGAAGGTGAGTCTGGAAGGACGTGGGATGTGTCCCCAGTCACACCTCTGGCCAGTGGAGCCATCCAGGTATAGGCTTCAGCCCCTTCTCGAGTCCCGGGAGGAAGGCCTGGCTCGCCTGCAGGCTCTCTCCCGCCCCTGCTTCCCAGAGGGTTATTTGCCAAACCCCAGCCAGATATGCAGCTGACTCTCCTCTCCTCCCTGCCCATGTCCCGGGGGCCAGGAAATATCCTGGAGTCCTGCAAACAGAGCCCTGCCTGGACTTCCTCAGACCTCCAGGCCCTGGACACCCTCAGTTATCTCAGCGTGGGACAGAGTATACACAGCGTCTAGTGGCTAGAACACTGGTTTGTTGTTTCTCGGGATTCTGTGGGTAGGTGGGTGGTGCCTCTGCCGGTTTGGCCCAGCTCGCTGCTGCAGGTGGATGGGGGGACAGTGTCCGGGGGGACAGCAGGGTGGCTGGTGGCAGGATCTGGCTGTGCCTGTGCTCCCCACCCCACACCTCACAGCCAGGTTCTCGGATGGAGAGAGCAGAACCCAAAAGATTTGGGATTTCCTTTTGAGGTGGTGAAAAGGTTCCTAAGTTGGCCGTGGTGATGGTTGCGTAGCTCTGTGAATACACTCAAAGCCACTCGGTTGTGTGCTTTCAGCCGATGCACTGGTGCGGGTTTTATCTCAATAGCGCTCTTAGTAGAGCACCAGCAGGCTGCCCCCTCGGAGCTCTGCCCCACGCACCCTCTCCCGGCCCCTCCTGGCTCTGCCTGCTCTGAGTCTCCTTCCCTGACCTCTAGGGCAGGGGTCGGGACGCCCTCCCCCTCCCCCAGCCCGTGGTCCCCATCATCTGACTTGGTGTCTCTATGAATGGGGACTCCTCTTGGGACTTCATATGTGTGGGCTCGGTAGAGGTGGTTCTTCTAGTGGTTTCCATTTGCCCTCCCCCCACAATAGCCCTCACTCCACCAGTCGAAACCAAAGGTGCCAGCTGCTGAGGATGTCTGCCCCAGTTACACCTTCCAGTCGGGCCACTGTGGACGGACCTGAGCCGGAGCTGCTTGACCCGCTGGCCTCCAGGAGCCCCCGTCTGACAGGGGGGCCACGGGGATGTTTGGGGTCTCCTGGAAATGGTGTCCATCCAGAGCCGTGTCCAGCAGTCCCTAGGAAGTCTCACTACCCCGTCCCCAGAGTGCAGGCGCCCGTCAGTGGCTGCAGGTCCCCCGGGGAAGGCTAGGGCGCCAGCCTCCTTTCCTTCCGGGCTCTGGGTCTGAGAACTGGCCCCAGCTGGGAGCGAACGAGGGGCCGAGACCCTCTGCTGTCACGATTCCGGCTGGAAGTCTTCGCTGCACCTGGGACCTCGCCCTGTCCAGACGGGTCCTGCCCACTTCCGCTCTCGGAACACCAGGGTCCACGGGCGCAAGTCCTGTTCTGACCGCTGCCTCGGCTCTGCCGTCCAGCCCGTCCCCACACCACCTTGACTTCGGCGGTGAGAGCCCCCACTTGGCCCCCGGCCACCCCAGGTCCAGTGATCCGGTGCTTAGGTTTCCCGATTCGGTGATCGCGGCTCCGGCCAGGAGGTCTGGATGGCAGGGAACAGCGCCCCCTAAGGATGCGATCGGATGGGGATGCTGGGGCTCCCCAGGGGTGGGAGGGGCGTCTTCTGGACCCTCCCACTCGGGGGCGGGGCTGGCACAACCAATCCACTCTAACTTCCGGTGTCCCTAAGCCTTTGACAAACGGAGATAGGACGTCCCCTGTTCGCTCCCAAAGGGCCATCTTTTGGCCGCTGTTTCAGCCGAGCCTCCAAACCAGCCGTGAGAGGCCCCCGCGCGCACCGCTGAGGGGTCCCGGCCCCGAGGGCGCATGTCCACACTTCCCGCGCTTCGTCTCCCTTCCTCCCGCATCCGCCGCTGCGGTGTCCACTCCCGCCCTCCCCGGGCTTCTGCTGTAGAAGTTAGAAAAGCCAGGTCCTTTTGGAATGCAGCTCCCCTCGGCCTGAGTCACACGCTGGGCCTCACCTCCGAAGGCCTGCCGGAGCTTGAGTCTCGTTAAGGGTCAAAAGCACAGAGGGCGGCGAGGGCGGATCCGAGGAGAAGCGGCGGTGTCCCACCTGGCGGCTGCCTGCGCGGCCGATGGGGGCTGCTGTACCACCTCCCCGGGGGCGCAGGTTAAACCCCCCAGACGGAGGTGGCAAGGCTCGTACCTATTAGTCCTGGGGGGTGGGGTGCCTCTTCAGCCAGCAAAGAGGACTCAGCGCTCAACACCCCAGCTCCTCCCGGGCCTTCCCATGTCCCCACCCCAGCACACAGTGGCCCTGTGCTTCCCCGTGAGCCCTGCGGGGCTGGGAGTTCAGCCCCCTTGTCATCCAGGTGGGACTATGCACTTGACTTCAGTCCCCACGCCTTGCAGCGGTGGGACAAAGGCTTTCGCCCGGCCACACACAGCTCCTAAGTTATGGTTGGGGCGCACGGGCCGGGGAGTCGAAACCCCGAGTCCACCCTTTTCTTTTATATAGACTTAAAGAATAATGTCCATTTCTTTCATTTTTTGGCCAAGCCCAGGGCATGCAGAAGTTCCTGGGTCAGGGATCAAACCAGATGACAATGCCGAATCCTTAACGGCTCGGCCACCAAGATGGGTATAACTTTTACACCTTTTCAAAATAGTTTATTGGAGTGTAGTTGATTTACAATGTGGTGTTAGTTTCAGGTGTACAATAAAGTGATTCAGTCATACATTTATCCATTCTTTTCAGATTCTTTTCCCATATAGGTTACTGTAGAATATTGCGTAGATCCCCGTGCCGTGCAGCAGGTCTTTGTTATCTATAATAGATGCAAACTGTTGCCGTTGGAATGGATAAGCTGGGACCCTGCTGTCTGACGCACTGGGAACTCTATCTAGTCCCTTATGATGGAGCGTGATGGAGGATAATGTGAGAAAAAGAATGTATATATGTACATGTGACTGGGTCACTTTGCTAGAAAATTGACAGAACACTGTAAAGCAACTATAATAGAAAAAATATTTTATATATTTTATATATAGTTGGTTATCTATTTTATATATATTTATATATTAGATATAGTTGGTTATCTATTTTCTATATATATAAATATATATATTTATATATATAGTTGGTTAACTATTTTATGTATATATCTATATATATAGAAAAATATTTTATATATTTTATATATAGTTGGTTATCTATTTTATATATTATATATATATAATGTATATATATGTTGATCCCAAACTCCTGATTTATCCCTTCCCCCTATGTTTCCCCTTTGGGAATATTCAGCAATAAAAATGATAGAAATAATGCAGCAACATGGATGGACCTAGAGCTTATTGTACTGAGCAAAGTCAGACAGAGAAAGGCAAATACCACAATATGACACTTATATGTGGAATCTAATTTAAAAAGATACAAATGAACTTATTTACAAAACAGAAACATATCTCAAAATCAAATTTTTGAGCTCACCTTTTTCTTGAACCACTTTGTCCAGCAACACCAGGAGCCACAACCGATGTCATTATATTCTTTGTTTTTCCAAAAACGTTCAGAAGTACCATACACAGAGGAATGCAGCTCCTCGATTCGTGTAAGCAGCTGATGGGGAGGATGCAGATCTCTGGGACGTCTCTCTGGCCAGGTTCCGCCATGGACTAGCAGTGCTTCCTGCCCAGCTGGAAATAAGAGTTATTGGCACTTTGAAGTCCAATCAGATTGGAAAGCCGATTCCAGAAACCCAGAAGCAATTCAGGAAACCCATCCTTCACATTCTTTTCCTCTGGAACCACGCTCGGTACCAAAATCCGTGCGCATCAGGGTTCTCCCTAACCACTGGGAGGCATTTATCTTGGTCAGCTGGCCCATGCAATTATGGAGGCTCAGCAGTCCCACCATCTGCCGTCTGCGAGCTGGGGACCCAGGAGGGCCACCAGCGGTGAGGTTCAGATATCGGTGGACAGGCGTCCGTGCCCCCACTTTCACTGCAGCTTCCTTCACAATAGCCAAGACATGGAAACCACCTAAGTGTCTATCAGTGGTTACGCGGATAATGAAGGTGAGGTATATTACTAGAATTGATGGAATATTATGTGGCCACGAGAAAGAAGGAAATCCTGCCATTTGAAACATGGATGGAATTTGAGGGCATTATGTTAAGTGAAATAAGCCAGGCGGAGAAAGACAAATACTATGTAACGTCATTTACAAGAGGAATCGAAGGAAACAAACACCCAGAAGCAGCGTAGAACGGTTGTCGCCAGGCACCCAGTGGGGACACACGTTCTGGGGAGCCAACGTACAGCTTGGTGACTAAACTTAACAGCTCTGCACTGTGTACTGGAAAATCGTTGAGAGTAGATCTTAAAAGCACTCACCACACACAAAAAAAGTAGCTTTGTGACTCGACGGATGGCTTAGCCTTAACTAACCTTACCTTGGTGACCATTCTGCCGTATGTGAGTGTACCAAACCATCTCGCTGTACACCTCATACGTGCAAATGTGAGGTGTCAGCTATAGCTCAGTAAAACTCGGAGGAAAGGTGAAAGAAATGAAATTAAATTGGAGTAGCCGTTTTCATATCAGAAAAAGTACATTTCAGAGCAAAGAGTATTACCAAGGATAAAGAAGGCCATTTCGTAACGATTAAGGGGTCAATTAAGAGGATAAAAATTGGAGTTCCCATCGTGGTGCAGCTGGTTAATGAATCCGACTAGGAACCATGAGGATCCTTAACCCCCTCGCTCAGTGGGTTAAGGATCCAGCGTTGCCGTGAGCTATGGTGTAGGTTGCGGACACGGCTCGGATCCCGCATTGCTATGACTGTGGTGTGGGCCGGCGGCTGTAGCTCTGATTCAACACCTAGGCTGGGAACCTCCATATGCCGCGGGTGCGGCCCTGTAATGCCCCCGGTGTTCCTTCTTCGGCCGGGGTGGAGCACCAGGACCGCGTTGGCTCGCTGTAAGCGCGCGGAGAACAGGACACGGTGTGTGGAATAAGCGTTTTCAATCACGGGCAGCAGGTGGGTGAGCGGACCCCGAAAGAAGCAGAACAAACCAGGGCGCGCAGACTCAGGGAGCCCGGCTGACGGAGGCTCTGGTCGGATGACGGGCTGACAGCCAGAAAGGACAGACGCACCGCTGTACCAAGCAGTCTCAACATCGTGCAGAGAAGCCAGGCCCAAAAGGACAAATCCCGTACGATCCGTCGCACACGGCAAGTGCCATCTGAGAGGCTCAGACCCTGCATGTTTCCACTCACACAAGGTCCCTGGAGGAGCCAAATTCAGAGACAGACAGCAGGATGCTGGGGGCCAGGGGCTGAGCGGGGGGGAGAAACCGGTATTAAATGCGGACAGAATGTGAGTTTGGGAAGATGACGAACGCCTGGGGGAGGTGTGGTGTTTGCACACGAATGGAATGTACTTAAGGCCACTGAGCCGGACACCTGGTCACTAGAGTCACAATGGAAACTATGTTGCCTGTATGGTGTGCAGTCTTAGAAAGAAGACTTTCCGGAGAAGCCGTGGGCGTGAGGCTCTCATGGAGCAGGGTGGAGAAGCCACAGGGACTTCAGGGCCACTGCTCCAGAGGGGACAGGAGGCTGGCCTCGGGGTGGGGGTGGGGGGCTCCGGGGAGCAAAGCTTCCCTTTGGAACTTGCGGAGTTTGGGACAGCTGAGAAAAGTCCGCAGAGAAATGATGGGCCACTGGAAAGCCAGGGCGGGGCTCAGAAGCGGAGGAGGCTGGAGAGTGACATCGAATCCACAGGAACTGATAAGCCTCCCCAAGGAGCCAGGACGAGAAGAGAAAGGGGTCGGGCCCCGAGGAGCCCCACTATTTCAGCAGGTGGGAGAATGGTATCAGCAGAAGACTGAGAAGTGGCACGGAATTCCGTGACATAGTAACGGTGCTGAGACAAGGACTCTCAGGGGCCCCAGCGCCGCAGGCTGCCCCTCCCCCCAGGGCGACGGGGAGGACGGGGGGGGGGCGGGGGGGGTCTCTGGGTTTGGGAGCCTGGAGGTCGCTGCCGGGGGCAGCAGCCTGGTGGGCTCCCAACTGCACCTTCCCACCAGCAGGACCCTGGACAGACCTGGAACCTAGAGGGGGGCTCCCACGGCCGAGGGCGGGTTAACCAAGACCCCAGGAGCGGGCGCGGGGCCTGCCTGGAGCCGAGGAGGGGCATGGACTGCCCCTCGCCACCCGCTGAGCCAGCAGATCCCAGAGGGCACAGCAGTTCACTGAGCAAACTTCTGAGCCTAAGAAGGGGTCCCAGCCACCCACCCGGACCCAGACTGACCTGGAATCAGGCAGGAGGGTAATTCTGGGAAACTCACGTCCAGTTCAGCTGCAGCGTGGCCTGGCCCGTCCTGCATGGTCCACCCATGCCCCCTTGGCCGCCACAGGCACCTCTTCTGCAAAACCACCGGCAGGCAGCTCACACACCGAGTTCAAGCCCAGTGTCCCACTGGGTGGCTTTCAGCATCTTCAGAGTCCTTAAAGCACCACCACGCTCCAACGCTGGAACCTCATCATCGCCACCAGGAGATCCCCCAGCCGTCAGCCGGCGCTCCTGGGCCCGCCTCAGCCCACGACCACGACTCCCCACCTCCGGCTGTGCCTGTCCTGGATTTTGCATGCAGATGAAGTCGGACGAAACCCCGTGCCCCTTTTTGGACTGTACTCAACTCCCAAATGAAGACAAATGTGAAGTCATGCTTCCACCTCACCAGGGGTGACTCCAGCTGCTCCACCAGAAGCCCGCCCCCTCCCCCACAACGGGGAGAAGCCCTCCCCCCGGGGTGCTGTCACCCCTCTTCTGGCTGAGTCACGTTACCGCCCTGATACCCTAAAACTAACCTGCCGACACGGAGTGATGGGCTGAGGACCGTGTCAATCCCATGCGCCCCAGGCCCTCGCTTCGCTGTCACCTCCACAGGCGCCTCCGACGATCCAGGCTTCCTTTCCGGAGAGGTCTGGGCCGGTGGCTGCAGTTCTCCGTTGATTTCCACGCGGGACCAGGCGCCTCCGACGCGCCAAGACCACGTACGTTCTGCAAGTTCTCCTCCTTGCCCCGGCTTCCGGCCCATGGGACAGGTCACCAGCCCTACAGTCACCCCCTGCTCACTGACCCCAAGTGGGGGTGCGGCCCCTGCTTCTGTTTGGGTGGACTCCTCGTGTGTCCTGATGGGAGCCCTCCGCTCGGGAGATCGAACCTCCAGACCAGGAAGACCTAGACTTGTGGGCACAGGAGGCGAGGCCCTCCCTGGGGGCGCTTCCTTAGGGTCAGAGATGTCTTTGCCGTTTCTCCCTCGTGACTCTCAGAACCACAGATCCGCGCTAAGTGAAATCCCTGATTCAGAGCCTACGCTGCGGCCTCGGGGGGCGGTGTCCCCACCCAGCACGTGTGGCCACCCAGCAGGGCCACGGCCACATCTGCAAAAGGCCACGGCACGGTCCTGTCAGGCCAGCTGCTTCAGGGGACAGGGGACACGGTGGAGCCTCTGCCTCCCTGAGCCTGGGCCACTGCCCCCAACCCTCTGGGTGGGAAATGGGCTCCTTTGCCAGAGGAAGGTTCCATGAGGCCCATGACGGTGGCCATCGGGCACAGGCGGTGTGAGCGCAGACGCGCGTGGGCAGGGAGGGCGAATCCGCACCCAGCAGTGCCCTTCCCACGGGGTGGGGTAGAGTAGCCCCTCGCCCTCGTCCCTGTCGCTGGTGCACCCCCGGACCACATGGAGGTGTCGGTGCTGCTGCTGCCAGGAGGGCGCTCGGCAGTGAAGCGGGGCCGCCGGTCGCCCTGTCCGCGTCCCTTGGCCCACAAGCCCTTTGGGCGATGCCAGAGCTGGAGGGTGGGGAGGGGCCTGGCTGAGGTCTGAAGAAGAGCCCGCGGGCCACCTGGAACACTCTCCCAGCTGTGGTGGCAGCTCGGCGTTCGCACAGGCCAGCAGCGTCCCCACACCGCGTGCCCCTTTGGGGAAGGGCAACCACACCCTCTTCTCCAGACCTCTGGCCACCAGCCTTCCACCTGTGCCGGCTCTGCGTCCCTGGCCGCCGGCCAGACGGTCAGCAGCTCTGATTGGTGTAGAGACCTGTAACTGCGCCCCCCCCCCCCCGCCCGCCAGGCAAACCAAAGGAAGAGGCACAGCTTGAATTTCCGCTCCCCCCCAGTCCCTTCCCAGCTCCTTCAGTCATTAGACCCTGAGTCTCAGCCTGGTGGCGGGATGACCTGGGGTCGGGGTTGGGGGAGAGGGGGGACGGACAGGGGCTCCACGGTGCGGTGCCCAGGCTCCAAATGCTGGAGGGGGCACAGCTGGGAGGGAGCCCCCCCCTCGCCCAGTGCGTCCCGGGCACCTGTGAGGCAGGTGCAGCGGTTCCCTTCCCGCCCCCAACCCTTCTATGTGATGCAGGGTCGCAGCCTTCCCCAGGCGCCCAAAGGGGCGGGGCCAGGCTCCCAGGAGGAGGGGCGGGGCCTGCATCCGAGCCTGGGGGCGGGCTGCGGGAAGGGAGCAGTCATCGACCAGGGATGGAGAAGGGTCCAGCTGGTGGAGAAGCCCCAGCGCCGCGACCTGGGTCTGGCTCAGCTGCTCAGAGGACAGGCCAGCGTGCGCCCGCAGGCCCAGGCTGGGCGTTGCTGGGGGCGGGGGGGGGCGCCCGCGCTGCCGGCGGGGTCCGTGGGGAGGGGCCTCCGGAGCTGGCGCGCTGAGCGCACAGCAGAGGAGCCTGCCCTCCCGCCCCGGGCTCAGGAGAACGTGCCCGGAGCAGACGTGTCTGCGGCTGGACCATTCCGGAGTCAGGGCCAAGCGCAGAGAGAAAGCTGGGGCTGAACTCGAGGTCTCCCCGGAGCCCTCAGTCCCCCCCTAGGAGGGTGGCGGGCGGCAGAGCCCCACCGCAGGGCTGCGCGGGGCGGTGTGCTCTTGGGCGTCCCGGAGCCCCTCGCTGGGTGGGAGGGGCCGTCACCGCCCCTTGAGGCTCACAGGGTCTCACAGGGTCAGCACAGGGCCCTGGCTCCGGGCCTCGAGCGCTGACTCATCGCGGATGGCGGCGGGGGCCTCTCCCAGGCCTCCCCCAACCGGCAGTTAGGAAACAGGACAGAGGCTGCCACCTCCCGGCCGGGGAAGTAGCCTCGCGGTAGGAGGAGCTGCCTCGGGGCCCAGGTGAGCTGAGGCGGCCGCCAGAGGGCGGGAGCGAGCCAGGGCGCAAAGGGAGCGGAAGGGTCACCAGCTTCAGGAGAGGGCGCAAGGGGTGGGGGGAGGAGCAGGTGAGCAGCCGGGCAGGGGGACAGGTGACGTCACTGAGTGGACATTTTGGTGATGAGCCATTAATGGACCCACGGTTCAGGAGCCAGTGAGCAGACGGGCAGCGCCAGGTCCAGGCCGCCCGCCCGTGTGTGCCGTGCGGCTGGGGTGGCGGACACGACCATGATTTTAGATAAAACTGACTTCAGAACAGATTCACAGAGGAGTGGCCAAGACAGTACGGAGCTGCCTTACACCCGCGCACCCGCGTTCCCCCAGTGTCGACGTCGGGCACGAGCCCGGGCCACTGGTCACAGCAAATCCATGAGTGTGGAGACCTTCTCACTGGCTGAAGCCAATGCCTTACCCGGGTTTCTTCAGTCTCTACCTATTTCCTTCACCCAGGTCCCCATGCAGGACCCCACATGCATTTAGTCGTCACAGCTGCTTGGGCTCCTCTGGGCTGGGACAGTCTTCCGGGGACATCCTGAGGGGACTGGGGCATACGGGAGGACGCCCTTCGAAGTTCCCTTCGATCCTGTGCTCCCGGAGGAGGCCGCGACCAGCCAAGCCCCCTCCCCACGGGGAGAAGCGCACTCATTATTCGAAACTGTGCACGGACGTCTCTCGCCCTCCGCCGGTTTATTCAGCCCTTTACTAGACCAGCGTGGACTCGCAGGTGTTTGTTTAATACGTTGCGTTGTCATCCAATCCGTTATTTTGGGGGGATGCGCCTGTGACGCGGGTAACTTTCCGGGCCAGGGATGGAACCCGAGTCACAGCAGTGACAACACCAGCTCCTTAACCCACTGAGCCACCAGAGAACTCCCATTGCGCAAACTGTCCCAGCTTCGGCCCCTGGGAGCTCTGTCAGCTGGTTCTCATGGCAAACCAACTTTATTATTATTATTTTAATGATTCAGTGAATTTTATTATAGTTACAGTTGTACAACCATCATCACAGTCTAATTTTACAACATTTCTATCCCAAACCCGCAGCCCACCCCTCCCTCGCCCCAACCTGTCCCTTAACAATTCTCAATTAACCAAGTATTTTTTTTTCTTTTTTTTTGCCTTTTTTAGGGCCACACCCACGGCATACGGAGGTTCCCAGGCTAGGGGTCAAATCGGAACTGTGGCTGCGGGTCTACACCATAGCACAGCAACTCCAGATCCAAGCCATGTCTGCGACCTACGCCACAGCTCACGGCAACGCTGGATCCTCAACCCACTGAGCAAGGCCAGGGATCAAACCCACAACCTCATGGCTCCTAGTCGGATTCATTAACCACTGAGCCACGACGGGAACTCCCCTAACCAAGTAATTATGATTGAGGGCGGGGAAGAGGGAGGAAAAGGAGGTCAGTGGCCAGCAAAGAACACAACACAGACAGGTGTGTGTGCATGCGTGTGCACGCTCAGACACACGCACATCTTCCCTGGACGTAGAGGCAGGAGGCAGCCGAGGCGGGACTTGACCCGCAGGACAGGGTCCCTGGGCCCAGGCCTTCCGGACAGAAGTGCTGCTTTAGGCCCCCTGCCGGCTCCCACGGGCCAGTGCTGCCCTCAGGAGGGGGCGGCCACCCGGGTGCCGGGGGGCATGAGTGAGTGGCTGAGGGCCAGGCAGCCAGGTGGGGCCAGTGGCTCCCCCTCCGGATAGCACTTCCGCTGGCACAGGGGCTGTTGGCCTGGGAGAGTGTGGCCCAGCCCCGGTGCGGGGCTCCCTGGGGCAAGGTGAAGGGCACCCGAACTAAGCCAGGCACCCTGCCGGGCCAGTGGGCAGGCGTCCAGGGGGCCGCAGTCGGGAGCCTGCTCTTTAGAGGGTCTGACTCGGCCTTGTGGCCAGGAGGCCCAGCACCGGGAGGGGAAGCCCGTTTCCCGCCGCAGAGGGGTTTGGCGCCACTTTGTGCAAACTCAGCCAGGTCATCTGTGCCAGGTGCCCAGTGCACAGTTGATGGAGATGGAGCCACAGTGGTCCCGGCCCTGCTCCAAAGTTTTCCCCACACAGAGGCACCCGGGAGCGCAGCGAGCAACGTCCAGACGCGCCCTGAGAGGGGGCGGGCGCTGCTGTTCTCACCAAGTCAGAGGAAGAGAATTCCAGAAGTGAGCCAGGACTAGAGGCGAGGGGCTCCTCGCCGGCGGAGGAAGGGTCCAGGCGGCCAGGCCCCCAGCCCTTGAATCTGACACCCCCCCAACCCAGCACTTTCACTCTTGGCTGCCCCCCCACCCCGGGCCACACCTGGGCTCCGCCAGGGCCACCGCAGGCCGTGATGTCTCGGGGACGCTCTTGTGCCCTTGCAGACCCAGGGCGGGGATTCCTGGGGGCTGGGGGGGGCACCCTTGGGGGCACTTGGATGGACAATGGGTCCTGGCTGCCCCCCGTTCTGGGCAGGGGGAAGAAGGAGGTGGCGGAGCTGCTGGCCGACCTCAAGCCCCACGCTGCTGCTTTCCAGAAGGCCACGGCCCCGCCTGGCCCGCAGGTGTCCGGGGCTCTCATCTTTAAGTGTCCGGGACCACCCCACCTTACGAGACACGGGCGGGGACAATTCCAGCTGAGAGGTGAGCTGTGCACAGGCCACCCCCACGCCCCTCGCCCTCCTGTCCAAACTGGCCCAGGTTGGTCCCTGACAGGTGGCTTCACCCAGCGTCTCCTCCAGACCCACCTTGGGCCCCGGGGCCCACCTAGCACAGCCCCCCGTCCCCCTGAGGGTGCAGCCCTGCCCCGTCCTCGCACGGTGGTTTTAGCTGCGGGTTCGTGTTTTGACCAAGCCCCCGACGCGGGTATGAGTGAGCCGCCCCCTCGCGGCCTCAGGACGGCTCTGAGCTCTAAATCGCCCCTCTGTGCCCCGGAGGCAGCAGAATTCAGTTTTACTCTTTCAAAAATGTCGTCGTCAGAATTCCCGTCGTGGCTCAGTGGTTACCGAACCTGACTAGGCTCCATGAGGATGCAGTTCGAACCCTGGCCTCGCTCAGTGGGTTACGGATCCGGCGTTGCCGTGAGCTGTGGTGTAGATCGCAGACGCGGCTCGGATCCCGTGTGGCTGTGGCTGTGGTGTAGGCGGGCGGCTGCCACTCCAATTCCACCCCTAGCCTGGGAACCTCCATACGCTGCAGAAAAAAAAGGTCATTGTCACACAACATTTGAAGCGCTGTTTCCTAAGACAGTTTCCGCAAGGCCTCTCTCCCCAGTTCCTCCCAGGGCCGTCCAGCCTCTTGCTTTTGCACAGGCCGCAGACAGCAGGGGGCCCTCTCCCACTCGCCCCCCGCCCAGCTCCCCGCAGGGGTCCCTGCGGCTGCACTGTGAGCAAGGCTGCCCTTCCAGGAGGGGCCTCGGTTATCTGCGAGCCCCCTGGGGTCCAGGCCGGGGCTGGGGGCAGCAGGGGGGAGCAGAGCTGGCCTGGCCGACCCTCCTCTTCCTGCCTGCCCGTCTTCCAGGGCACCCAGAGGCTCAGATGGCCGGGTGCTGAGAAACAGGCGTCTGGGTGGGGCGCCCCTCCTGGGCGGGCAGCTGCGGTCTGAGGCCTCGCCCGGCTGGAAACCACATTGGGGGAGGGCGGGGAGGGGAGCAGCCATCTCACCATGGGGCCTGGGAGTAGAGTCAGGGCGGCCAAATGCCAGATGCTGGTCACCAGCCTCTTTGTCTTGGTAACAGGCAGGTTGGGAAGGCGGTGAGGGTGGCCTTATCACCGGGTCTCCAGAAGGGGGCTTCCCCGCGTGGCCGGGGCCTGCTGCGCCTGCAGACGTGCGCCTGGGGTCC
>PVHT021183574.1:192452-215089 GCA_004024745.2 Catagonus wagneri
GTCCGTGTGAAGGTGTGCAGTGGGGGGTGAGGGAGTGTGTGCGGGGGAGTGTCGGGCAGAAAGGCCCTCCCTGAGACCCCCCCCAGGAGCACCCAGAGGCCCGGCAGCCGACCCCGTCTCAGGGGGACCCAGGAGGCTGGAGGAGGCTGGGGGGCCGGCAGGGCCCCGCCGCACCCCCACGCGCCGGGTCCGCCCCACCCCCAGCTCCTGGGCCTGGCTATGGCCACCGTGGCAGCGCTCACCTTTTTCGGGGCCCACCTCGCCGTCATCAGCCACGCATCTCAAGAGCGGACCCCCTTTGAGGCCTTGCACCGCCGCGGTAAGCGGGGCTGGGGGCTGCAGGTGCGAAGTGGCTGCGAGGCGGCCTGGGCTGGGGCGGGGCCCCCCGGGGAGCCAGGCTGGGCCCCGCGGGGCGGAGGCAGAAAGGGCCGCCTGAGTCCCGGCCTGGGCCTGCCTGCGTCGCCCGCCCCGCCCTGGGAGGTGGGGACCGCGTGGGTGTGTCGAGGGGCACCCAGGCCCCCCAGGCCCCATCCTCAGTGTCCAGGGAGACGTGCCCACCCGGGATCGGGCCCTGAGCGGCTCAGAGACGGCAGCCAGGCCCCCGACCCGGGCGCTTGGCCTGAAGAGGCTCACAGGGTCGGGGGTGGTCCCGGCCCTCCCCGGGCCCCGTGTTTTCGCCCTGAGCCCCGAACCCCTGACTCCACGGAGCAGGAAGCCTGGCGCCGGGCCTGTGCTGATAAGATTACAGCCCTCACGCGGGCACCTGCCGGTAGGGCCTGGGGGGCAGGGATGTGGCTTTTAAGATAGAGGAGAGGAGCCCCCGTTGTGGCTCAGCAGAAACAAAATGGACTCGCCTCCAAGAGGATGCAGGTTCAATCCCTGGCCCCGCTCAGCAGGTTACTAGTTCAGCGTTGCTGTGGCTGTGGTGAAGGCCGGTAGCTGGAGCTCCAATTCATCCCCTAGCCTGGGAATCTCCATACACCGCAGGCCCTAAAATAAAGGGGTAGAGAGAGCAGGAAGCGGGGTGGGGTAGAGAGAGCAGGAAGCGGGGTAGAGAGAGCAGGAAGCGGGGTGGGGGGTGGCCCCTTCAGAGCTCCCGCAAGTCCGGCACCCCTGAACTGAGCCTGGGTTGGAGCCCAGACCCGGGCTCTGTGCCCCCGGGACCCCGCCCAGGCGCCCTGACCCTGCTCTCTCCCTGCACCCAGCCTTTCTCGCAGGAGTCAGCCTGGCCGGGCTCCTGGCCCTGGGGGCTGTGCTGAGCGCTGCAGCCACAGTGAGAGAGGCCAGGGGCCTCATGGCAGGGGTGAGTTCTCCATGTCCCCAGGGCCCGCTCTGGGCTGGGGCGCCTCTCCCCTCTGGGTCCCGACAGAAACGGAGGCCCAGGGGATGTGGGCTGGCCGGGACCCCTCCACCCAGGCCCCAGGTCACCCCGACATCCCTGGGGGCTTTGAAGAGCTGGCCCTCCAAGCAGCAGCACGTCCCGAAGGCCCCGGGAGGGTCTGGTTCTGTGTCGCCAGAAGCTCTGGGAATGGGCGGCGGGTGGATTCCGTCCCCTTTATGAAGAGGCCCGGCCACCCGCTGTAGGTGGGCCCTGGTGCAGCGGCCCCGAGGCGGCCTGCAGCCCGAGCACCTCCTGAAAGGCACGCCCTTCTTCGCAGCTGCCCACACTGCGGCCTTCCCGCCCCCGAGGTCCCACAAGCCCCTGACCTCACCCCACAGCAGTGGCCTTTTGCTGGCCCCCCAGCTGCTCCTCCCTGTGGCCCCATCTCGGTCCCCACCTGTGGGCCCCGCCTCCCCAAGGGCCCTGGTCCCAACCCCTCTGGGCTCCCGCCCCCTCTCTCACCTGAATAGGGCCTCAGCTCCCGGCTGGCGCCCTGCGCTGTCACCTGCACCCCCAGCCAACACCTGATGCACGGCCCCCCAAACCTTCTCGCTCAGCTGCCACTGACCTAGTCCAGCCTCCCGCCCACTGTCCTGCATTCAGCAGACCCCACCTCCGCCCTGTGAGCAGTTTGTGGGGCTGGTGACCCCAGAAACTCATGCCGGGGAGTCGGGGGCTGTATTTCCCTGGACGCAGGCGGGCATCTGAAGCCACCAGTCTGGGCTCCCTGAGGTCGCCTTCTGGGTCCCCAGGGCTGACGGGCTTCTCGGCCCAGCCCATGCCAGCAGGTGTTTGTTGAAGGACTCTGGGTGGTAAACGGCAGGGACAGAGTCGTCTCCCGGAGCTGCGGCCCCGGATGCTCGGGATGGGCTGGGGAGGGGCACAGGGGTGGCAATCAGGCAGCTCCGGCCCTAACCAGGACCCCGCACGAGCGAGAGCCGGCCAGGGCTGCGTGGGCGGCACTAAGGCTCTGGCCTGTGCAGTCTTGCTGAGCCGTGGCAGCTGAGCAGACAGGTGGGCTGTGCCCCCAGGAGGGAGCCCTAAGAAGTGGGGCCTCCCAGAGGGCCTCAGGGCTGGAGGTCGAAGCTGCCAGCCGGGCCAGACACGGGCGTCCCAGGTGAGGCCGGTGCGGGGCTGCAGCGGCGGCCACCAGGGGGCGCCGCGGAGCTGGGCTCACAGAGGAGGCGGGAGGATGCTCAGGCCAAAGACACTTGCCAGCTCCCCCTGTTCTTGGCCCAGCTGGTCACCGGGGCCTTCCCCAGCTTCCCTGAACCCCTCTCCCGCCAGACACACCCCAACCTCCCACCCTGCGCCCCCAGCCCGGGGGGCCGGCCCAGCACGCCCCTCGGGGGCTGGGAGACCTCACGCCCGTCCCTGCCCCTTGAGGGGTGGGAGTGTGTGTGTGTGTGTGTGTGTGTGTGTGTGCGCATCGTGCTGTGCCAGTTGTGTCTGTGTGCAGAGGGCCAGGGAGCCCCCCCGCCCCTTCCTGCCCCACCTCCGGCCTCCCCCAAAACCAGCCTCACACAGGAAATGAAAGGCTCGCGCAGGCTGAGCGGAGCTGGCAGCGGTGCCAAGGAAGCCATTTTGACTTATTTACCCATTTTTGTCTAGAATCGGGAGAGAGAAAGCAGCGGGGATCAGGCCCGGCCACCCCCAGCGCCTCAGCCTCAGAGGGCCCGGGGCCTGGGGGGCCTGGCGGGCGGTCGCCGCCTGGGACCCTCTGTGCGAGGCGGGCGGGCGGGCGGGTGGCAGGCAGGCAGCGGTGCTCCCTCTCCTGAGGACAGAAACGGTTCCTGGAAAAAGCTGGTCCCCTGAGCCGGCTCCTGGCCTCCAGCCTGGGAGGCAGTGCTGCGCAATGGCTTCCAGATGGGAAGGTGGCCCCCAGCCAACGGGGGGCGGGGGGGACAGGGGGGGAGGCATCTGGGGGCCGCCCTGAGACCGAGGCCTCGCGGGCCCCTGGGCAGGCAGGAGGGAGCCCGGGGCGAAGGCCAGTGGGCTGCCCAGCCCTGAGTGGTGCTGGAGGTCGTCTGGGGGCTGCTGGCGCGGCCTGCTCTTTCCTGGAGCCCGGTGGGCCCCCCGGTGTGGATGGTGGCTTCAGCCCTGCCCAGCCCGGCGGTGTCTGTGTGTCCATCTGCGTCTGGGCTGTCCCTCCAGGCCGTTGGTCAGATTCTCCCGGCTGTTGCCCTGAGTGGGAGAGCCTGGTCGCAGCCTGCCCCAGGTTGCGGAGAGCCGGGGGGCAGTGGGTGGGGGTGACATGTCGGCCGAGCCAGCCACACAGAGCGGGGTGAGGTGGGGGTGGTGGGGTCTGCAGGCGGCCACGCCAGGACTCTGGACCCCCAGGCTGTGTGGTCAGCGGGCGGCTTGACCGTCCAGAGCTCCAGGAGGAGCCTCGGCCCGAGTCCGGAATCAGAGGGTCGCCAGCACACGGTGGCAGGCCAGACCATAAGTGGGGGACGTCCCCGGGGTGGCACGTAGGCCAGGGCTCCTAGTCTGGGGCGACCCTCTGAAACTACCCGCAAAAGCGCTTTGGGGACACGTGTGCCTTTTTAGGGGAGGGGCTGTGACGTCCATCAGTTTCTCAAGGGGCACCTCGAAGGGGCCGGACCCCGTAAGAGAAAGGCGGGCCACCAGAGCCCTGGGGCCCAGGGTGGTGGCAGGGGTCAGGGGTCTGCCGGGACCGGGGACCGAACAGGGTGGGAAGAGAGGAGGGGCTGCTCCCCAGGGGTCCCGCCATCTCGGGGTGTCTGCCGGGCCACGCTCTCCGGCCAGGACCCTCCGGAGGCATCTTGCAGAAAACAAAACAGAGCCTGCTTGGAAGGGCCCTCCTGGTCAAGGGCAGCGGGCAGCCCCGGGCCACACCCGCCCGGAGCCCCGGAAGGCGGCACTTCTCCCCGCTCCCAATCCCGGCCGTCCCGCGGTCGGCGCCCTCCCAGGGGCAGCTGCCGAGGGCAGGGCCTCCACCAGCCCAGGCTGCCTGCCGCTCCGGGGCAGGGGCTGTGGCACTGCTGCCCCGACAGGCCCTCGGGAGCCAGAGGGGAGCCCCCGCGAAGGGCCGGGAGCCGGTGTGCCGGCAGCCCGGCGCCCGGGTCACGGCCTCCCCTCCGCCCCAGGCCTTTCTGTGCTTCGCCCTGGCGTTCTGCGCCCTGGTGCAGGTGACCTTCTGGAGATTCCGCAACCCCTCCCAGGTAAGCTCCCGTCCCGGCTCCGCGGGGAGGGCTCTGGGCTTTGGAAGTGGGGGGCGGGTTCCACGCTTGCTCTTACCTGCCCGTCACCGTCACCGGGGCAGATGGGACGGGGGACCGCTGTGGGGACATTCTCTGGCTGGGCGGTGGCTCCTGGGGAGGGAGGCGGGGAGGAGGGGCCCCGGACGGCCCCTGCTCACTACGGCCCTCGGGGCCCAGAAGACGGCTCCTGGGGAGCCGGGTGGGGTGCACGCTGGGGGGTGGGTCCCGGGAAACGCACAGGGGCCGGGCTGGGCAGGCGAGGTGCCTCACTGGGGGGTGGGGGCCGGAGGACAGGGGACGGGGCGTCCAGGCCTCCCCCGCAGGACAGCGGCCCTTGGTCCGGGACCGGACCTGCCCAGGTGACCCCGCTCGCCTTTCACCCTGCGCCTTCCCGCGTGGTTCGCGTCGGTGGTGACCGCGGTACTGGCGGGTGTGGGTCCTCACAGCGGGTGAGGCACAGAGAGGGACAGGGGCGCCCAGCCCCTCAGGCCCCGCCCTGGGCAAGCCCTTCTCCTCTCAGGGGGCCTGAGGTTCCCCGGGGCTCTGTCAGGACCAGCCCAGGAAAGCAAGGCCGGTCCAGCCGGCCTGTGCTCAGCTGCCGGGAGGAACCCCGTGCGAGCAGCAGGTGACAAGCACTGACACTTTGCTTGTGTACCCGGAGACACGGTGGCCCCAGCCCCTTAGTTGCCCAGGCCCCTCAAGAGGTCCGTGCAGAGGCTCCCAGGCTGGCGGGGAGGCGGAGTTCGCGCTGTGCTGTTTAGGTGTGTGACCACCCTCTCTGGTCCTTCCTCGCTCACCCACAGGAATGGGCCTGGTTTCTCCCCCTCCTGGGGCCCCTTGGAGTTGAAGAGGCTGTCACCAGACTTCCCGGGGTGGTGGCTGTCCCCTTGGTCTGCAGATGGAGGGACCCGGCCCGGGAGGGCGGGGGGAGTGCCGGGTCGCCTTGGCAAAGCTGGGGCGCTCTCCAGGGCTCTTTGCCCTGAGCCGATGCCTCTTTTGCCTTCCCTGACCAAGGGTCACCCCTACCCTGGCATCATCCGGGGTCGCCCACATGTGACAGGATTGAGAAAGGACACCCCGTCTGGCTCTTGGCTGGGCGGCCTGGCTCTCTGCGGGGCTGGTCAGCAGACCTGACCGGAGGAGCTGGGCCAGGCTGGTGTTTCGGCCCCACATTTCCCATCCGCCGAGGAGCCGGCTGGCCCGTTCAGCGTCTGCGTCACCGCATGGGCGGTCCCGATCAAGACGGCTCCCGGGGGGCCCTGGGCCCACACAGGACTCTGGGGGCGGCTGCGGCCCACCCTCGTCTCTGGCACTGCGCATTCACAGCTCTAAGCCCAGGACTGGTGGTTCTGCGGGAGAGCGGGGGGCGGCGGGGGCGGGGAGCATGCAGGGGCCACAGGCCACAATCCGGCAGAGGCCCCCTCTTGGGGAAGGGGGCAGAGGAAGCGGATGGCTCCCAGCTGGGCCTCTTCTCTGTCCCAGCCCCTGCTACCATCCCCCACAGAAACCATCCTGAGCTGGTCTGCGCCCTGGCCCTCAGGGTGCCGATCTCCGGGTCGGTGGGGGCCGGGGCTTCCTCCCAGGCCCACGTGGGCACAGATGGCCCGGGGGAGGGCGCTCTGGCTTCAAGTCTGGGGTCAGCCTCTCGCCCGGTGCCCTTGGGTGATCAGCTCCCCTACCTGGGTCTGTTTCTTGGTCTATAAAAGGAGAGAGAGGCCTGCAGAGGGGCTGCTGGGCGGCGGGCATGAGCCAGCGAGCGTGAAGGGCCAGTGGGACCCGCCTGCACCCCTGAGCCCAGGTCTGCCCTCCGTCACCAGGGCCAGGCCGAGCCCCCACCCCGAACACCTTGGCCGCAGGGACCCCCACGCCCCACCCCGGGGCCAGACGGATCCCGGCCCTGGCTCCTTCCTCCCACAAGGCCCTACTGGAGGCCCAGGGAGCAGAGACGCGCAAAGGGCCGAGCTGCCTGCTCCGGGGGTCTGCAGGCAGAGCCCAGCCAGGCCCGGTCACCCTCACCTCTCCCGCTGCACCCCTCCCGAGTGACCCCCTGAGATGAAACTCGGGGTGAAGGTGGCCCATCTATGACGACCCTACAGACGGGAAACCTGAGGACGGGGCGGGACGGGGACTGGTGGCCCAGAAGCCAGGCCGCAGCCCTGGGGGGTGGGGGTGCCCTCCACGCCCCCCTCCTGCTCCCCACGTCGGCGCCCTGAAGCTGGCGCGGCCTGCAATGCGGAGACTGGGCCATCATGCTGTGAATACGGAGCATGCGAGCGACTAATTACGCCCCTCGGGAGCCTGAGAGCAGCTCTGCCCCCGTGCCCTGTCCCCCCCACCCCCCCCCGGCCTGCCGGGCAAACGGGCCGCCTGGCTCCACTTGGGAGTTCAGGCACGGAGTAAGTGTAGCAGTGCCAGGGGCTGCGGTGAAAGGCTGCCCGTCCTGGCTGCTCCCGGGTCTGCGCCCCGCCCCTCGCCCACTGTCCCCTGGCCCTGGGGCCGGTCTGAGACCCCCCAGCCCCACACCCAGTTTTCTCATGGAGAAACCAGGCCCCCTGAACCTTGTGGGTGGGGAGAGAGGGGTCATGGGCAGGGGGCAGGGCTTCGCCCCATCTTCTTCCTGGTCTGAAGGCGAAGCCCGGGTGGCCCCCGCTTCTGGGGTCGTGGGAGAGACGCAGAGCTCAGCCATCGGCAGGGTCCTCCTTCTTGCTGCTAGTACAGTGACGACCCCTCGCCTCGGAGGGGCCAGGCTCTCCCTGGGCCTTGGGCGGGGGCCGCTGGAACCACGAGGGTGGTCTGAGCTGGCCTCCCTGTCCCTGCCTCAGGCGCCACCAGACCCTGAGTCCTACCAGGTCCCCCTCCCACGGGACACTGGAGCCTGGAAGGTCCCCGCCCCCGTGTCATGGGACGAAGCGAAAGCAAAGCCAGGGCCCCTGGCCAGGCCTCCCGCAGGGGGTGGTCGGCCTGGCGCCTGGCCCCAGCCCGGGACACTGCCCACACCCCGGCGTGGGCAGGGGGACCTGCTGGCTGAGCTCGGGGTGACTCAGGCGAGGTCTCAGCTGCGAGGGTTAAGGAACGCGGGCGGCCCTGTTTGGGATGAATACCCATCTGCTTCCCATTGGGGCGCACGGGGCTCTGGACAGCCCCCCACCTGCCGGCCCCCGTGTCCTCCAGGCCGGCACCGGGAAAGCCGCTCTCCTTCTCTGGCCTCCAGGCCTCTGCTCACGCCAGCCCTTTGGGGCACCCCTGAGCCTGTCCCGGCCGCCAGCACGCCTTGGGGGTGGGAAGGGAGCGGGGGACTTCGGGTCCCGGAGGCGGGAAAGGAAGCAGCAGAAGCTGGGGAGCTCCAAGGGGCCTTGTCTGCACCAGGCGGCCGGCGGCCCCGGAGCAGTCACAGAAGCCTTCCTGGAGGAGGCGAGATTCCAGTTTATCACTGAAGAAATGACTGGTCAAGGAGAGGGTGCTCCAGTTTGGGGGCGGCATGAGCAAAGCACGGAAGGCGGCGCCTAGCAGGGCAGAGGCGATGAGGCCTGGTGAGGCGGGCTGCGGAGCGAAGGCAGGGCCGGCCAGCCCCCGTGGCCACCCTCCTTGTCCATCATTGGCCCCGGCCGTCCGTGGCCCGCTCGGGGCCTGGACTGTCTGGAATGCACCGGATGGCTCCGGGCAGAGACTTAGAGCGTCCTGGGGGCCTGAGTCCCACCGTGAGGCCTCTCCTGGCTTCTTCACAGGCGCCCACCATTGCCTTTCCCTGCCCACTGCCTGTTTCCAGGTCAGCAGAGCAGGTGGACACTTGGGCCAGGCCTCCTCGCACTGTCGCGCCAGAGCTGGGGGCGCGTGGAGGGGGGCAGAGCTCAGGCACCTGGTCGATCCTGCAGGACACCCCCCTTACCCAGGGCAAGAGTGGCGTTCTGGGGGCCGTTCTTGGTGGGGCCCCAGGGACCCAGCTCCACCCTCGGGGAGCTCCCCGGGCAGAGGAGAAGGACCACCACTCAGCGCCCCGGGACAGGCGCGCCGACTGAGGCTCCGTGATGCCCTTGAACAGGTGGAGGACGCCGTGCTGGACACCTACGACCTGGTGTTCGACCGGGCGGCGAGGGACTCGTCCGGAGTCTGGCGGCGGGAGCTGGCAGCCATCCAGGACACGGTGAGCCTGGGGGCCAGGCCCCTTCCGGGCAGCTCCGGGCCGGCTGCCTCTCCAGGTGGGCTGCCACCCCGAGAACGGGCACGGGGCGGCCCCCAGAGTCGGCGGCCTGGGGACGGGGTGCTGAGCAGGATCCGCCCCCGGGGGAGGAGGGGAGGGGGAGGGCCGGAGCCCCCAGACGCCACCTGCCCTGGCACAGCCGCCGCTGAGGGTGTGGGGCCCACAGCACAATGGCGTCTGGTCCAAAAATGATGCAGAGTTTTGAGATGGTGATGGCATCGTGTCAAGCAGGGCCTGGTGACCGCTGGCGCTGGTCCTGGCAGGGGAGCCATCAGCCAGCCAGGCCGGCGGCTTCAGTGAGCCCTGGCCACGTGAGGGCTGCCTCCGTCCTTGCACTGCGAGGCCACGGCGGGGTCAGGCTGCCCGGTGCCTGGTCCCCGGCCCAGCCGGCATCACCCCGAGAACCAGGCCCGGCCTCCCAGCGCCTCAGCTCCGCTGGACCCCTAGTCATTTGGCCCCTTCAGGCCTCAGTTTCCCCACCTGTCCGACGGCGACCCTGGGGTTCCGAGAGCAAACCGTCTCCTTTGTCTGTTCTTGCAGTTTCTGTGCTGTGGCAAGAGCTCTCCACTTGGGCTCCAGGGCAGCTCCGAGGCAGACCTGTGTCCGGGAGAGGGGCCTGCAGGACAGGTGAGGGGGCGGGGTCGGCCAAGATGGGGGCGGGGGGCACTCCAGCCCCCCCTGGAAAAGGCTGCAGCGGGGCTGCCCTGGGGACACCCGACCCAACCCGGCCCAGCCCGGGACCTCCTCCAGGCTCCAGTCACTCCGTTGCCGCTTCCCACAGCTCCCAGCCTGGCCGCTTCCCAAGGCCAGGCGCAGTACCCGGCACTGGGACCCCACCAGTGGAAGCTTCTGGAAGGGCAGAGGGTGGGTGGGAGACAAACGGGGGTGAGCAGTGCCGAGGGCCCCCAGGATAGGGGAGGTCGGCCCTGCCTGGGCCGGGGGGCAGTGTTCCAAGGGACCCCCAGGAGCCAGGTCATTCCAGGGAGCATCAGCCTGGGCCAGAGTCTGGCTGCGAGGGTCTCGGTGGGACAGAGGCTGGCTCTTCCCACGGCCAGAGCCGCCCACCCTCCTGCTGTCCCCCAACCCGGGCTCCCCTCCCCCGCCGTCCAGGAAACAGACTCACCCCTATCTCTGGCGAGAGGCTCCTGGCCACCCTCCAAGAAACAGACAGGAGGATGCAAATGGCTGGGGGCCCAGCCAGGGACAGCGCCAGCCGCGCCATCGGGCCCTCACGCTGGGCAGGGCCGAGGGCGAGGGGGCCGGCCTGCAGGGAAGCGGGGAGGCCTGTTCACGCCACCCACGGAGAGGCCTCAGGACCCCCCTCTGCAAAGCTGGGGTGAGGGCGGGCTTCGGCACCTTCTGGGTTGTGGGGCGGGGCCGAGGGCTCAGCTGTACAGACCGGTGGGGGAGGGGGCCAGGACCAGCACAGGACCCCTGGGGGAGGGGCGGGAGGGGCAGCGCTGGGGTCCTGGTTGGTGGTCCCGGCCCAGGGCTGCCTTCCAGTGGGGAAAAGGGGCCGATTAGGGTTTCTTTTCCCACGAGGCCCCCAGACCAGGCTTCAGGGGTGCAGGGCTGCCCAGGGCTCCTGCAGCCGTTTGGAGCTGCTTTCTGGCGGGGACAGTCCTGAGCCACACGTCCCCACCTCCAGGGCAGCCGGAGCTGGTCCCTGTCCCAGGTGTAAGCAGGGGCCGGGTTCCAGCCAAGGCTGGGGGCTGCAGGGCCCAGACCCGTCTCGGCAGACGGACAGACCGACAGATGCCGCGCCAGGCCCCTCTCCTCCCTGTCCCGGCCTTCAGAACCAACCCAGCCTGGCCCTCTGCACTTCCGTCCTCGGCCTGTCCCCGATGCCAGGCCCGTCCCCAGAACCAAACCCCGTCACCGAGTGGTTCAGAGACAGGACTGTCACCTGCGTGTTCCTTGGGGACGGAGCCTCCGCGGGTCCCCGCTCGGGCTGGGCGGCGGGAGATCGGGTGGGGACAGCACAGTCCGGGACCCCCACCCCTCTGCCCTGTCCTCGGCCAGGCTCTGTGCGCCGCCCTGGGTGGAGTGCTGGGGACCCCACAGTAACTGAGACCCAGCCTGCCTCTCGGGGCCGGGGGACCAGACGCACAACCGGCTCCCGAAGGGTCGTCCCCGCTGGACCCCAGGGGGCCGCGGTCCCCACAGAGGCGGCTCCACCCTGCTGGGTTTGGCCGTTTGCGGTGCCTGTCCCCAGAGCTCTGGGGCGTTGTCCCCGGCACGGGCCACAGCCCGACCTCCCCAGCCCGAGCGCGCGTCCCACGTGGGCTTCAGCTCTGCGCTGGGAAGGGGCTCGGCGCTCACACGGCCGCCCTCCACCAGGACTGCCTGCAGGAGCTCAGGCGCTTCCTGAGGACCCACGGGAACACGGTCTCCACCCTGATCGGCCTGGGCCTCGTCTCCACGGTGCGGCCTCCCCGCCCCCGCCCCCTCCCCACCTCCCCGGGCTCTGGGAGCAGGGAGCAGCGAGCGAGCGGCAGGCCCTGGGGGCGGGGTGACGGGCCCCCCTGACTCCCTTCCCTGGGAGCCCTCGCGCAGGTGACTCAGCTGCAGCTGCTGTCCCCGCCAGGTGTGCGCCATGCTGCTCAGCGCCTTTCTCTGCTTTGCCATCTGCTCGGGCCGCAGCCTGGACCGCAAAGGCAAATACACCCTGAGCCCACGGTAGGCCCCCCGCCCAGCTCCCCCAAAGGGTCCTACAGCCGGGCGGGTGGAGGCGAGGCAGGCGGGGAGCGCCCACCCCTTCCCACCGCCCGCCCGGGTCTCTGCCTCTGCCCAGGGGGCTGCGGGGGAGGGGCGCGCTGAGGAAGGGGACCCCTGCCACGGCCGCCATGCCCCGAGGCCCAGCCTCCCCGGTGCCGTCTCCACCCACAGTGAGAGACGGTGCTTCTGGGGCCCCCAGTACAGCCCCGGCCAGGACTTCTGACCTGGGGAGCCTCAGGCGCCCGTGCCCAGGAAGCAGGGGGCACCCAGCAGCCCCTCCCACCCCTCGCACTCCCACCGGGCCTGCTGCCAGCTCCTCCACTCCGCACACTGCCGCCCCGCCCTGGCCACCTCGGCGCCCGCCCTGCCCGGGGGGCCTGCCTCGCCCCGGCATCCTCAAGTGGACTCATAGCGCCTCTGCCTCAGGGCCGGCGGCCGCCAGCCCCAGGAGCCCAGCTTCTTCAGATGCTGCCAGGAGGGGCCCGCACCTCATCACCCGCCCGAGGCAGAGGACCGTGGGGGCCGTCCAGGTCCGAGCAGATGCTGCAGGGGCTCTTTCCTGCTCCGGGACAGCCAGCCGCCCACCCGCGGAGGCGGCAGTGAGGCCGCGGCCCCGGCCGGCACGTGATCCCTATCGGGAGGGGACCGACTGTTTCCCTCCACTTCTGTCACGCGGATGAGGAGCCAGGAGATCCGACCAGAGGAGCGGTTTCGGGGGGCCGGGGGGCATTCACGGGCTGGGAACCGGCAGGAAGCGAGGCAGGACCGAGGAAGCTCTGGGATGAGCCTCCCAAGGTCAAGTCCAGCTGCGGCAGGGCTGCGCCCCTCCCGGCCAGCCCCCTTCCCTGCTCAGGCCGTGGGCAGAGCTCAGTTCTGCGCGGCTGCAGGACCGAGGCCCCTTCCTTGCCAGCCGTCAACGGGGCGGCTCTGCTCCCAAGACCACCTCCCCTCCCCCGCCCCCAGGTCCACACGGCAGGTGGGCTCTGACTCTGCTACCAGCTGGACGGCTCTGCTTTCAGAGGCTCGGGTGGCTGGCTAAGAGCCCCCGGGGAACCCCTGCCCGGGGAGCGGCCACGGTTTTAGTGACTCGGTGTTCGCGGAACCAGGGATGGAGGCAGGCCTCGGGGAGGGGCGTTGGAGAACTTCCGCCTCCCGCAGCCAGTCCGCCGGCCGCCCGGCGGAGGAGTTCTCGCTAAGCAACCGGCCCCGACCGTGGGCATCCTTTGCTCAAAGCCCGAAGTCCTGGGCGGAGCACCGAGCTGGCCCAGCCGACGAAGGAGAAATGAATACGGGACCCTTTCCACGTCTGTGACACGTCTGTGACGCGTGCGTGACAGGCGGCCCAAGAGGGACAGAGCGACAGCTGCCGACTGGTCCGCCCCTTGTGTTCTCGATCCCACACGCTCCTCCGTCCCACACGTTCACCTTCCAGAACAAGCCCCCACCTGAGAGAAAGCACATAGCTCCCCGCACCCGAAGTGCACAGGCCTTCCCCAGACGGAAGGTGCCAGAAGCCTCATGGTTCTGCGTTCGGTAACCGTCCCGGGGCCTGGGGAGGTGCTCTTGGTCTCGCTCCGTTCCTCTCATCTTACAAAATAAATTTTCCAGAAAGCGCCAGCTAAGTGCCCACGTATAGCAGTGGTGGAAACAAGGGAACGTCCTTAAACTCTACAGAAACGTCCCCGATGCGGCAGGAGGGCAGGCCTTGCTGGGAGCCATGGCTGGCGCTCCCTTCGGCCGAGGCCATGAGGCCGAGCCCCACCGCCACGCCGCCGGCTCTGCCACCCGGGGCGGGTCCCCTCAGCGGCGCGGGCGCCTCTCCCGCTAGGCGCCCGCTCCCTGTGACTGCCTGTGAGACAGCGAGCTGACTGGCGGTCACCAGATGTGGCTGTGGAGAGGCCGAGGGCGCCCTTATCCCACCAGGCAGCCCGCTTCCTGCCGACGGGCTCGCCCCGCCATCGCCGCCACCCCCGCCGTGCTTCCCAGCCCCGGGGAGAGGACCCCCAGTGCGCCAGGCGGGACCCCCAGCCTCCAACTCCAGGACACTCTTGTTTAGTTCAAAGCATTGCTTTGCTGGCCACAAAATGTCTAAACCGGGACTGCAAGGGCCAGCAGGGCGAGGGGCAGACTTTTGGGAATGGCTGGTTCGCTGTAGTCGCGGGCGCCCCCACCCCACCCCCCGTGCCCTGACTTGGGGGAAAGAGCTCCAGCGACTAGCACGGCCTGCAGGACAGTGCCAGTGTCCCAGCACCGGTCCCGTGTCCCTAAACGACGCCCCAGGCCAGCCCGCCACCGTGGGCGCCCCTTCCGCTCGGTTCCTCCTGGCTGGGCGGCCGCTCCTCAGCCGGGGGTGACACGCGAGGAGCTGGGACGGTAAATCAGGCTTCAGTCAGGAAAGAACGTGCTGGTGCCGGCGGGGGGGCCAAGTCCAGTGCGGACAACCGCTACCGCCGCCCCCCGCCCCAAGCGGGAGTCCGTGACGTTCACCGCTGTGTCAGCGTGACCCCCCCCAGGCCTCAGGTGGGGCTTTACTTCTGGGGGGTCCGGGGGCGTTTCCAGGTGGACGCAGTGGAGCAGGTGGGCCTCCCCGCGTGGGTGCGGTGGGCCCCGTCCAGCCGCTGAGGCCTGAACAGAACACGAGGCAGGGTGGGGGGCGGGGGGAACGTGCCCTTCTCCTGGTCCCCCCGCCGCCACCGATCTGGGACAGCTCATCCCAGCACCTCCTCCCTCAGCCTGGGGTTTCCACCCTCCGCCCCCCTGGGTCTCCTGCCTCCAGACTCTGACTGGATATGATCACCAGCCAGCCTTCCCGGGTCCCCACGTGCACACAGCAGACCGTTCCCAGCCTCTGTAACCACGAGAGCCAGCTCCCCAGGATGCACCTCCTTTTATAGAGAGATAGGTGGGTAGGTGAATAGATGATACGTGGATGGATGGGTGGATGGATGGTTGGACTGATGGACGGATGGATGGATGGATGGATGGACTGATGGGTGGATGGATGGATGGATGGATGGACTTACGGGTGGATGGATGGATGGATGGATGGACTGATGGATGGATGGATGGATGGACTGATGGGTGGATGGATGGATGGACTGATGGGTGGATGGATGGATGGATGGATGGACTTATGGGTGGATGGATGGATGGATGGATGCAGAGATACCTGCAAAGCTTCTTTATTTTTTTTTTATTTTGGCCGCACCCACAGCATACAAAAGTTCCAGGGATTCAACCCGCGCCACGGCCGTGACAACACCGAATTCCTAACCCACTGAGCCACCAGGGAACACCACCCACTGGTGCTGTTTCTCTGGAGAATCCTGACCAATACACAGTTCTAAGTGGGTGAACCTGTGAGCGGGTGGCAGGCTGACTCCCGGGAAGTAAGACACCGCATTGCGGTGCTGAACTGGATGCTGCTGGGGGGCTGCCCAGGTCAGCCCTGACGGCTAGGCCCTCGGGCAGCTCCGCTTCCCACCCTCTGTCTGCTTTACATGAGGCCACTGCGTGGCACAGGGGCGCCTGGGGGAGGGGCTGCCTGAATGCCAGGGGTTGTAGGAACCTCACAAGAGTCTGGGCGCCCAGCCTCACCAGGCAATGGGGAGCCGCTGGGCCTGCCCAGCTTCATGACCCAGAGGATGGCTGGTTCCAGTCATCCTGCTTTCCCACGGACAAGGTCAGCCTCTCCCTGTGCCCAGAGGGAAGCCAAATGCTGAGTGGGCAAAGGGCAAAGTGAGGCCCTGGCAGAGCGTGGCCGTGCCCCCACGCGGGACCGAGATCTCCAGCTCAGCTTCCATGGCAGCTGCTGGAGCCGCTGGGGCAGCTCCACTGGCTCTGTACCCGACGTGCCACCTGGATGCAGGCGGAAATGGAGCAGGTGCCGTGTTGCGGGTCCTGCAGAAGTGCTGTGCCCAGGTGACCGAGGCCAAGCAGGGGCCCCAGGACCCAGCAAGGACTTGTGTTTTCACAGGCTCTCCTCCAGCTCTGCACCTTCCTCCTCCAAATTCCCTCCGCACAGTGTGTGTCGGGGGGCCGGGCGTGGGGCAGACGAGTGGGCAAGCCCCCTGCAGACTCAGCCGCAGCCGAGAGCCCGAGCACCTGCGCAGTCCCAAGGCAAGCCCACCCCTGTCCCTCCAGCTGAAGGCAAACGGCCTCTGGTTTCCTGCAGCTCGGGACAGACCCAAACACGCCAAAATAAAACGAGGCATTCCCTGGCAGAGCAGTCGTGTGCCAGGTGAGGCCACCTGCTCTGATTTGCACCAATTTAAACACCTGAAACCGTGGCCGCACTTATGTCACGCCCTGATTTCAAGAGCCACCCGCCCACTGGGGCACAGCTGGTGCAGGTTCCGTCCAGAGGTGGGGTCCCCAAATCACTGCGAGCGCACGTGTCCACCCTCAGAGACCTCGCGCAGCGGTCATTCGAGTTGCCCGTTTCAGCTCCAGCCTCACGGCGGCGCACAAACTTCAAACTTGCGTCACTCTAGCAGTGTGAAGTGCTGTCCCGTTCTCTGCTTGTGGGCCAGGTTGTCGTGATTATTGGCCATTTCTGTTTCCTGTTCCGTCAAACATCTGTTGGTGTCTTTTACTGATATTCTTTATTGTATCCTGCGTCTCTGACTCATGGGGAAATTTTATGTGTTACTGGGTAGAAACCCCTTGTTACTTATATGTGAAGATTATCTCCTGGAGTTCCCATTGTAGCTCAGAAGGTTAAGAACACGATGCTGTCTCTGTGAGGATGCGAGTTTGATCCCTGGCCTCGCTCAGTGGGTTAAGGGTCTGGCGTTGCCGAGAGCCACGGTGTAGTGGCAGATGCCGCTTGGATCCAGCATTTCTTTGGAAGTGGTGTAGACCACAGCTGCGGCTCTGTTTCGACCCCTGCCCTGGGAGCTTCCCTATACCACAGGTGCAGCCCTAAAAAGGGGAAACAATAAAAAAAGAATCAGACTGCAGCAGCTTGTGTTGCTCAGAGGTACAGGTTCGATCCCCAGCCCGGTGTGCTGGGTTAAGGATCCGCATTGCTGCAGTTGCAGCATAGGTCACAGCTGTCATTTGGATTCATTCTCTGGACTGGGAAATTCCATATTCCTTGGGTATGGCCATTATGAAAAAAAAAAAAAAAGACTGTAGTTCCTGTGTGGCTCAGTGGTAACGAACACAACTAGTGTCAACGAGGATGTGGATTCGATGTTGCTGTGCCTGCGGTGTAGGTCACAGGCATGACTCAGGGATCCGGCGTCGCCGTGGGTGTGGTGTAGACCAGGCAGCTGCAGCTCCGATTCAACCCGTAGCCTGGGAAATTCCGTATGCCACTGGTGTGACTCCGAAAAGACAAAAATTTTAAAAAGATTGTCTCCTGTTTGTGACTTGACTTTCACGTTCTCGACTGTGAACAAATATCCTAAGTCTTTTCCCTTTTAATGAAAATGTTAATACAGAAAAGGAGCAGAAAGCACAACGCACTGAACACTATCCACCACTGCCTTTGTATTGTCAACTCGGTCAGGCCTCGGTGCCCAGCTAGTTGGTCAAACACCAGTCTAGATGTTGCCGTGAGGTTTTTTGGTTTGTTTGTTTTTCATTTTTGTCTTTTTAGGGCTGCACCTGCAACATACAGAAGTTCCCAGGCTAGGGGTCAAATTGGAGCTGCAGCCACCAGCCTACGTCACAGCCACAGGAACACCGGATCCTCAACCCACTGAGCGAGGACGGAGATGGAACCTGCGTCCTCTTGGATGCCAGTCAGATTTATTTCCTCTGAGTCACAACGGGAACTCCTGGGACGTTCTTAATTTGATTTCTTTTGGAGTCAACCAAATCCATTCATCATTTTCCATCAAGGTTTTCATTTCATCAAAGTTTTCAAACTTCACAGCCTACGATTTTTTTTAACATTTTATTTTGAAATGATCGTAGGTTCATAGGCAGTGGCAACAAAATGTATGGAGAGACCCTGTTGCACCCTTCACCCCTCCTCCAGGAAGAATTCTGATGGGGGAAACTGCTGTCTCAGCTCCATGGGTCTCACAGACGCTACTCAAAACAGAACTAACAATAAAATGGGGAAGGCGTAGGCAGAGACGGGGAGCATTGCCTAGCAGCGTGGAAAGCTCTAGATGGTTATTAAGAAACGTCTTAAGATAAAGGACATTGATGGGGGCAAAACAGAGGTCGTCATACAGAGCTCTCAGGGTTGGGTGGGCCAAAGGGACCCCCACCATTGAAGGGCCCCCAAGAAGTCTGGTCTGTTTCCCACAGTTTGGAGGAATGAAAGAAGCAGCGAGGCAGAGGTGACAGTGAGGGGGCAGATCAGGAACCTCCTGGGGACAGTGATCAGACGGCTTGATCAAGGTCAAAGTCGACCAAAGGGTCCCTGGTCTCAACCCCTGCTGGGGACCCAGAACCTTCTGGGCGCTGCAGCCGTCCGCCTACACCACAGCCACAGCAGCACAGGATCCTTAACTCACGAGAGAGGCCTTGGATCCAACAGTGTGGGCACAGCGGTCGGGGTTGGGAGACGGGCCGGGGTCCTTGTGCCGAAGCCCCCGGGGCTGTGGTACCAAAACCAGTGAGCTGGTGTAGCCGGCAATCGGAAAGGCGGGATGAAGGAAGAGAGCCTGAAGGGCAGCAGGGCTGGGGCCAGGCTTAGTTAAGGATTTGTGTCACAGCCGGGAGCTTCCCTACCCAGTGAAACCAAACCCTGTAGGTGACCCCCCCCCCCCGCCCCCGCCTCCAGGCGGCCACCGCGAGCAAAGTCAGGGTTGGTGGAATCAAGGTCAAAGCTGGGAGGAGGGTGGGGCTGCCAGCACAGGATTCCCGTGAAGTGACTGCGTTGCTGGGAGGGTCCCGCAGGCTCCAGCCCCAAGCCCACGGCCATCGCACAAGACCCGCTCGCCCGGCGCCTCCGCTTCTGTTGCCCCTGCTGCGGGGCTCAGACCCTCTAACCGGTTCCCACTGAGCTCGTCCAGGGAACACGGCTGGTAGGGCGGGGTCGCCGGCCTCTTTCACAAGTTTGGGCAGGGGAAGCGGCCCTGAGGTGCAGAGCCCGCCGAAGCGCGAGTCTGAGAGGCTGGGATGGGCCCTAGGACGCCCACCCCACACGAGTGGACAGGTGGTGACCCCCGGATGCAGGCTTCTGGTTTCCTGGTGGATCCGGGGCTGGGGTGCTGGTGTAATTAGGAAGTTCCTGCGGGGCCTAATTTTCTTTCTTTCCCACTTCACCTCGAACTTGATGTGACAGTCACAAGACCAGGCCTGCAGGAGTTCCCATAGTGGCGCAGTGGGAACAAATCCAGCCAGTACCCGTGAGGATGCAGGTGTGATCCCTGGCCTCACTCGGTGGGTCAAGGATGCGGTGTTGCCGTGTAGGTCACAGATGTGGCTTAGATCCTGCGTGGCTGTGGCTGTGGCTGTGGCTGTGGTGCAGGCCGCAGCTGTAGCTCCGATTTGACCCCCAGCGTGGGAACTTCCATATTCCCACATGCTGCAGGTGTGGCCCTAAAAAAAAAAAAAGACCAGGCCTGCAGCTACAAGGGCCAGGAGCAGAGACGGTCTCCGGCGAGACGCTATTACTGTCTGCAAACTTGACGTCAGGACTAAGGGCCTGAGGAGGCGGGGGTGGGCTGTGTGCAAACCCGGGGCCGACAGCAGATGCAGCGGCGTCCCTGGGGTCCGAGAGCCCACGAGCCCCACGCCTGTGTGGACAGGAGTGGGCTGAGGGCAGGCACTCACTGGGTGCGTACGGCGGCCTGCAGTCTAGACCGGCTCAGTGCGAAGCTGCTACTCGTCCCGCGGGCGGGAGTCTGGGTGCGAGCGGTGGAGGTGGGCAGCAGGTGAGGGGGCCTGGGGGGGCTTGTGGGCTCGTGCCGGAAGGAAGGGAGCCAGCGCTACGCCAGCACCCAAAAGAGGTTCGGGACAAGGGCGTCCTGCAGCTCACAGACACCGGGGTCTGAGAGGTGGAGCCGGGGCCAAGGCCACTCCTGTTTCGGAAGCCGACCACGTCGTGCGGCCAGCTCCTGTGTGGCCTCACACAGGATGACGGACTGGCTGGTTCGAGCAAGGCGCCAACATCTTTTGACCTTTTTTTTTTTTTAATGGCCACACCCGCGGCCTATGGAAGTTCCTGCAGGGACTGAATCCGATTCCGTCCGTGCCAGACCCTTGAACCCACTCCAGCCAGGGACGGACCCTGTGCCTGCACAGCAAGCTGAGCCGCTGCGGTCAGATTTTTAACCCACTGAGCCACGGTGGAAGCTGCAATATCTCTTGACTTTCACGGTGGCTTTGCTATAGCTCTAGTCAGAGACCAGGGGGCAGCCTGTGATTTAAGAAACAAATTAGGAGTTCCCACTGTGACTCAGTGGTAACGAACCTGACTAGAACCCATGAGGTTGCAGGTTCAATCCCTGGCCTTGGTCAGTGGGTGAAGGATCTGGCATTGCTGTGAGCTGTCGTGTAGGTTGCAGATGAGGCTCGGATCTTGCATTGCTCTGGCTGCGGTGTAGGCCGGCAGCTGCAGCTCCGATTCGACCCCTAGCCTGGGAACCTCCATGTGCCAAGGGTGGGCGAGGCCCTAGAAAAAGAAAAAAATACTAAAGAAACACATTAATTCGTGGTCTCTGTTCTGGTTCCCGGCACAGGTTCCTAAAACCGTGGGCACCTTAGAATAATAAATGTCCTTTGTCAGCTAATGAGCTGTCCCGGGGGCTGGGAATCCCTCTGTCACAGCAGGGTGGGCACAGGTCTCCAAAAGACCAGGCATGGTTAGAGGGCTGGAAATCTCTGCCTCTGGGGAGAGGGAGAGGGGCTGGAGAATGAGTTAGTCACCGGTAGCCAGTGGCTTAAGCAGCCACGCGTCCGAAACGGAAACTCCACAGAAACCCCAGCAGGCTCTGGGTGGTGGACAGCGGGGGTGGGGACCGCACCCAGGGGGGCACGGAAGCCCCAGCCCCACCCCACTCGGACCCCGCACCCCTCCTTCCGGCTCCTTCTGAGCCGCGTCTCCTAGAACAAGCAGGTGTACAAAGCAAAGCAGCTCCTGCGCCCAGAGAGGGGGTCCCGCGAGCCGTCGGACCCGGGCAGCGGGGACGGGAACCCCGATCCACAGTGGGTCCATCAGCAGCACGGGTGGCCCCGAATTTGCGGTTGGCGTCTGAAGTGGGGACCGCGCTGTGGGGCTGGGCCCTCCACCGGGGGCCCTGACCCGAACTCCGGGCCCTCGGCGGCAGAACACGCTTGGACGCTGGCTGGTGTCCAGAGCCTCGGGTTACATGCGGATGGTGGAAAACACTCCCAAGGGGCTCTTCTAAATAAAGCCGCCGCGGACATCTGTGTACAGTTCTCTGAGTGGACGTAAATTTTCATTTCTTTTGGAGAAACGCCCAAGAGTGTAGCTGCTCGGTTGTGTGGCAGTCGCATGCTTCGTTTTACTTAAGAACTGCCGACGACATCAAATCCTCTCACTACCATTTTAATCTCCTGCTGAATCTGTAGGTAGCCCCTTTTTTACTTTCCTAACATTTTTTCCTTGTTTTCATCCTTTTGAGGTCCTGTCTGCCAGACTGTGTTAATTTCATCCCTCTTTTCGGGGGCCTCGTCTGCTGTACCCTCCTCTGCCCCGTTTCATGACGTCCTAACCTCTTTTTTGCTGGGTATTTTTAACTTCCCAGCACGATTCTCTCCTTCAGGGTTGCGTGGCATAAATGCTTTACGCTGGGTTTTCCTGACTTTAGCCTCCTGTGGGTGGGACGAAGGGACAAATGCTGCAGAGTCCCGGGCCGTGGTGGACACGGTCTCCTGGACAGGCGTGGAGGGACGGGCCCCGCGTTCACCATCCTCCAGGCACCCTGGAGAGGCCGGCCCGGCTCCACTTGGTCCTTGACCTTGTGACAATGGGCGGGGTCAGCTGGGGACACTTTCGCCCCACAGCAGGCTCCTGAGACAGGCCCCAGTGCCCCCGGGCTCTTCCCTGCCGCGTTATCTGTCCCCCTGCTGCCCCTTCCAGCGGCCACAGGCCTCCATGTCTCCCTCGTGACTCACCGCCTCCCCGGAGGGTTCCAGCAGATTCTCCAGGAGCTGCGGCCAGATGGTTCGCGAGGCTCTGCTTGGCTTCCGTCCCCAGGAGCCTTCGTGCGGCAGCCCGGCCTCTTCCTTCCCCCCAACCCTGGGTGTGCGCTGGCCACTCAGGTTTTCCGCACTGGACAAAAACGCCCAGGGAGGTCCCGGGAGGTGACAGGCCATGTGCTAGCGGGTCCTACAGCTTCGCCTGGGGCGCAGCGCTGGTCCTGTCACCTGCATGTTGACACACCCCTCCCTCTAGGTGAACACACCACAGTTTCACAAAGAAGGACACGCAAGGTGACGCCTGGCCGTGCCCCCCGGGTGCCCCAGGGATGAGAGGGGCCCCCAGTGTCCCACAGCCCCAAGTACCAGTCTAAGAGCCTGGCAGGCGCTGACTCAGTCCTGCCCCAGGAGCGTCCCAGCCGCCACACGAGGACAGGAGCCCAGCAGTCAGGTGACCCCGGCCCATGAGCCCCCCACCCACCTGCACTTCACAGAGGCAAGTGACATATGCCGTCCACTGTCCAGGGAGCAGCACCGGGGACCCCGGCCGGTGGCAGGAAGGGGCGACCTTTCCGACGCCCCCCGAGGGTCCTCTGGTCCCGCTGTGCCCGCGGCCTGCAGCCCTCCCTCCTGCTGCCTGCGGCTGGCAGGGCCTCGCGCCTCTCCGGCCGGGTCGAGGTGACCCTGGAGGACAAACACGTCAGCTCTCAGACCGGAGGGGGCTGCAGGTCCGCAGGGACGGGAGGGGGTTGGGCAGCGCGGTTTCTGTCGCCAGGCCCCAGGCCCGGGCAGAGGCCTTGCTAGGCTAGGGGCAGAGGTCCCGCAGCACCCCCCCGGCCCCCGCACACAGGCCCCGGGTATCTGCCTCTCCTCAGGAGGGAGCTGGCAGGCCCCACGGAAGGGGAGCAACCCCTCCGCCCCTCTGCGGGCCGTCCCGCACCCCTCCGTCCAGCTCCCCTCCCCGCACCCCTCCGTCCAGCCCCTCTTCCCCGCACCCCTCCGTCCAGCCCCTCTTCCCCGCACCCCTCCGTCCAGCCCCTCTTCC
>PVHT021183575.1:0-72546 GCA_004024745.2 Catagonus wagneri
CACACACACACACGCGGCCCCAACACACATCCCCCCAACACCCCCACACCCCCCACACACACACCCATGAGCAGGAGCGGAGCTGGAGGCCAGAGGCCCGAGTCAGTCTCTCCTCTGGGGCTGGGGGGCGGGCCGCCTGGGACTGTTCAGGCTGAATGCTCCGAGGAGCTCTGGCTGTGGCACAGCGGGATCGGTGGCACGTCTGGAGCTCTGGGACCCAGTCGATCCCCGGCTCGGCACAGCGGTAAGGACCCGGTGTTGCCACAGCTGCAGTGTAGGTCGCCGCTGTGGCTTGGGTCTGATTCCTGGCCTGGGGACTCCATATGCCATGGGGTGGCCGGAAAAGAAGGAAAAAGTGGGGGCTTTTAAAGCGGAGTTAGTGGTGACCCCTTCCCGCTGCCTGTGTTTTCAGCCATTCGGGAACCTGCCCCCCCCCACGTCACTGTCCCTGAGGAAGGGGCTCGGTGTGCCCCTCGTCACTGCAGGAGCCTCAGGGCATTAAATGCCTCTGAACCACCCCAGACGTCCTCATGGTGTCCTGCCTGCAGAACGAGGCCCGTTACCCGACACCTCACACAGGCGCCTTTGAACGAGGTGCAGAGGAGACAGGCTGCAGTGCAGGTATTAAAAAGTGAGACGGGGGAGCTCCTGTCACGGCCAGCGGGTAATGAACCAGACTAGTGTCCATGAGGACACAGATTCGATCCCTGGCCTCACGCAGGGGGTTAAGGATTCAGCATTTCCGCAAACTTCGGTGTGGGCCAGCAGTGCAGCTCTAGCTCGCACCTAGCTCCAGAAACTTCCATATGCCACAGGTACAGTCTTAAAAAAGGAAAAAAAAGTGAAACGGGGACCACCGTCATCCTAACTGACTATCCGAACTCAGGTCCAGAGTGAGTGAGGGTCAGAGACAAGGTGGCCTGGGGGGGCTGTGGGCTCCGGTCCTGCTCTGGCCTTGGCCTCAGTGAGCAGAGCAGGTCCCAGCCCAGCCCTTGATAGCGGGGCCGCCCTCCCTCTGCCCAGGCTGCTGGGAGACCCCTCCTTTTCCTGGAGGGGCCCGGCAGGGTGCGTGGTGCTGAGAGGATGGCACTGGGTCGATGTTGGCACTGCCGGGGTCAGGTCCTGGCCGGGTCCCCTGGTGCAGGGATGTCACTCGCAGCTTTGGCCAGGCCTTGACCCCATGGGCACCGCCCCACGCCCCATGGGGCCAGGACTGCCCCTGGAAGGCCCCCCGCCCCGGAGTCAGCCCCCGCATGCCCCACCAGCTGACTGACCAGTTCACCAGCTGGGCATCTGCCCCCGAGGGAGGTGCTGTAAGCGTCCTGGTCCCGCCGTTTGGTGGGACCCGTTTAGGGTTAGTGTCTCCAAAAGCGTCGTGTCCTCTGTTTGAGGTCTCAGAGCCCGTGTCACCCATTTTTCAGGAGGAGCAGCTGTGGCGGGTTCTTCAGCTGCGCCCTCGCTCGGGCCTGGCTCTCCTGGGCGTCTCCAGGCCAGCCGCTCCGGGCCCCGCCTGCCCACGCAGCAGCCCCGGCCCCCGGCAGTGAGAAGCCTCACACAGGAGGGCTGGGCCCTGGAGACCCTCGTCCCGGTGTCTGGTGCGTTTGTGCAGTGAGCTGTTCTGTTGCTTTTCTAGGGACCCACTCTGGTCCCTTCCTGCCACCTCAGAGGCGTCCAGGTTTCAGTGTTGGCAACAGCCACGGATGCTTGGCTCCATTTCTGTGTCTCCACGGCCATGTCTTTGGGGACTGAGCTGTCTTCCAGCCTGGGCTCAGGGGACACACCAGCCATGACTCTGCCAGTCCCTTGCTGGCTTTGTTGCTGCAGCCCGGAAGCAGAGGCGGCCACGCTCTGAGCTGCCCCGTGGCTGGGCAGCGCCACTGTCCACCTGTGCTGGCTCGGTGCTGGGCTCAGTGTTGTGTCGGTTTCCATGGAGAGAAAACCACCGAGTGGCTGCGGGCAGGGGCGGGGGGCAGAGGCGCCCAGGAAGCCGCGGGTGGTGGCGGGGCCCCTTCCTGGCCAGGAAGCTGGTGACAGTGTGCTGTCCCTCGAGCTGCCCATGGAGGCCAGGACCGTGTGCATGAGCAGGGCTGGGCCTTGTCGCCTGACACCCTCTGCGCAAATGCAGGGCCCGCGCCACCCAGGCCTCCCGTCCTCGGCGTCCTGTGACTTGCCTCTGGTGGCGTCAGGCCGCTGCACAGACCAGTCAGTGCGTGTCCTACCGCCCGCCCCCACCCTCAGCCTCCTTGTCGGCCCCGGGTCCTCTGCCCCCCCCCGCCCCCCCGCCCCCCCGCCCCCGCCGAGTCTGCAGTGCCAGGGGAGGCCGGGGCTCCCGCCGCCCACGAGCCAGTGCAGCTAAGAAAGTTCCCGGGGTCCGGCTCCCTTCCCTTCTGCCCCAGGAGGCCTGTGCCCACGGAGGAGCGGAGTGGGAACAGCGGGCTTGGGGTGCCCCTGCTGAGGGGACTGCCCCACGGCCACACCCACCTGGGGCCTCACTCCCTCTGTGGTCCCCGCTCTGTCCTCGTCAGTGGCCAGTGTGGAGGCAGGAGTTTAGGGTCAACACGCGTGTTTTCTGTGCAGACGCGTCCTCAGACTAGACCTTCCTGACTATAAAAAGGAGTGATTTTTTTCTTTTCTCTTGGCTGTGCCTGTGGACTGTGGAAGTGCCCGGGCCAGGAGCAGAACCTGCATCGCAGCAGCGACAGCGCCGGATCCTTACCCTGCTGCACCACAAGGGAACTCCAGTAGCGGTCTTCCTTTGTAGTTTGAACTTGGGGTACAGAAGTGTGCTTGGACCTGCTCGGACGCCCTCAGGCCTCAGTGGGCAGTGTGTGTCATGCGTCCAGCTGTGGTTTGGGAGCGGCGGTGGCTTTGTGGGACAGTGGTCTTGCGGTGGCTCAGTGTCCCCCGTCAGCAGCGTTTCTGGTGCCTTTGCAAGGGGCTGACAAATGGGCCTTGGCTCTTCCTTGGGCAGGTTTCACCCCTTCCTGGATTAGCAGGTGGTTCCCAGGGTCTCGGCCTGCGCGGCTCTCGGCGGGGGGGCCCTGGCTGGTGCTCGTGTGCGCCTGGGCAGCCCTTTGCCCTGGGCCGTCGGACGGCACGCGGCGCCCACAGTGAGCGAGCAAGTCGAGTGTCTGGACCCTCCTCCGGGAGGCAGGAAGAAAGGCCCGTGACGTGCCTGCCCTGCGTCTCTCTTCCCCCGTCTGTCAACTTGTCGTGGGGTTTTTTTGCTATTTAATGCCATTTCTAGAAAGAAAAATTAAAACTTTACGTTATTGCCTCTTTGCCGTTGGTCTCCGTTGTGCGATGCCAGTTTTAAGCTCAGGTGTGAGAGCGTTTAAGTGTGTGCAGGACGCCGACACGTGGCCCGCCCTCGGTGCAATGCGGCCGCGGGCTGAGCCCCTGCCCTCCTGGGAGCGGGCGGCTTCCGTCCCCAGCGTGGGCTGTAGGGGGCGATGGGGGCACTTCATTTACAGAGCCGATCGCAGTGGGGTGGGACTGCCCAGCTGACGGGACAGAGCGTTGAACCCAGTGCCTGCTGCGTGCCCTCCTCCTGCCAGGGGCGGGGCCGGGTCTTGGCTCCCTGTCGGGTCTGCCAGGCCCGTCCAAGGACCGTCCAAGGGTCCTCTTCGGAGTGGGCACCGCTCGGGGGCTTATGCAGATTCTGAGGATGGGGCGAGCGCCCCTGCGCAGGGAAGGCTGTCGCCTGGAGATAAGGGGGGAGACTGTGGACCCGCACGGTTTGGACCCCGAGGACGCTGGCGGGTTTCGGGACCGTCTGCTCCCAGTGGACTTGGGACGTTAGACGGTGGAGCCTGCCCCCAGCAGCGCCCGCTTCCCCTCGGGGCCCCGGGGCCGGAGCAGTGTGTGGGCTCCGGCGCGCGTGCTCCCAGCCCGGCCGGGGGAGGACTCTTCTGGAGCAGTGACACCACTCGCCACGTGCCCCCGGGAGCCTGGAGCGGGCAGGCTGGGCTCCGGTGCCCCGAGGTCCCTCGTGCGTCCCGGGGCCGTGGCCGTCCTGGCCCGGGGCCGTGGCCGTCCTGGCCCAGGACCCTGCCTCTTCCGCGGAGCTGGCCGTGGGAGTCGCACGCGCTCGGCTCAGGGTGCGGCTCAGGCTGACCTGCTGGGGCCCTGGTGGCCGGGATCCCGGTCCCTCTTCCAGGAGGAGCTCCTGGCCTTCGAGTCCCTCCGCAAAACCAGCCAGCCCACCTGTGTGTCTGTTTCACAGCCCCGTTCGTGGACCCGATTCTTGGTCCCCCACCCCCACCCCTGGCTCCAGGCACCGTGAAGTGTTAGACGGAGCTCATCTCGGGGCTCGGGCTCGGGTTTGCTGTCCCCAGGCCCTGCAGCCCCTCCTGAGGGCGTGACTGGGGTCGCCGCCTGCCCCCACCCGGTCCTCGCTGGCTCCTGCCGTGCTCCGGGGGACACAGCAGCTTCCGAGACCCCCATCAGCCTCGGGGGTGGGGAAGGCCCTTCCCTGGACGGAGCCAGGAGGCTGCCGGCTCCCAGCAGCCTCTGATTGCGGCTTCCGTTTCCGGCAGCGCCGAGGCCGGGCCCTCTGGGCGTCTGGGTGGATGTCCTGTTCTGTGCTGGCCAGCGTGGGGGGTGCCTCCTCCCCCGGGAGCCCAGCCCCGCCAGCGGCCTGGGTCGTCGGGGCGGGGGCTCGGGAGGTGGGAAACCTGGGGAGAGGGCCCAGGGTCCTGGCAGAGCTGCTGGCTCCCGGGGCCTGCCCTGCCGGGGCCCCTCTGGAAACTGCGCCCGCATGTCCCAGGCCAGGCCTGTGTCGTGGGGGCCGCGTGGAGCAAGGTCGCGTCAGCCTTGGCCCTCCTGCCGGCGCCCGGCCGCGTGCAGGCCCTCCTCCCTGCTGGCCAGCACCCCTCGAAACGCAGGAACGTTGTCGTGGGATTGAGATAAGCCGCCTGACAAAAACCGGGTTTTCTAAACGCTTCATTGTTCCTGAGGTTACAGGTTTTGAGTTTTGTTTTGTTTCCCCGAGTCCCCAACGGTTACTTTCCAGTGACTGCAGAGGAAGAGGCGGGCCCGGCGCACCCTGCCCGCCCGTCGGGGACTTCCCGTCGGCTCGCCCCTTCCAGACGCGAGGTTGTGCCGGCCCGAGGCCTTGATGCCGCCGGGCGGTGGCAGGGCCGGGCTCGGTGGGGACTTGGGGGCACCAGAGGCCTTGAAGGGTCGGGACCGGCCAGGGTCTCTGTGGAAACCCCTTCCCCACGTCCTGTCCCCGCGGGAGCGAGCTCGTCCCCCCAAGTCTCTGCAGGGGGTGGGCTGGCGGCTGGCGGGCGCTGTGGCCGTGGCCGTGGCCGTCTCCAAGGGCACTCGCCCGAGGTCCCTCCTGGGCGGTGGTGGGGGAAGGGGCAGCACAGTCTCCTTAGGAAACTCTCAGCTCTTCTGTCAGCGGCGTGGAAGTGACAGAACAGGTGACCTACTTAAATTAAAAAAAAACTCAAACGGAATCTTTCAAATTGCTATTTTCACTTCATTTTGGGGTTTGGGGTTGTCTTGCAAATTTAATCCGCTTCCTCTGAACCACAGTAATCAAAAAATAGGTTAATTTAAGCATAATATGAAGCACGAATTGTCATGTGGAAAATATTAATGGTACAAAAATAGCTCTGCAGTTTCTAGAACTGTGAGATCTCCAGGAACGTCCACGGCACAGATCCTGGGCTGCTTGGGGTGCTGGGCCCAAGTGCAGGAGCTGCGAGTAACCTGGGCCGGGGGTACAGGACTTTGTCCCCCAGCAGAGTGGACGCGGTGGCCGAGGCCCTGCCCTCCTCGGGGCCTGCCCCTGGTCCCCTGCCGTGCTCACCACGTGCCCCTCTCAGCACCCGACAGCCCCTTGCTGGTCGCGGGAGAGTCCAGCAGAGTGCCCCGGAGGGGGTGGGGGCACGCCTGCCCTTTGGGGCTGAGGTTCTTGGCATTTCCACCCGTGCTCCTTGTGTGTCACATCTGTGGGCACCCGCCTGGTCCCCGCCCGGGTCTGTGCGGGTCCTGGGGCTTTTTGCTGCCTCCCCGTGGGCTCTGCCTGCCTGTGCTTGACGGGCGGGGGCCTGTGGTCTGGCTGGGCCTCCCAGGCCGCTGTGGCTCCTTCACGTTTGGCCTGTGACCTGGGCGTTCCCTCCTGAGCTCAGCCAGCCCGCCTTCCAAGAGTGAGTGTGTGTGTGTCTGTGTGTATATGTGTATGTCTGTCCGTGTGTGTGTGTGTGTGTGTGTGTCTGTCCGTGTGTGTGTGGCAGGGTGGTCCAGGCCGTCCATGCCCAGGGCCTGAGAAGCGGGCACGGAGCAGGTGGCCCCCATGCCTTTGCCAGGGATCCCGGCCTGGGACTTTTGGGGTCGGCTGGGGCGGGGCCTCGTGGGGGAGGCCTTCCCTTCTCTGCCTGTGGCCCTGGCTGCTCGCCTGCCCACCTGCTGAATGACAGGAAAGTTACAAAAGGAACAGTGGGACCTTCAGGCGCTCGGAGTGTCACGGAGGCTCCAGCCCCTCCGGCCGGCTGTGGCTCCCCCGAGCTGTCCGCAGAGCCCCACCTCGAACCCAGCTGTCCTCGCTCTGGGGACGCAGCCCCGTTCCTGTCGCCGGGGCCCAGGGGTCTCAGGGGCGCCTCCCACGTCCCCGTGGTTCTCACCTGGAACCTGCACGCGACAGGCCCTCGGTCTCGCCCTGAGCCTGCCGTGACTCGCGGCGGACCTGCGCGTTGACTCTGCCCGGTGCGGGGGGCGGAGGCCCGTCTGGGGGCCTCTCAGGCGTTAAGATTCCTCGACATGGTTTTCATGTGCCTCTTGCACCTCTTTAAGCTAGACACGGCTTCGCCGATTCGTGGACCTGTAACAGTGTCTCTTGCCACCTCCTGCTGGCGGGGGCGGGGGTCTCACGGGTGGAAGGCCCCTGAGGCTGGGCTGGGGGCTGCTCGTGCAGGCGCCGTGGGACCACGAGCGACACCCAGTGAGCTCCCGGAAGGCATGGCTCCCGGGGTCCAGGCTGGGAGGAAGCCGAGCCCCTCGTTTGCAGGGCCCTAGGCCTTGGGTGTGGATGCGGGCCGAGCGGCCGAGGGTGCTCCCTGCCCTGCTCTGGGCAGCCCCTCTGCCTCGCCCTGGAAGTTGGCACCAGGCTTGAGAGAGCCAGACAGCGTGGGGCTCCCAGGGCGGCCTCGGGACCTAGTGGTCACCCTCCTGGCCTGACCCCTGCGTGTGTGTGCAGCCGTGCCCCCCAACCCCACCCCCAGACCCTGGCCGGGGGCCTCGTTGTCCCGGACGGGCCCAGGCTGCCTGGCAGGTGCCAGGCCCGAGGTCTCGTCCAGGGGTGACATCGGGTGCCTGCCCCCGCCTGGCACAGCGGCCTCTGTGTCCCTGGACCTCCGCCCTCACCTCGCCCCTCCCCGAGAGCTGCCTGTGCTCCCGGCAGCTCGAGACCTTCCCCGACCCCAACACGACCTGACGCCCTGGCCGGGTGGTCCTGGGGTGCTGTCTCACTGCTGTCCCCCTTCTGTGGCAGCCCCCCCTTCTGTGGCAGCCCCCAGGGCCCCTCCGACGGCCTGTCTGCCCTCTGCTGGGGGGACTGTGCGTCCAGAACCGTGAGCCTCAGGGGGTTGGTTTTTCAACCAAGAGTTCGTTTCATTTTTTAACGGCTGCCTTTAATGGGAGCTTTATTGGTATATAATTCACATACCATAAAATTCACCCTTCCTCTGAGTACAGTTCAGTGGTTTGCAGTGTAGGTGCCGTCACCCTGATCTAATTCTAGAATGTTCCCATCACCCCGGAGAAGCCCCTCCCCGACCGGCCCCAGCGCCCATGCCCACTGGTGTCAGCAGGTCGCCTGTTCTGGACGCTGCCCGGGAGCCAGGGCGTGTGCTCCATGGCCTCTCACAGCCGCTGCTCTCACTGAGCGCCTTGACCGCGGCCCTGTGGTGTCGTGTCCGTCGCGCCTCGCTCCCCGCCACGGCCGAGCGTGTGGGCGGGCCAGGCCTCGCTGCGTTTATCTGGTCGCCCGCTGGTGGGCACTGGTTTGTCCCCACCTTTGGCTGTTACAGATGCTGTTGCTGCAAACGCCCATGTCCGACCTGCCTGTGGGCTGGCGTTCCGTCGTCTTGAGTGGGTGCCCGGGAGTGGAATGGCTGGCCAGTGCCCGGTTCTGCGCTGAATTTCCAAGGGATCCCCAGACGGTTCCACAGGGACTAGCGCTGTGCCCGCCGCTGGCAGTGCTGCAGGCCTCCGGGTCCTGCGCGTCGTCACCGTGTCTGTACTGTCCGTGGGGTGAACGGGCCCCTCGCTGCGTTTCGTGATGCTTTTGCGGCAGCTGTGGATTGACACACAGGTGTAAGAAGCAACAGCTTTCCGGCTCCGTCTCCCGTGGGTGCCTTTGGGTGCGGCGTCCTGCACTTACAGACAGCCTTTGAGGCCTGGTTCTCGCGTCGTGGGTGTTTCAGGGCATCTCATCTCACGCCCTGTGCTACCCCACCGGCAGGTGCAGGCCCGCTTCCCGCCATCCACCCCAGCACTGGTTTTCCGGACTTGACGGCCCATCCTGGCGGGCGAGCTGACGGTCGGGGACCCTGTGTGCCGGGGACCCTGTGTGCCTTCCTGTGCTGGTCGCCGCGTGTGTCTTCCTCGGAGACCTGCCTCTCAAGTCCCCCCCTTGCAGTTGGGTTGTTTGTTAACTCCTGATGACATCTCGATCCAGGTCTCTTATCAGATGTGATTTGCAAACTTTCTCTTTTGTTCTGCGGGTTTTTTCTTTTTTTTACTTTCTTTTCTTTCTTTTTAAAAACTTTCTTCTTTGTTCTTTTTAGGGCTACACCTGTGGCATACAGAGGTTCCCAGGCTAGGGGTTGAATCGGAGCTACAGCTGCTGGTCTGCGCCACAGCCGCAGCAATGCCAGATCTGAGCTGCATCTCTGAGCTACCCCACAGCTCATGGCAGCACCTTAACCCACCGAGTGAGGACAGGGATGGAGCCGGCATCCCCACGGACACCGTGTCGGGTTCTTAACCCACTGAGCCACAGCTGAGCTCCTCTTTTCGCTTTCTTGACAGTGTCCTTTGAAGCACAAATCTTTCGATTTTGCTGAATTCCCATTTTTCTGTTTCACCTTTTGTTCCTTGTGTTTTGATCTCAGCAGTTCTTTGGGGGTGGGGCTCGGACCGCTGGAGCGTTCGTGGTGCCTACGGCGAAAACCTTATTGAACAGAAACCTTAACGGACACTGGCAGCCTCGATTCTGCGGCCTTGGGGTTTTCTCTGAGGAAGCCCTTTATCGTGGAGACGCTGCACACAAACAGTCTTTGCCTTGCAGAGCCGTGAAGGGGCCTCTGTGGAGAGCTGGCTCTGCGACGGGGCTGCCCCCACGGGTGAGCGCGTGTGAGAGCCCGTGACCACCGAGAGGAGGGGGCGTTGTGTCCTTTTAAGGAGCTGCTCTGCAGCTTCGTGGGAAGTAAAGGAAGCTCACGGTGGTGGTGGGGCTGGTGCAGCGGCTGCCCCTGGGCCACCTTGCTGGGGCACAGGGTGGTCCCGCCGCTTCCGCAGGCCCTCGCAGCTCTCGGGGGAGGTTGGCGGACAGTGGTCCTACCCCCAGGCCTCTGCCTCCGGGCAGCAGACGGCAGGAACCACGGCCACGCCTCGCCAGCCTGGCCCTTCCCGGAAACCCTCCTCTGAGGTTCGAACCTCCCAGGAGGCGAGTGGGAGGCTCAGCCTCCCCGCCTTGGGCGCCCAGTTCTGTGGTCTGATTGTGTGCTGCAGGCACAGGGCAGGGGTGGGGGCTGCTGGCGGGTCAGATCTGCGGCTGGCAGCTCCCCCTGTGTTGGCTGCGCCTTGGGGAAGAGGGGCGGGAGGGGTGCTGGCCGGGTGCAGACGGACGGGTCCCCGCAGGGCACACCCGGCTGTGGGCTTCCCGCGGGGGTTCCTGCCCGCCCACGGGGCTGCGCTCGCGCCCGGGGCCCCTCGGGCTGGTCTGTGGGTTTGTGCCGGCTGCGTGGTGGTAGGAGGCCCCTGGTGCTGCCGTCCTGCGCTTGGCAGACTCAGCGGGGGAGGACCCTGGGTCCTGGGGGGACGCGGGGCCGGCGCTGCCCTGGTAGCAAGCCGATGGGGAGGAGCTTTTCTGCAGTGCGCTGGGTTGCTGGGGGGGGTCGTGGCGGGCGTCCCCACCTCCTGGGTGGAACCTCCCAGCCTCGCGGTGCTGGGTCGGGCATTGCCATGCTCTGTCCTCGACGCACCGGGGCCCTCGTTACAGCTGGGGCTGGGCAGCGGGATCCCAGGCGAGGTGGCCCCTTTGGAGATGGACGCTAACTCTGGCCGCTCTGCCTGCCGGATGGGGCCCTTCGTTTGCTGGCGAGGGGGAAAGAAGCGTCACCCGTTGTGGCCCTGGGTATGTGCCGAGGCCCCAGGCCGCCTTCTCCACGACCCAGAGTCCAGCTCTCGTACCGGTCCCCACCTGCCACCTCCGTGCAGAGCCCACCACGGCGCTCACAGGCCCCTGGCTTGCTTGGGGGGCGTTCACCTAGCCCTCCCTCCCTGTCCCAGGCCAGGGTCTGGCAGCAGACGGTGCATTTGGCTTCCTGTGCCCAGACTGCCGGGGACGGGATCCCAGCCGTGTGGCACCTGTGACACTCCAGTGGGTCCGGTCCTGCATGGGGTATCATTTCCTCCGAGGGGACGGCTCTGGGCACGCTGACACTGCCGGCAGCCGGCCGCAGCGGGGACGCGGGTCTGCTGTCCACGCTGTGTTCCTTGGCCAGCAGTGCGGGCTGGGCGACGGCTGCCAGCAGCATGCGTTCCCAGCCTTAGGCCTTGGTGTGGCCGGAAATCAACTAGAGCAGCCATATGGGGGGCGGGGCACGGCTCAGCACGGCTGGTCACATGGCCTTGCAGTCGGGAGGGGCCTGGGCAGCTGAGCCCCACGTGTGTGTGACTGTGGGCAGGTGCCGGCACCCCCGTGGCGGGGAGGCCCCGCGTTGGAACCCCACGGGCGGGGCCGGCCCTGCGGCCGAGGAAGGGGCGTGCAGCAGCCGATGCCTGCCCTGGACGTTCGGTCGCTTCTGGACACGGGTGGAGACATGCAGGTGGCCGTTCCCGGGGCAGAGCTGGCATCCTGCGCGGACGGACCAGGGCTGCTGCTCTTCCCCAGGACGGCAGCAGGCTCTTAGCCTGAGACCCACACGTCCCACGGGGGGCGGTGGATAAAACTGGACCTGGTGGGGCGGCGACTCCGAGACCGCTTCCTCCCGAAGGGCAGCTTCCTGGGTGGCGCCGGCTCCTCCCGCTCGGCGGTGCCGACACCCAGGTTCAGTGCTGGGGGGTGCCCCCCAGTCCTGCTTGCGTGGGTTAGCGCCGGGCTGGCCCCTGGCCCTGCCTTGGGCTTCCAGGGTCACCCCAGAGCCGGGAAGGCGGGGCTGGCCGCTGCCCCTGGGAGCGGCCAGAGCTCCCTGTGTGCGGACGTCACCCGCTCCAGCAGTGGCAGCGGGAATGAGCCTTCTCCTTTCTTTCCTCCCCCATGCCTGTTTTCTCTTTCTCTTTTCAGACGTCCAGGGACAGACACAGGGAATGCGGGAGATGGCAGGGAGGCCCGTGGGCTGGGGGCTCCCAGCATCCGGGGGCTCCTGTGGTCCCCAGGCCCAGCGTCCAGACCTGATCCCTTACTTACTGGGGCTGTCAGTGCAGGCTGGGCCAGTGCAGGCTGGGCCAGTGCAGGCTGGGTCAGTGCAGGCTGGGCCAGTGCAGGCTGGGCCAGTGCAGGCTGGGCGAGGGGACTCAGGTCCGCAGTGAGCTTCGGCCTCCGGCCCAGAGACCCCCCTCCGCTCCTTCCCCAGCTCTCGGCCTAAGGGCAGGTGTGGGCCGCTCTGCAGAGCACCTAGGCAGGGCGAGCACCCAGGCAGGGCGAGCATCCAGGCAGGGCGAGCACCCAGGCAGGGTGACGCCCCTGGGTGTGCCGGCCGGGCCGGCCTGTCTGAGCACCAGGCCCCCTGCGCTGGGGCTCGTGTGTCCAGGACACACGTGCCCACCTGTGTCCTCGAGTGTGGGGAAATGGTCACGGGCAGTGCTGGGGCCACAGCAGGCGTCCAGCCCGGCTGTTTAGGTGTGTGCTGGGCCCAGTGGCCCCACAAGCTGGCTTCTAGGCGCCCAGCAGGGTCACGGGCCGAGAAGACAGGCTCACCTCCTTGCAGAGTGGGGGCTGTGGCCGTGACCTGCACAGCGCTGTCCCAGACTGCCTGCCATCGGTCCCGGCCAGGCCAGAAGCGGAGGGGGTGGGAGGCAGCAGCGACGACCCTCGGGCCCTGGCGGCCCTGCCCCCGAGTCCGGTCCCTGGGCTCTGCTGCCGCCTCACCTCCGTCACCCGGGTTTGTGCCGCATGGACGCACACGGTGACCTCAGAGGAGCTGTTGGGCCGTCTGGGGGGACAAGGCGGGTGCAGGAGGCCCCAGCCCCTCCGCTGAGCAGGAAGCCGCCCGTGCCGCGTGAGGGGCAGGGGGCTGCGTGAGGGGCCGGCGGCCCTGCAGCTCGAGTTGTTTGACACGCGCCTGACACCCGGCGTCTGACACCGGCTGCGAGTCTCCCTGATGTTTCTTGGAATCACGGCGCCCGTTCGGCCGCTGTGGCTTTTCTCCCCGTGAGAACTGAGCTCGCACAGGAAGCCCCACCCTTGTGGGCGTCGCTGCCCTGCCCTGTCCAGCCCCCACGTGCGGGCGGAGTTGGCTCCACTAGACATCTTGCCCCTAAAAGCCACACCAAGCGGGCCACTCTCTTCTGAGTGATTGTTTCCAGGTCTGAGCTGGCTGCCCACGGCCGTCTGCGGGCTCACCTCTGAACTGCCTCCCAGGGACCGGGCATCCGCTGGGCAGCAGCAGTCCCGGGGGCCTGGGGCCCCAGAGGGCTCCACGTCTGCTGGAGTGGAGTTGGGGTGAGGGCTGCCTGGGGTCTGGGGTCACGTGCATGTGTCTGGATGGGACCCTCCCCTGGGTCTGGGCACCCTGCCTGCCACCTCTTGAGTTTTGTGGTGGGTGGGCCCCCGACTGGCCACTTCCCTCCCCCAGGAGGCCCCCAGGCCAGTTCCAGGCTGTGGTGTTTTCTCCGAGTGCTCCCTCGGGTAGACGGAGCCTCTTGCCCCAGATCCCCCGCCCCCTCATGAGGGCAGGTCTGCAAAGTGACAGGCATTGTCCTCGCAGCCTCCCCCTCCGTGGCTGCTTGTGCGTTGGCCCGTGCTCTGGCCTCGTGGACCCACCCAGGCCCCTCGCCGCCTCTGCTCAGGCCCCACCCGGGAGGCCTGTCCGTCTTCAGAGGCTGTTCTGTCTCCTCCAGGAGGGACCGTGCTGCCCTCGGGTTATGGGGAGTCTGACAGCAGCCCAGGAGGCCGCCCAGACCACGGCAGCCACCAGGCACAGCGCTGGGCTGCTGCGGGCCCGGGCAGCCGTCCCGAGCTTCCTCCCCAAGTGGAAATGTCCCCTTCCGGGGGAGGGGTGCCGCTCGGGGAGTCCCTCCTGCAGCTGCTCCAGGCCCGCAGGGAGTTCTTGATGTCAGTTCCGTTTCGTCCAGGACTCACCTGTGTGACGCCCCTGGAAGGTCTGGGCAGCCCCGGTTGGGCCTTGCACTTGGCCAGCAGGCCTGCCTCTCCGGCTGCCCCTCGCAGACCTGCCACGGCCCGGACGGCACGTGTGTGGGACGCGGTGGGGCTGGTCCCCTCGAGTCCTTGAGAGCCAGCTCACTGCAGGCAGGGTCGAGTGCCACCGGCCCCGAGCTGGGGCAGAGTCTGCGGGTCACTGGACACATCTCAGCCCCGGTGCACGCCATCCAACACGCTAGCCGGAACCATCCTGTCGCTCACAGGTCTCCGAGCCCCCGGCCTCCATCAGGAAAGCAGACGACGCCCCCTCCCAGCACCCCACGTCCTCCGAGAAGGAAAAGCAGCCGGGTTGGCTGCGGACCCTGGCCGGCTCCTCCAGCAAGGTGCTGGGCGGTCCCGGGTGTGGGGGGCGGGCCGGGCCGACCTGGGGCTCAGCCTCTGACCGCCTCCCCCTCCAGAGCCTGGGCTGTGTCCACCCCCGCCAGCGCCTTTCCGCCTTCCGTCCCTGGTCCCCCGCGGTGTCTGCGAGCGACAAGGAGCTCTCCCCGCATCTCCCGGCCCTGATTCGAGACAGGTGAGTACCCGCCAGCTCTGACAGCTCGTCTGTGCCTGCTTGCCCCCCACCCCGGGGCGGGGGGAGGCAGGTTCCTGTTTTAATCACCGCAGGTCCCCAGCCTTCCAGTCGGGGCGGTTGCAGAGTGCCAGTCCTTTTGATTGGGGGCAGAGGGGCTAGAATTTTCCGTGGCATCTAGAGTCGGGTGCGGTCTGCCTCGTCTGAAGTGTCTCCCCTCTCCTGCCGCCCTGGGAGGGGTGAGGGGTGAGGGTGAGTGCTGGCCGAGGGGCCCCAGCGCCTGCCCTGCCCCTGCAGCTTTTACTCCTACAAGAGCTTCGAGACAGGGGTGGCCCCCAACGTGGCCCTGGCACCGCCCGCCCAGCACAAGGTCAGCAGCCCGCCGTGCACCGCGGTGGTGTCCCGGGCCCCCGAGCCTCTGGCCGCCTGCATCCAGCCTCGGAAGCGGAAGCTGACCTTGGACGCCCCGGGAGCCTCGGAGACACCAGCGCCCGTGGCCGCCGCAGAGGATGACAAGGACTCGGAGGCCGAGGTGGAGGTGGAAAGCAGAGAGGAGTGTGAGTGCCGCCCGCCGCCCGGCCCTTGCTCGGCGGCGCCGCTGCGGGCCGAGGCCCTCTGGTAACTTGCGTCTCTGTCTCTCTCTCTAGTCACCTCCTCCCTGTCCTCGCTGTCTTCTCCGTCCTTCACCTCGTCCAGCTCGGCCAAGGACCTGAGCTCCCCCGGCGTGCTTGGCCCGCCCGCGGCTCCCACCGCCCCCGATGCCGCGGCCCCTCCCGACGCCCCCAGCAGCGGGCTGGAGGCGGAGCTGGAGCACCTGCGGCAGGCCTTGGAAGGCGGCCTGGACACCAAGGAAGCCAAAGAGAAGTTCCTGCACGAGGTGGTGAAGATGCGCGTGAAGCAGGAGGAGAAGCTGAGCGCCGCGCTGCAGGCCAAGCGCAGCCTCCACCAGGTGGGGGCCGGGGGCGGGGCCGCGACCTGCCTCTGGGGGCGGGGCTGGGGGCGGGGCGGGAATGCGGGGCGGTGGCAGGGACACAGGTTCTGGGGGCACTGCTGCGAGCGCTAAGTCCTGGAAGGGCACCCGCAGGCCCCGGCAGCCAGCCCGCGGGGGCTCCACGAGCCTCTTGGAATGGCGCAGGCTCCAGGCCCACGCGCTGCCTCTCCAGGCCCTGCTCTGTTCCCCACCCACCGGTTGTCCACAAGTGACTGTTTTGGAGAGGGCTGGGGACCCGAGGTTGGGATACCCCGTCTCCACACACACACACACACACACACACACACCCACCCACCCACCCACCTTTCTTTATTGACAAGAGCTCTCAGCGCCTTGGCGAGGGCGGGGCTGGCACACCAGGGCTTTGCGCCTCGGGCCCACTGGTCCCGGTGGCTTTCACGCCTCAGCCCGCGTCTGGCAGCTCTGGGCAGCTCGCTGGGCTCCTCTCCCCGAGTGCATCTCAGGCGCTGGCTCAGAGCACACGCGGGCGCGAGCGCGCGCACACACACACACACACACGCGTGCACATACAGTCACGCGCACGCCCACCCCGTTTCCTGGGTTCTGGTTGGAGGTGTGACTTCTCATATGCATATTCATGAGCACGTTTACGAGTGGGGGGGCTGAGGTCTCTCCTCCGTCTGGCTCTGTGGGGCCCCCAGGGTCTTCATGAGGCACGATGCCTGGGCGAGCCCCCCTTCCCAGCCCGAGGACCGTGGGGTACAGAGGGGACCCCTTCTGAGCGGAGCATCCTCTCCTCCAGACCCCAGGCCCTGAGCAGGTGCTGGCGAGAGCGCCAGGGCCCCCGGGAGAGGAAGAAGGGACTGGGTGATGGGGGCACTGGGAGGCCTGGTGCGGGGGCGACCGGGGCTCCACAGAGGCCGGAGGGGCGGGGGCGACCCTGAGCCGGTGTCCGCGCTGCCTCCAGGAGCTGGAGTTCCTGCGCGTGGCCAAGAAGGAGAAGCTGCGGGAAGCCACGGAGGCCAAGCGCAGCCTCAGGAAGGAGATCGAGCGCCTGCGAGCCGAGAACGAGAAGAAGATGAAGGAGGCCAACGAGGCGCGACTCCGCCTGAAGCGGGAGCTGGAGCAGGCGCGGCAGGCGCGGGTCTGCGACAAGGGCTGTGAGGCCGGCCGCCTGCGGGCCAAGTACTCGGCTCAGGTACGTGGGCGGGGGCTGCCTAGCGCCCCATGAGGGCGGGGCTTGGCCTTGTGCCCTTGACATCTCAGGGTCCGCTCCTGGCGTGGGGAGCTCGCAGGGTGACCTGGACTCTGCTGGGCTCTGGGAGGTGTCGTGGCCCAGGGCTCTCCTCGCCTCCTGACCGGGGGGAGGGCTGCACCCCACCCTCGCGCACTTTAAGTCTCGGCACGTGCTGATTGGCTGTCCTGTCTGGCGGGGCGGGGAGATGGGGCGTGGCCTGGGCTGGGCAGCAGGCCGGGTGGGCAGGCTTCCGGCCCTGGGAGGTTAAGAGGGGCTTCGGTGTCCCCACCGAAAGGTGTCCGCCGGCAGGATGGGGCTCGGGCTCGCAGCGGTTGCGGCAGGCCTGTGACCGGGAAGGAGGGCCGGGGCGGCGTTTGGGGGGGTGGGCCCGTCTGATGCCGCGGGGCGCTCTTTTCAGATCGAGGACCTGCAGGTGAAGCTGCAGCACGCCGAGGCCGACCGCGAGCAGCTGCGGGCCGACCTGCTGCGGGAGCGGGAGGCCCGGGAGCACTTGGAGAAGGTGGTGAAGGGGCTGCAGGAGCAGCTCTGGCCGCGGCCCCACAACGAGGCCGCGGGCGGCGAGAACGCGGCGGAGCTGGAGCCCTAGCCGGACCCCGCTGCCTGCTGTCGCGTGCGCGGTGCGGACGCCGTGGGGGGCGGGCGGGCGGCTGCGGGGGCTCCGTGCCGGGCGGGGCCTGCCGCCTCCCCAGCCCGAATAGCACAATGTCTTACTGTGCCTACAACCAAGCAAGCGTTTGGAATCCACTGCAAAATTTTCTACTGGCCAAGTTCAAGTGAGCAAGCCGGTCCCCAACTGCAGCCGGAGTCCAGGCCAGCTCGGCCACTGCGTCCGGCCCTCTGCTTGCCAGAACATTTCTAACATTTACACTTTTGTTATAAGCTATTTAAAACCAATAAGGAGACTTGATATTCAGAAAAATCAAAACGTTTTTTAATGACTGATTTTAAAATCCCCACCCCCACGTGACACCACCAGGACCCGCGAGGAGCCGGGGTGGCCCGCCCCGCCCCTCGAAGCCATCACAGCTCATCTGCGCCTGCGGCTGCACCAGAACAGAAGGGTTTTTCTCCAGAGTCTATTTTTTCAGCGACAAGGACCCAAAGTCTCCCGTATTGCTGCCGCCAAGGGCACGGGAGCGCCGCTCACGCAGGCTGAGCTGGACACTGCCGCCTTACGCCGCCCGGCCCCGCCGCCCTCAGCAGGTGTGTTTGGAAAAGCCGCGCTGGAGGGCGTCTTCGTGGGAGGTGACGGGAGGCCGGTCCGCGCGGGCCGGGCACGCGCCCTCCGCCATGGCGACCCTTCTCAGTTTGGCACACATCGCTCCTTCTGTTTGGGGACTGAGGCTGCAGCGTTGGAACAAAACAGCATTATTTCGTTTTTTCTTTTCCTTTTTGTTTGTTCGTTCATTTAAACGTATATTTAGAACTGCACTTTGTCAAAAACCTCCCCTTCTCTTTTTATTGCCCGGTTGACTGAGGTTTTTATTTTCAGATACCACAGACTGATTTCTAGAGCATTCACTCCGAAGTGCTGAGTGTTTAGAAACCCCTCTGGTGCTTGGTTGAACAAGGGAATCACATGAAAACGAAAACGCAAAAGCTGAACTTCGGGGGTAGTTCTGTGCCTTCCATCACCTTGTACAGCAGCCCTGACTCGTCTTTTTACCCTCAGAATACGTCTCCGGTAGCGACCGAATCTGCCGCTGTCAGAATGAGCTACTTGCATTTATTCCAGATAATCTCGTTTACTCTCAGCTGTATGCGGATCGTGTAGGGTTTCTTATGCCCGAGCTTGAAAACGATTTCCCAGCAGACCGGTGGCTGCCCATCCGAAAACTATGGTATTTATTGACATAGAAAGATCTCACCAGAACTCGTTGCTTGACTCCATTCTGACTCCGTGGCAGCCGCGAGTGTAGCCGGGAGTGGTGGTTGCTGGTGCAGATGGGCGGCCGCAGGGGGTGGCGACGCGGTTGGCCGCGGAGTCTGTGGGGTTTGCCCTGGGTTTACTGGGTGGGGGCCTCCCGAGCTGCTGGGCCCCTTCTAAAGTGCAATGCAAAAGGGACGTCGTGTATATGCAGCGTTTGTTTGTTGTTTTTTATTTTTTTGCTTTTGTTTTTCTTTGCAGTTATTAAATCTGTATGCATGGAATTTAAAACCTCTGCCATACGTATATCCACCGATGGGCATTATTAGCGTGTCGCGTAGAGGGTCGGTTGAGTCACGCAACACTCAGAATGCTGGGTTTAGCCTTGTCCTTCCAGAGTTGTGTTTTTCAGTCATTTCTTCAAGGAAAACTAAATGATTGAGCTGGAGCAAAGCCTTGACTGTGTCAGTGTGTCTGTGCTTCTGTGCGGCTGTGCTGTTGCCAAGTCTGAAGATCCAGTGCTCCGAGGGCCCCCGGGACCTGTGGCCCGAGGCCGCCCGGTTTGCTTCATTTACGTTTGAGTTTTCACGCTCCCGAGGCAGATGCGTTTCTCGGAGTTGTGGGGGGCACTGCCCCCCGCCCCCGCGCGCGCCCTTGCACCGTCCCCTCCGGTCACCCGCATGTCCTGGCCGTCGAGTCCACGCCGCCGCTGTCCGGCTTCGTCCCTAGCCGTTGGAAGGGGCTTGGGCCCTGGGGAGGCCTCGGCCCAAGCAGGCCGCCCCCTGCCTCCCCAAGGGCCCCTGGGCGAGGCCGGGGCGGGGGGCGGCCGGCGGCAGGGTCCCCAGACCCGCTCGGCAGCTGCACTTGAGTTTTCTCTTAGGCTGTTGACTCTCCCTGTGTGTAATACCCATTATCGAAATGATTGTGTATTCAGTTTAATCACTCATTATTTCTCTGCTGAAAGAAGATTTTTAACGAAGGGAAAAAAACAACAGCAATAACATTCACATCTACGGAGCAGCTAACTCACTCACACGCACTCTGCTTTCCGTGAGGAACTAGCGATGTAAAAAGCGGCCGTGTAAATACTCTCCCCTTGACGCCCCGTGTCTCCGTGTACGTGGTGGTTCCTTCTCCAGGACTGTCCTCAAGCCCGCCTTGTTTCCGAGGCCGTTTTTAGCTGAGGAGGAACAGCCCGCCTGCCAGCTCGGGAGGCCGCTTGTCCGTGCTCCAAGTCGGGAGTCACAAAGGACACTTTTTTTTCAATTGAGGAAGAAAACCACAGCTCTCCCCTCGCCCCGCCAGGAGCGTCTGCATCGCCGTCCCCTTCTCTCCTTTGCTGCTGCTAATGACAATATGATGACTTACTCTACTATTCGAAAACTATTTTTATGTAATTAATGTATGCTTTCTTGTTTATAAATGCCTGATTTAAACAGAAAAAAGAAAAAGCTTGGCATATTTATCTATTTCTCTGTGTACCCGTTAGTCCTTTGGCGCCCCTCCCGCAAACATGACCTCTGCAGGGAGCCCCTCCTCTCCGGGACTGCCCCTGCCCCGGGCCACCTCAAGTGGACACGGGGCACAGGTGGGCAGGTCCTGGCCTGGGTGCCCTGTCCCTCTCGCTCTGGGACACGCCGAGCTGTGGCTCCTTCTTGTAGGCTGGCGGCTCTGCTCATCAGACCAGGGCTGGCTGGGCCCTTCCTGGCCCGCCTTCCCCGGGGGAGATACGGAGCTGCCCTTGAATTAAGGGAGGGCCGAGTGGCATCAGAACCGCGGGCCCCAGCCTGCAGCCCTGAGGGGGAATCGGAGGCGCCCCTGTGCGCCCGACTTCCTGGGAGCTTCCCCAGTGCCCCCCGCCCCCGCGCGAGACCCCCCTCCATACACGCCCCCGGAAGGGGGTGCGGGGTGGGCTGTGGTGTGACCCAGAAGCCCATTCCCCTGTGGGCCGAGATCCCCCCCCCCCCCGGGGCGGGCTGGGGCGGGAGGACAGCAGGGCCCGGGAGGACGAGCCCGGCTCCCCTGCCTGTTTTTTGCAGGCACGCGCATGGCCCGAGGTCACCGAGTGCCACTTAGGCTCTGAGACAGAGGCCAGGCTGGGGAACAGGTCGGGGCGGGAAGGCAGGGCCCTGAGCCGCAGCCCCCGGCCCCTTCCTGCTGTGCATCTGGCACAGGAGCCGCTGCGGTCCTGGGGCCCCGAGCTGCCGACCGCGCGCCCACCTGGACGGGGCGCGGCCACGGCGCCACACCCTCTGCCCGCTCAGCAAGGGGTCGCCTGGGCCGCTCCCCTCAGGACTGGCCTCCAGCTGAGCTGTGGGTCAGAGTCAGAGGGCCCCCATCCCCGGGCAGGGCTGGACCCTGGGGGGCCGCCCTGCGTGAGGCGAGCGCAGCTCCCCCGGGAGCGCTCCTGGCCCCACGTCCGCAGAGGAGGGGAGGCGGGAAAAGCCACGCGTCTGTGTCACCGGGCCGAGCGGCCCCTCACCCCTGGACGTCAGGGCTGCCCAGCACCGCCCGTGGCCTTCGGGGTCTCCTGGGTGAGCCGCTGTCGCCTCGGTGCCGACCCTTGCCCTTCCCTTCCGCAGCCAAGCCGGCAGGTCCACCCCGCAGGGCCCCACCCGCGCCCGTTCCCAGAGCGTCCCTGGCCACTGCCCCTCGGAGCCCCGGCTCCACCCGGCCCACCCCCTGGACAGTCCACATGCCACTCGCGAGAGACGATGGGTGGGGAAGGTTCCGAGGGAGGCTGAGGGCCTAGGGAAGAGGGGCGTCTCCAGCGGCGGCCGTGGGGTGCCGTGTGTGTGGCGTCCACGCGGCCGACGCGGCGTTCTGCCGCCGGGGGCCTCCCGGGAGCTCCGGGCTCGGCCATCTTCCTGCACGGGTCTGGGCTGGGCTCCGGATTGGCCTCTGGGTGTCAGCTGATGGCATTAGAGGACTCTGGGCACCTGCGGCCCAGAGCAGACGGGCTGGGAGCTGTCTGGGCGCAGGACACCTTCCCCAGGCCGGGCTGAAGGGGGCTGGAGCCCGAGGGCTCTTGGAGAGGAGATGAGGCTGGGAGGAGCCCCGCTAGTGCTCCTGGTGGCCCCTGCCTCCCCGACCCTGGGTCCCCGGGCTCAGGACCACTGCGCCCCACGGCACCAGCCAGGGCCTCTCCTAGGATGCTGGGGCCCCGCCACAGCCTGGCCTTGTCTGCCCAGAGCGCCTTCCCTCCCTGGTGGTGCCTGATCCCAAGCCTCCCAAGGCCTGGTCCGGGGCGGGGGCTGCTCCTGGGAACCTGCTTGGGTTCCCAGCTTCTGTCCCTGCGCTCTGACACCCAGCCGCCGCTTTCAGTTCAGCTCGGAGCCCCACCCAGCCCCTAAGCCTTCAGCTGTGCTGCCTGTCCCTGTGTTGGGGTCCCTACCCCACCTCCAGTCTGCACCTCAGAGCCACAGTCTGGCCCCCCAGCCCCCACCCACCGCCCTGTGGTCGAGGGGGTGACCGCAGGCCAAGAACTGGGGCCTTTATCTGGGGAGGCGGATGCCAGGCACGCCCTCCGTGAAAAGAGGAAGGCGCCTGCCATTCACAGTAACCGCTGGCACAGCCCATCCTCCCCGAGCCCCCCACCCCTGCCAGGGGGTACTGTGGTCAGCCCCTGGCCCTCCGTGGGGCCCCAGCCTTCCCCTGGCACAGACCCAGCCGTGGCCAGCAGCACCCTCCCAGGCCCGCCTGGCCCGACCCAGCCTGCCCTGTCGCAGTGTCACCCCTTCTTGCTGGCCAGGAAGAGAAAGGCTGGAGGGCTCTGCCAGCGGGTCTGAGGGTCAGACGGGCTCCCGAGATCCCCGAGGCTTCCTGCCCACCCGCTGCTCGCCAGGCCACCGGGAAGCTGCTGGTGACCGGAGCTGGCCAGCCCGCACTCTAGGTGAGCACCCCCTGCTGGGGAAAAGGGGGTCAGTGCCCCTCTGCCCCCGACCCAGGACAGTCTGTGCCCTCAGGAAAGGGTGGGGCTGCCAGCAGAATGTGAAACCAGGCGCTTGGAGGGGATCCCGGCCCTTCCCCAGACTCGCACTGACCGGCAGCCCTGGGAGAGGTGGGGACAGATGCCGGGGGCCCGGTCTGCCCCTGACCCCAAGGATCGGTGACCTGCGCCCTGCAGACAGGCTTCGTGGGCCGGGCCATCTGTGCCCAGGGCCGCCGAGGCCAGAGCTCTCAGCCCTGGAGCAGGTGGCCCCACCGCTGGGGGTGGGCAGGCAGGCGGAGCCAGCCCGACCTGGCCTGTCTTCGAGTGTCGTCTGCCAGGCAGGTGTCCAGCCAGGTGGGGGTCGGGCCTCCCTGCTCTGCACCCGGCCAGCGGCCCTTGCAGGCAGGAAGCCTGGCTCTGCTCTTGCCCAGCTCCCTCTGCTGCTATGGAAGCCCGGACCGGAAACCTCTGGGGATGGGGTGCTCTGTGCTCGAGGAAGCTTGAAGCCACCGGCCCGTAAGGCCCCCTCGGAGCACTCGTGTCCAGGCCACCTGAGCTCAGCAACGCCCAGGCCAGAGGGGCAGGCAGGTACCTGGCACAGCCCCACAGTGTCAGGAGGCGTCAGGTCCCACCTGCACCCAGGCAGGCCAAGGGCGAGGCTGTGGGGTCCACTTAAGTGTTGGGGTGTCCCCCCCGCTCATCTTCCCCTCCCCCCATGCTCCCCCCACCACGGGGGTCACTCTGACCCTCTGTGGTCGCCCCACGGAGCCGGGAGGAGATGGCGCTCTACCGCAGGGTCCACACACGGGCCTCCTGGCTCCACCCTCCACCCTGGCACCCCCAGGCCCACACCCAGGGTAGCGGCCGGTCCTGCCTGGAAGGAGGCCTGCATGCTCAGCCCTCCAAGACCAAACCTCCCTGGTCTGGCCAGGCGGGTGGGCGGGCCGCTAGTGAGCCTGGCTGGCTGGGCCTGGGGCGGCCGTCCAGGGCTGAGCCCACAGTGCCCCTCCACAGGGCTCCGGCCAGAGCAGCTGGTGTGAGGCCACCAGGACAGACGCCTGCCTGTGAGCCCGAGAACATGACACGAGGCAGGAAGAGAGAAGACCCCCACCCCGCCCGGGGGCTCCCTGGAGAGGAAGGGGCCGGGCCACCAGGGACGGGATCTGAGACCCTGGGGAGGGCAGGATGGAAGTGGCACCTGCCCAGGGCGGCACCTGCCGAGGGCAGGCTCTGCTCTTGGGAGTGTGCGGCTTCATGGTGCAAGGACGGGCCTGGCGACGGAGGACAGAGCGCCAGTGCAACGGCCCTGCATGCCTGGGGCTGGACTTGTGCAGGCGGTACCCACAGGCAGAAACGACGCAGCGCCGAGCCCGGGCAGCCGGGCCAGCCGCCCCTCTCCCTCCCGCTCCACAGTCTGTGGGCACCTCTCTGCTCAGCACCTGGGGTGCCCTCGTGCGCTGGGGGCTGCAGGACCAGGGCAGGGTGGCGGCCTCCTCTGGGTCTAAACCCCCACCCTGCCCTGCCCTGCGCGGCTCCTTGACCTGGGAAACGTGTGGCCCACGCCCCAACTTCCTGTTTCTAAGAAAAAAGTCCCAGAAAAGCCTCTGGTGGCTTGTGGAGGCGGCCCTGGGCCAAGGACTGGGCTGGGCTGGGCTGGGGTGTTGCTGTGGCCGGTGTGGCCAGGCAGGTGTCACTGGCCCCTGTCACTGGGGGCCATCTGCCTTCCCCGCACAACTGCTTTCCCCTGCGGGAAGGCAGCTCAGACACGCCCAGCGCTGGGAGGCCCAGCCGGTCCGGCTCCCACGGCGCCGCCCGCAGGGCCCCCCTGCCAGGACTCGGCCCACACCCCCAGGCCTGAGGCCGGCGGCGGCAGGCCAGGTGTCCAGGGAGGAGACGTTGCCATGGGGCGCCCGGGCCTAGGCCCAGCCCCGGTTTGCCCCGCACACTTCACAGTCCAGCCAGACGCCAGCTAGAGCTTTGCCCCCGGGCGTGGAGTGCCCCTCCCCACGGCCGGGGCAGCCTAGGCCCCGCCCCTGGCCCCGCCCACCCCCGGGAAGGGCGGGGACGGACGAGCCCCGGGAGAATCAGGCTGCTGGTTCCAAACATTCCAAATTCCTGCTCCTTCCGCCTTGGCCGGAAGCCGGGCCGGGGGGCGGGGGCGCGGTCCTCCTGCACGGCCCCCCCAGGCCCGAGGAGGCCCGGGCGCCGTCCGGGTGTGGGGGCCCCTGGCGGGCCGTTTCGGGGAGAACCTAAGCCGTTTTGCCGCCTGCTGTGTCCCCGCAGTCTGGGGCGGCCGGAACGGGGGCCGCGCCCTGCTGGTCCGAGGCCGGACGCCCCCAGGCCGCGCTGCACACCAGGAAGGCCCCCCAAGTCCCGCAGGCCCCAGACGCCATGCAGATGCACCGAAGGGCTGCTGAGCGCGAGCCCGAGATACACCCCAATACGGGGTGTCCGTGTGGGGCCCGGTGCCCATGAGTCAGGCAGGGAGTGGGCGTCACCGCCGGAATGAGTCACTGGGAAGGTGTGCGCCCCTCGTGGGCAGTGCCAGGATCCAAGGGGGCGGGGTGCGCCCTCCCCAGGAAGGCTCCGCCCAAGCTGGGGGCAGGGCAGGTCCCCCACTTCCTTCCACGGAGCTGCGCGCTGCGATCCAGCAAAGCTGGGGAGGGCAGAGAAGTGGGGGCGGGGGGGGCTGCGCCCCAGTCCCCGCGGCTGATGGGGCTTCCCGGGAAGGGCGGGGGCGGCGGGAACGCGGGCGGCCGGGCTCCGGAAGGGCCGCGCGGCTGCCGCGTCCCCGCCCCGCGGCCTCAGTTTCCGATTACGCGTCTACAGAAACCCCGACGCGGCCTCCGGCCCCCGCCGCCCGGTTTCACTTCCCCTCCCCTGGCCCGGCGAGGGGCGGGGGACGCGGGGCCCCGTCCGCCTCCGATTCCGACGGGGGTGGGCACGGGGGCGCTTCCGGCCGAGGGGCGGTGTCGGGGACGGGTTACGACGGGGCGGCTGCCCCCGCCCGGGCCCCTCTGCTCCACGCCTGCGCCGGGCGCGGGGGTGGGGCTGGGGCCGCGCGGCTCCCCGGCCGCCGCGGGGCCGACCCCCTCCCCCGCGAAGGGCGGGACCAGGTTCAGGCCCAGTTCGGGCCACAGCGGGCCGGGGCGCCCCCCACCCCCCCCGCAGCAGGGGCGCGCGGGCCGAGGCCCCGGGGCGCCGCGCGCTCGGGAAGAAGGGAGCCGGGCAGCAGGAAGTCCCCTCCTCCGCGTCCTGAGCGCAGTGACCCCCCCCCCGCGCCCTGCACGCGGGCGAGAAGCGGGGTGGGGGAGGGGGTTCCCCGGGTGCAGGGGCCCCGGGGACACGCTGGGCTGCATCGCCCGGGCTCGGGGCTTCCTGCGAGCTCCGAGCGTCCGCTCTGCGTGGGCGGGCGCTGACGTGTCCACGCATCCGAGCGCCGCGCGGCCTCGGGGGGCGCAGGGCGGGGGTGGGGGGAATGTCCGCGCGACCCCCGGCGGCGGACGCGGGAACTGCAGCTCCCGGCTGAGCGCTGGGAGTGGCGCGCTCTGGGCCCCGCATCCAAATCCGCCGTCCCCAGAGGGCCCCTCCCAGCCCGCTTGGGTGCTCTTTTCTCGCGGGAGGGGGGCGTCCTCCCTTTTGTGCCAGAGCTGGAGGAAAACCCGATCCTTTAAGTCCCCGAGCTCTGGGGAGCGCATTCCCGCTGGAAGGAAACGCGTCCCTGTGCCGGGAAGGAAAGCTGGGCTCCACGGGGGCCCTGGGCGCCGTCCCCTCAGTGCCCCCCACCCAGCGCCGCAGGCCCAGACAGGAGCATAGTCACTGCTAGCGGGGCGAGCACCTCAACCAGGGCTGCCCCAGGGTGCCCGAGCCCCCAGGGTGGCTTGGATGGGCTCCTGGGGACCCCTCAGGGCCCTGGCTGGGAGGTGGGGCCATCCCTGACGGATGCGCCCAAGGAGGCCTCGGGTGACCCGATCCTCCTGCCCGGCCCCTCCTCTGGGCCAGGCCTCCTCTGTTCCCAGGCCCCACTGTCACCAGGATGGGAAACCCCCACCTGTACACCCTTGCTCCCCCTGGAGCTGTCCGCCACTTGGAGCCCCCCTGCCCCTCCCGGTCCGCACCCAGGCCTGGCCCTGTCCCCGGCTCACAGCACGCCTGCTGGCCCAGGTTCTTTCCTGGTCAGGGCCTGGGTGCCCCAGGTGCACCCCAGCTCTGGCCCTGGCCTCTGCCTGAAGGCCCCCCTTCATTTCTGCCCCCCCTTTGCCCTCTTTCTTCGCAGGGTCCTCCTGCAGGGCCCTGAGGCTTTGCTCACGGGATGAGAAACCCTGAAGGCCCAGCCCAGCCTCAGTCTGGCCGAGGCCCCTGCAGCCTCCGGGCCTCTGGCTGGCACCTGTGCTGTGCGGAGGGCCAAGGGGGGCCGAGGGGTTGGGCGAGGGTGGCACTCCTGTGCCCCTCCCCAGGCCGCCCCCGGAGGAGGCCCTGCAGCCGGGGGTCCACCCCCTGGGCTCTGGAGTGGCATTTGTGGGGGGACCTCGTCCAGTTCTGTTGCTGGTTGTCCAGGGGGCAGAGCGGGGCCCTGGCAGTCACCAGGGTGAGTTGCCGGGAGGGGCAGTGTCTGGCGTTTGGAGGAGTGTCCCTGTGCTGGAGGGCTGGCCTGGTGGCTGAGCCCCGCACATCTGGCGGTCCCTGCCAGGCCGCCTCCAGCCGGCGACAGTCCTATTTGTATCTATCAGTGAACGTTCCTGGCTGTGGCAGAGACCCGGGGCCTGACGCCAAGAGGAGGCTGGGCTGGGGCAGCTGCGGCGGGTGTGGGTCACTTCCTGGCTCGCTCGCCCCCGCCCCTAGGCTCACAGAGGGTTAGGGTTAGGGTTAGGGTTAGGGTTAGGGTTAGGGTGAGCTGTCCCGGGCCTGAGGCATGGGCTCATGGTAGCCTGTCCCTGCCCGACTCCCAGGGTCCCCGGCTCCTCCATCAGAGAGGCCCTGGGCTGGCCCTCAGTGGCTGGCCCTGCCCTGAAGGGACAGGGCAGGAAGCGGGAGGCTCCAGGCGGCTGGCTGCTGCTAGTGCGGAGAGTTGCAGGTCCCATGTGCCGCAGTGGCCTTGCTGAACCAGGCCTGAGATCCTGCTGACGCCCCGGGGGCTCCCGAGTGCCTCGGGCGGGCGGTGAACTCGCAGGGGCCTGGGCCGCACAGACACCAGGCTGGCAGGCCGGGCGCCCGGCTCCTCCAGGAAGTCCTGCCGGGTGCTGGTGGTGGGGGGTGCTCCACACAGCTGGCCTGGCCGCCCGCCTGGCACCGGGACCAGGCGGCCTGCCCCGGGAGCATCCGGGTGACCAGCCGGCCAGTGGGAGGGGAGGCTGGGAGGCCTGTGCCAGGCGGGGCCAGTGGTCGGCAGGGCCTGTCCTGTGCTGACGGCCAGGCTGCCACTGGGTGGTCTGAGGGATTGCCCTGCTGAGGCAGTGGGCTGGGCGGATGGCAGGTGCCCCGCTCTAGGCTGTCTCTCTCCGTGTCTCTCTCCGTGTCTCTCCGTGTCCCTCTACCTCTGTGTCCCTGTCTCTGGCGCGCACACTCCAGTCAAGGAAGGATGCTGTCCTTTGGTCCTGGTGGTGTCCTCCCTGCTGGGTGCTCAGTTGTGTCATTGTCACTCAGAAAATATCCATTCAGTGAGAGAACCATCCAGAACCGGTGTTTCCCCACCGCCACCCAGAAGTCGGGGGCAGGAGGGCCCACAGGGGACACCGAGGCCCGGGGAGAATGGAGTCCCTTCCCGGAACCTCTGGAGACGAGAGGCTCACCAGGAGCAGCCTCATGGCGCCCCCAGCCCCGCCCCGTCTGCCTGTCCCCCCCCAAGAGCTGAGGAGGTGGCTTAGGGGCCCCACCTGGCTGCTTGGGGGCTGTTCCCTGGGACACTCTGGGGGAGCCTGCCTCCCTCGGACGGGGTCCGAGGTCCCAGGCCAGAGGTGGGCCTGATGGAGCCGCCTGCCGTCAGATGGCCGCTCAGCCAGGAGCCTGGGCGTGCTCTCCATCCCCGGGGCCAGCGCTGTGGCTTCTTTGTCCTGGTTTTGGAAGTGGTGACCAGGTCGCCGTCACTTCTCACCCGCTGAGGACCCACCCACCGAACAGGTGGGCATCCAGATGCTGAGAAGCTCAGGGGGGGAGTTGTGGTGGGGCCTCAGCCCCCACCCCGCCCGCCCCCACCCCCAGCTTCTGTCCCCCTGCTCCCGACAGCAAAGGGACCTCTAAGGCAGGTCACCAAGCTTTGTCGCACTGCCCCAGAGATCAGCTGGACCAAAGAGGCGGGCCGGCCCTGGCCGCCTCACTGGCCGTGTGGCCTCGCAGACAGGCTGGGCGGCTGGGCACCGCCTTGGACCCAGAGGCCATGGAGGAGGGACTCGGGGGCTGTGGGGCCCGTGGTTCTGTGGACAGACCCGGGGGACGAGCCTCAGGGGCGCTGTCTCCAGTGGGGCCCCAGCCTGCGTCCACCTTGCTGCTCCGGGTCGCCTGGTCCGGGCTGGACGCCGCCCCGTTCCGCCTGCGCTGAGCCGACGGCCGCGGCAGCATCTGTGGCCTTTGCTGAGCCTCTTCTCCTTTTTTTTTTAAATCTGAGAATTCAAGTTTTGAGGTGTCTGGCGGACACTGTGAGGACCGGGGGTCCTGTTGGGTGAGGGCAGAGCCCCACACGTGCACCCCAGCCCGGCGCCCTCACGCTCTCCAGGAGTGCAGGCAAGTCCCCGGGGCTGGTCCCCCTGAAGGGCCTGCTGCTCACTGGCGCAGGTGCGCTGGCGGGAGGGTGCCGGCCTCCCCGCCCAGGACTCCCTGCAGAGGGTGGGCCTGGGGTGGGGCAGGGACAGCGCCAGCCCCCCACCGCCGGCCTCTGGCTCAGGAAAGCCGGCTTCACGTCCCACGCTGCAGAGACGCCCCGGGTCACCCGCCCTGTGTCCGAGGAGGCCGGTGTCCGTGTGGGGCCGTGACCCTGAACTTGCTGCCTTGGTTTCGAGAGTAAAAGCCCAGGTGCGCATTGGAGCTCGGCCCCACAGGTGCCTCCTGACCCGGGCGTGTGACCCGGGCATGCGGGAAGCGCAGCAGCTGCTTCTGGTCCCAGCGTTTTTCTTCCTAAATGGAAACGTCATTTTCATTGCTTTTTTTTGACAAAAATGTGGTTTCGTCTTGAGGAGAGAAAGAGCTGCAGAGCACTTTGCTGAGTCTTGGGACAGACCCCGAGGAAGCCGTCGCCCAGAGGGGGCCGCCGTGGGGGATTTTCAAGGGCGCGTGGCCATTCAGCTCCTGGCCCCGCGCTGGTGGCTCCCCCGCGTTCATGCAGCCGCCTCTCCCCCACCCAGAGCTCAGCTGCCACACGCCCCGGAGGGCGCTCTGTGCCCCGGAGCCCCACCTGCCTCCTTGCACTTTCGGGGGCACGGGGTTCCCTGGGGTGCAGGCACCGTGACACGGGGGTCAGGGCTTTCTGGGACTTGACCGCTGGGACCCCACGGCGTGTCCTTTGCTCTGGGGCAGAGGCAGGAGCAGGGCTGGACCAGGCTGGCGAAATCTGTGTCTTCCTGAGCTCGTGGAACTGGGAAGAGGCCGGCAGACACGGCTTGATCCAGGCGCCCAGGGTTATCGCACGTCTCAGGGTCAGCCCGCCTCCCTAGTCCTGTGCGTCCTCACTGGCTCTCCCTCCTCCAAGCTCCCAGGGTCTGGCCCTTTGGGTGGCTCGCTGCCCAGCTGCTCCCCCCCCCCCCCCCCCCCCGGGGGGGGCCCCTTGGGGGGGTCCGCCGCCCCCCCCCCCCCCCCCCCCCCCCCGGTCTGGGAGCGGGAACGGAGCAGAGGTCCGGGATAACCTAGGACCGCAGCTCAGCTTCTCGGGTCCTGCAGGGGCCCAGCTCCAGCCGGGCCGCCCGGGTGCCAGCCGCCGACTGCACTGACATGGGCGTGTTGAGGAAAACTACCAAGAGAAAGGCGAGGACAGGCGGTGGCGGGTCTGGGGCAAGGCGGGAAAGGCTCTCCGCTCTGGGCTGGGTGGGCGTGGGGCCTCCTCTTGCCTTTTGAGGGAGAACTTGACTATTCCGCAAGGACTTACCGCCTAAAGACGGACAGAGCTCCGCTCCGCGCAAAATTCCATCCGACCGCATCTGTCCCCCGCGCACCCACCCGTCCGTCTCGCCCTCCCGGCCGCTCACCACCCTCCACCACGCCTCCTTCCTTCCGTCCGCCCCGTCAGGCCGGCGCTCTGGCCGTCCACCCTCCCTCCGTCCAGCATGGCCCCGGCTCCTGGGCTCCAGACGGCCCGGCGCAGAGTAGGCGCTGGCCACGCGCTGTGCCAGTGCAGAGCTGTGCTGGTGGCCAGAACGGGACGGAAGCTTGCTGTTTGGGAGATGACGCAGGTGATGAAGGAGTGAGAGGCAGGGGTGCGCCGGCCGGGCCGTGCAGGGGGGACGGGGCAGGGGCGGAGGAGGCCCAGCTCGGGAGGGGGTGATGCGGGGAGCCCAGCAGCCCAGGGAGCCTGAGGAGCGCGTGCGGCGGCTCCGAGGCGGCAGCACTGGCGCTGGGCGGAAGCACCGCCGGGGCGTGTGGCTGGCGGGGAGCGGGCGCCGTGGGCACCAGCGCTGGCCGGCCCAGGTCCCGGTAAGGGCCGCGGAGAAGGGATGTCGGAGGCCGGGCCGGTGCGGGCGGGGACGGCGGGGGCCGGGCTGCGGGTCTGCCAAGCCGAGAGGTTCGGGCCTGAGGCTGGAGCAGGGGTGCCGGCTTGAGGCTGCTACGGGTGCCTTAAGCCTGAAGTGCGCTGGGCGCCCGAGGGACTGTCCCCCCGTCGCTGACCCCTGAACCTTGCTGCTGGTGCTGGAGTCAGGAGACCAGGGAGCCCGAGGCGTGGACCAAGCCGGGCCACGCCCGGAGCAGTCGGGAGTGGGGCCGGAGGCCTCGGAGAAGCGCTGGGTGGAGAGAGGGCCGGTGTGAGCGCTGGTGGTGGAAGGGTCCGCGTGGGGGTGTGGGCGGCGCCCGTGGGAGGGAAGTGGGTGCTGGGCGGAGGGGCCTGGGCCGGCAGGGCTCGTGTGGGAAGCAGCGCTGTGCTGGGGCGCCGAGGGCTCTGGGCGTCCCCTCCCTTTCCTGTGTTCCGTGAAGGAGGCCGGCGGGCAGCTGCGGACGGGCGGAGGGCCGGGCACGCAGGGAGGGCGGGCGCGGGGGCTGGAGTGCGGCCGAGCCCCTGAGGGGAGGGGTTGGCAGGTGGAGGGCCCTCCACCAGCTGCTCCGTGTCCCCCACGCCACCCCCACCCCCAGGCCTGGCTCGTCAGTCGTGGTGCGTTTAGAGGCGGCGGTAAAATCCAGGAAGCCGTCGCGGCAGACATACCGCCCGTCTCTGGAAGACCCGTCACCTGCCTGTGGCCTCTTGCTGTCCCGCCTGGGAGCCGTCCCGACTTCCCCAGGCTGCCCCCCGGCCCCTGAGCCACCCTCCAGGACGTGCTGGGCCGAGGGGTCGGCTGGGCTGGCTTCTCAGCACCAGGGCCACCTGGCCTGGGCTCAGCGGGGGGAGAGCGTGAATGGCGCTGCTGCGCCGCCGGGCCACCAGCCACCCCGGTGTCTGGGTTCGGGGCCACTCGGAAGTCAGCACTGAGCGTTTTATTAAAGCCGGCGGTGGGTACATGGGGCGGACCCCTTAGTGCGGGGCCTCGGGGCCTTCTCCGCGGATGTGGGGTCACTGGCCTGTCCCCTTTGCTGAGACCCGGAGGTGTTTGAAGGCAGTTGGCAGCGTGTGGCCCAGGAACGGAGGGGCGGTCACGTCGCGGATCAGGAGGACGTACTCCCCTGCAAGACACGGGCGCCCGCACTCGGCCCAGCGGCCACTGCCTGCCGGCTCCGGCCCCCCGCCCCCGGCCCAGCCTCGGGGCCCCGCCCAGGGCTCCAGGCCTTTCTCTTCCCGGGGTGCTGAGTGTGCCCCGTAGGTGAACACATGAGTCTGGGGTGAATGAGGCCCCCTCCAAGCTCAGGACGTGGGCTCGGCTGGGGCCTCCCGTCCTGGGACACAGCTGGGGCCTGATGCAGGGGCCTGCCAGCTCTGCAGGGTGGGCTGGGCTCTAGAACCCCTCCGGGCCAACCGGGCCGCGTGGCTGAGGGCAAGGGGTTCTGCTGAAAACGCTTTCCTATCTTTTTAGGAGAAAAATAATCCACTTCCTCGAGAATGTTTTTAGGAATAATTAGCCTCTGAAGGCAAGGGCTGTCTGGCCCGTTTCGGGGCGGGGGGCTCTGGCGTGGGGGTGGGGTGCAGGAAGGAGGAGGACTTTTCCTCCTGCAGCCTGTAAACTGTCTGGAGAGCTTCAAAGTAGGAGAAACCATAAAAAAGAAAATAAGTAATAACAGAAAGTGAGGTTGCCGTGGAAACCGCCCTCTCCCGCCCGAGCCCGCCGGGGCTGGCACCAGAGCGTGGAGGAGGCGCGCAGGCTGGCCCGGGCTCCCACTAGGACTGTGGCCCCAGCCGAGATGCGGCGCGGGAGTCGGCTCCCACCGTCAGGGAACATTCCAGCGCCCGGCACTGGAAAGCAGGCCGCCTTCCCTGCTGCGAGGCCGGCCAGCCCGGGGCTGCGGACGCCCGGCATTCCCGGGGCAGGACAAGAAAGGGCCTCTGGGGCCAGCAGGAATCTGCTGGGCCTTGAGTCAGTTCCTTCAGAAGAAACCACAGTTCTGGGGGGCCTGGGGGCTGGGCCGGGGCGCCTGGGAGGGGCCCACATTCCGCAGCCCGGCAGCAGCCTCCCTGGCCGGCCTGGAGGAAAACCACACGTGGCAACGCCGCCGTGTTTGCAAGCAGCCGGTTTCTAGGTGTTCCCGGGACACACAGCTACGCCAGGCAGCGGGCGAGAGCTCGGTGGGCAGCGGCCGCAGAGCCAAGCCCCAGCCCTCATGTGACCTTGCTCCTGGGACCCTGCTCCCAGCAGAGGGCAAAGGGGCTGGCCGGGGCCGCCTTGCCACCTCGGAAACCACCCGGGGCCCAGCCCCGACAGCCATGTGGTCCCGCCTCGCACCCGGGCCCGCCTGGCCCGGCCCAGGTTTCAGACCCGGCCGTCCACCTGGCTGCCCGCGCACAGGCTGGCCTCTCCCGGCTACTGCCTGACATATCTTTTCTGCCCACCCGTGTCACCTCCTGGGCACACGCAAGGGTCCCGGGGTCCTGACTGGGCGACCTCGGTGCCAGCTCTATCAGCCGGTCGGCAGACACGTGTGCATGTTGCTGGGCCAGCCAGTGCCAGCCCAGGGCAGCAGGGGGCGCTGCCCGGAAGCCCAGCCCTGCCCGGCACGGAGGCCTTTGCCACCCGGCAGCCAGTGGCTTGTTAACGCTCCCAGGGGCCCCGGGGGTGGGGGCCCCACCTGGAAGCCTAGCGGAGACGAGGACCCGGGGACCTTGGCTGAGGGACAGGGAGGCCGCCTGCTTCTTCAAAGGGACGCGACTCGGGAGAGCCTTGGAGGGGACCCTGGGCCTGTCGGCACCCTCCAGCTGCCCGGGGCAATCTGGTGCTGCCTGGGCGGCGGAGAGCCTGATGGGGGCCCTCGGGAAACCAAGGCCCACCCAGAGCCCGGGGCTGCCCTTCCGATGGTGCCTTCAGAGGAAGGGCAGCCTGGCGCCGGAGGTGGACGTACGAGTCCTCCCGCTGCCTGCTTACCTGGCAAGGCCGCTGCTGCCGGCTCTGTCGTGGCCGCCCCGTCAGGCCTGTGGGGGGAGAGGAGGGAGCCACTGAATGCACTGCCCAGGGCCCCGCACCTGGCAGAGGCCGCAGGCAGGCCGATGTGTGACTGTCCGTCCCCGGCCCACCGCTGCCCCCAGGGGCCGTGGGCACCTGCGCCTCTGCCTGCACTGGGGGGCTGGTCCCCCGAGGCCTGGGGCCCGGCTCCCTGGCCCTCGGCCCCTGAACCACGCTGTCTACACCCGGACGTGCCCGCAGGCAGATGTGCCCACTTCTGCCCTCATGGCACCCCCACCCCGGGCAGGCTCGGGGGGGCCCCGGACAGAGCAGGGGGTCCACGGGGAAGACGCCCGAGCTGCTGAGTCTGTTGGGATGGGACACGCGGGCTGCGTTCGTTTCCCAGCAAGAAGAGACTCGGGATTCCGTGGGACGGCAGTGCCCCTCGCGAGGGGAGCGGGGCGGGGTCCCGGGGCCAGGCCCGCTCGCTGAGGGACGGAGACGCTCTCTTCAGGCCACAGCCGCCACACCGAGCAGCCCAGTCCCGGCGACGCTGTCTCGGCCAGGCAGACCTCCGCCCTGCGCCGTGATGGGCCCCCGCTGCCCGCAGCGGAGGGTCGCCTGCCCGGGGACCTGGCCGCGTCCCCGGTGAGCGGGCCCAGGCCGCACCTGGAGCGCAGTTCAGGCTGCACGGCAGGGGCCGCAGCGGGGCCGGGCAGCGCCCTGGGCCTCCTCCGCGCCCTCGGGCGGGACGGGCTGGGCGCTCGGGCTCCAGAGTGCAGACGCGCCAGGTGCGTGGGCCAGGCTTTGACCTGAGTTATCCTCCCAAGGGACTTAGGGGCCGCGGGGGCCCCGATCCCTGCCCTCCGCGGCTGGCGGTGTCCTGTGGTCGGAGCCGGGGCGGAGCAGCGGGGCTGCTGGCACGGGCTCCGTGACCCCCGGTTCCGACCTCGCCAAGCTGAAATACCACATGCATGGTTTGGGTGATAAAAAATTAAAGACAAAAGATTTTAAAATTACTTCATTTCGAGTGGGGGAAGTGGGCCTTGGCTCAGAGCCAGGAGCCACGTTAAAGATTCTGAAGCGCGGGGGACGGGGGACGGGGGGCGGGGGGGGGGAGGCAGATAAATAATTGAGCTCTAAGAATAACCAGAGCCTGTCAGGCTGCCAGCCTGAAGAGAAATAAACGGGGTTACAAGAATCCTGAGAGTTTTCACAGAACCCCCAGGGCTTCGAGAAAGCAGGCAGAGCCAGGAGGGGGCCGCCAGAGGCGCCGATTGACTGGCTGCTTTGGTCTCGGGGCCTGGCCACGTGGGGACCGGCCGCCGAGGGCGGCGTGCGAGGTGGGCGCCCCGAGAGCTCAGAGGGGGGTGGCGGCACCAGCTGTGCGCACAGCGGCAGGATCGGACACTCACCCGCCCGGACCTGGTCAGTGGAAGGGCCACGGGGAGACAGATGGCCGCGACGGGGCGGGGGACGCGGTGGGAGGGCCGGGCACGCCCCGCGGTGGGCCCTGCGCCCTGCCCACGACCGGCCCTCGCCCCCAGGCTTCCTGCGCTTCAGGCTCTTGAGTGTCTGTCTGGGCCGGGGGTTTGCAGCCATCACCAGATCTGAGGAGCCGTTGGCCGTGATTTCTCCAGGTGTGCTCTCCACCGCCTTCTCGCGCCACCACTTTGGAGCTTCCCGTTCTGTGTACGCTTGGCCTCCCAAAGGCGCCTTGCCCTTTATTTATTTATTCATTTAAATTAATTATTTCTGGCTGTGCCCGCGGCTGGTGGGATCCTGGGCCAGGGATCGAACCTGCACATGGCAGCCACCTGAGCTGTTGCGGGGGCAAACAGGGTCCTTAACCCCGTCTGGCGGTTTACGAGCAAGCGTCGGTTACCGCGTCCGGCCCGGTCTCGCTCTTGGGTCTCACTGTTGTCAGCCGCGCCCCAAATCCACTGTTCTCTTGACGGCGTCGCAGCCTTGTCGCCTGACGCTCAATTCAGCCTCTTTGCACCTTCGCTGGTTCTGTCCGGTTATCGCCAGGCGCGAAGACTTTCCCCTCAGGGTCGGTGTTGATTGGCTGGTCTTCCTCCGACCTGAGGCCTGTGCGATCTTGCATTCTCCGCAGGCCTGGGAACCTTTGCCCAGATGCCAGACATTGTGGGTTTTACCTTCTTGGTGCTGGATATTTTGTGTTCTTGTACGTGTCCTTCTTGCTGTTATGCTCTCTGGAGACAGTCTGATCCTGTTGGGTCTTGGTTGAGGGTCTGATGGGGGGCGGCTGTTAAGGTCAGTTACTCCCCACTGTGAAGGCAGGACGCTTGTGGGAACTACCAGCACCCACAAATTCAGAGGCAGCCTCCACAGCCCGTGGGAGCTCCGACGGGACCCCTGGTCGTGCCCGCCTCGCAGACACACGCTGACCTGGGCTCCGCGGACCCCGGGCTCTCTCCTCTCCAGGGCTCCGTCCTGCAAACTCCTGCTGCCTTCACTTTCCAGGACCCTCAGATCCACGTCTCCGCTCCGGGCACCCCTGAACTGGCCTGGGTCCCCTCCTCGCTGCAGCTGGGCACCCCGAGGCGGCGAGGGTGGCCCCTGGGCTCACTGCGGTGCTCCCCGTCCTCGGACATCTGATGACAATGTCCCGAGGACTCGTTTCCTTGTCCAGCGGTGCTTGTTTACTGGTGGGAGGGCAAGTTGGGGCCCTCGCACTGCGCCTTGGCTCGAAGCAGAAGCCTGGTGTCCACAGGGCGCCAAGTCCTGTGTCAGGGGGCCGTCCCCGGGGCGGGGTCCTCGGTGGGGGCAGCCTCAAGCCCAGCCCGGCCGCCGTGCCTCCCAGGGCGCCGATGGCACCTGCCGCAACGGGTGTGCCCTGTGAGACAAGGCCTGTGGCGAAGCTCCCCTGAGTTTCCGCGCTCGCGCGAGGCCTGACGCAGCAGGACGCCTGGTCCAGCCGGGCCTCGTGCATGTCCACGGGGTGACCCCGCTGGTCACTGCGAGGCCCTCGCCTACCCAGGGTCCCCTGGCACCGGTGGCCCACGGTCAGTCTGCTCCTTTCTGGAGGCCCCGATAGTGTCCTGACAGAGCTGGTGCGTCGCAGGGCTGCTCTGGGGTCACAAGCCCCCAAAACGCCCTGGACTCTGTGCGCGGAAATGACCATGAGCACAGCTGGCCCCGAGCAGGGCGTGGGGGGCCACAGCCAAGCTCCGGGGCCTGTGGCTTCTCGGTGGCTTTTCCTCACTGCCCAGGAGGCTGAGGCCTGCCGGCCAGGCCCCAGAGGGCCGGGAGTCTGTACACGCCCCGTTCTCCCCTCGGGCAGCTGAGCAGAGGGGGTACAGGGGCGGGCGGCGGGCCCCTGTGGCAGGTGTACCACGGGGGCAGAGAAAGGGGCCCGCACTCTGAGTGACCGTGTCTTTTAGCCCACGTGACCCGGGCCTGTCCAGCCCAAGCGCGGGCCTGACCCTTGTGGCCGTCAGTTTCCTGGTCTCTGAAGTGGACACATGGGCACAGCACGGGGTGTGGACCCCTGAGACCTGATCTGGGCGGGGGAGCCGGCCTGCATGGGGCGGACCCCCTGCGAGGGGACGGGCCCCCCTCCTGAGGCCTGGGCCCGGGAGAGCCCCGGGCAGTCCGGGTCAAGGCCCGGGATCCGGGGGGGGCGGGAGCACCACGCAGGACCACCAGCACTCACCGGAGGAGCCGGCTTCGGGGGCTGAGCCAAGTGCGGTCCAGACACGGCGGGAAGCTGGCACCCTGAGGCCCTGCCGCTCGCGCGGAGCCTGGGCCCCGGGCGTCTGTGGCCCCATGGAGAGCACACAGGAAAGTTCCAAAATTAGAAGTCAGCTGACCGCAGCATCGTGGCCGGTCCTGATGTGGGGCCGGGCTGGAGAGTGTCGCCACCTCCCTGGGGCCCAGGGAGCTCTGGGGTGACGGGCGCAGCCCAGCCGGCCCCTCTCCTGGCCAGCGCGACCCTTGTCTGCAGAGGCTCCTCAGCTCCGCCAGGCACCGCTGGGTGGTCGGTTCCGGCCCTGGGAAGCCTGCAGGGCGTTTTCTGTCTGGGGGTGTCTGCCTGCCTGCTGAGGGTCCCTCGCCCGGGGGGACATGGGGAGTGGCGCTCCGCTGGTCGCCGGCAGCCGGCAGGTGAAGGGTTAAGGCCCCGCCCGGCCTCCATCCGCTGTTGGGTGATTATTCCCGCCCGGTAGCGTGAGGCGGGAAACAGCCCCGGCGCTGGGGGGAGGTCCTGGCCCAGCTGTTCCCCCCATGCACCTGCTTCGGTTTGTTATTGCTGCCCCGACAAGACAAGGCTCACTCCTCTGTCTTTGGAAGTTTCTAAAAAAACTTTCTGTTTCTCTGGTTTTCCACGAACGCCCACCCAGGGGCGCTTCCGGTGTGTGTGTGTTGGGGGGCAGCGGGCCAGGGACGTCACCCTGGTCTCGACGGGGATTCTTGAGGCCACTTGAGATTCAATTCTGAAGCATCTGTCCGCGGCCCCTGGGCTGAGCCCTGTGTTGGATGCAGAGTCGGGGGGGCACCAGAGTTGGTCCCCAGAGGCAACCAGGCGCGGCAGGAGGCCTCGGGGTCCCGGGTAGGGACTCCGCCTCGGGGGCCAAGGGGAGGGGTTGCTGGTGGAGCCCGCCACACGGTTGGGGTGACCTTCTCTCCTGGGGCCCCCGGCTGACCGCAGCACAGCCGCGCTCAGGGACAGGGCCCGCTGGCCTTGGTGGCTCCCACCCGGGCATCCCTGGGGCCGTGTGGCCGTCCAGGGCAGGCTCCCGGGGCCGCACGCCACCCCCAGGGCTGCTCTGGACTCTGCAGACGAGGGGGAGGCGAGCAGGTGGCGACCCCAGGATGCAGGCTGGGGACAGCCTTGTGGGGGCCGGAGAGCCTGTCTTCCATGCGCGGTCACCGCGACCCTGCGTGGGGCGGGGGGCGCTCGCGGAGCACCAGATATCTACTCAAGTAAAAAAATGAATTGTCTCCATCTGTGTTGGCCTAATGGCTGATTAAATGACTAATCACGGAAGTCTTAATTAAACCCATTTTTCTCCAGGCGCGCAGGGGAGTGGCTCTGACGGCCGCGTGTGTCAGGCTCCGGCTGGTGGTCCGCAGAGCCGCGGGTGAGCGAGTCTGGGCGGGGTGGACGGCAGCGTCCCCAGGCCAATGGAGCTGCAGGCGGCCCCCCCATCACAAAGACGCCCTTAGGGTTTCTGGGGAAGAGGCGGCCGGGGCCCCACCTCGATGGGCGCGGCTTTGTGGCTGGGCACGCGCGGCCACGGCTGCGAAAGGGCGCCCACGTTCTGCAGCTGACACGGCCCCACATCACTCAGGAACTGACAGGGCTCTGTGTCATGTTGTGAGATTCCGTAATGTGCCGGGAATGTGTCCGCGGGAATGTGGCGAGTCCCGCGGTGGAGCCCGCGCTCTCCCGGTCCGCACACCCCCGCCCGCGGCCCTGCCTCGCTCCCTCCACGGGCTGGGGGGCTGCCTGGTGGGGGCCCCGGGCACTGAGGGCGGTGCCTCGGGGCCTGGCTGCACTGGGCCCCAGGGCCGGACACGCAGAGCTCTTTCTGCGGAGGGCCAGGGGGCTGCTGGGCCGCCGGCCGGGCTCTGGGAAGGCCTGGGACCCGGGCGGGGGCTGCCGGTCTGCCCAGTCGGGCCGCGAAAGGCCTGTTTTAGGGAGCACGAAGGTAATTTTTCTTAGTCCAAGGAAACACGGCCAAATTAAGCCTGAACAAATTAAGCCTGGAGGCGCCCCTTGTCGGTGAAATGACGTCCCGCCCAGCCCTGGGGCCCGGCCGGCCTGGTGGGGAGGGAGGCCGCTTTCAGTCCTCCTGTTGTAAGGGACGGACGGACACTGGCATGAGGACACAGGCCGGGCAGGGAGGGCCACACGGGCTACAGGCACAGCCGACGACCCTGAGGGACAGACGGCCCAGGGCCTCGAGGTCAGCAGGCCGGTCCAGCCCCTCAGCAGCCACCTGGACCACCTCCCCGGGCACCAGAGCCCTGGTCCCCACTCGGGTCCCCAGGTGGGCTGGTGGCTGCCTGGATCCCGCTGCTTCGTCCACCTTTCCTGGGCCCTGGGGTCTGACCCAGAGGCTGAACCCACACGCCAGCCCGGTGGCCCCAGCGTTACGGCCGGGTGTCCAGTGGCCCCAAACGAAGCCGCTGGGAAGCAGGTCTGGGGAAACAGGGTTTCCGGCATCGCCCACTGTCCGCTCGCCGACCAGACGTCGGGGGCACCCCCCGCACCCGCCAGACAACCACACACCCCACCGCCCTCCGACAACAACCGTTAACGCCTGGGGAAGCTTGTCTGCAGACAAGTGTTTGCCGATTGGCCTGAGCCCGGGACGCCGGAGGCAGTGGTGGTGGTTCGTAACCAGCTCTGTCGATACGTCTGTAGATGCGGCTGAGACAGAGAACCCTCCCCGCTGGGGCTGGGAAGACGGGGCGGGGGGAGCCTGGGTCTGGGGGCCTGCTGCCTGTACCAGCAGTGACCCCTGACCTGTGCCCCTGCGGTTGCCACGGCCCCTCCTGGCCTCTGCCGCCCCCAGCACCCCGGGAGCCCATGGCGGACCGAGGAGGCGGATTTGAACAAACAGACCGGCGTCGGAACCCGGGTGGGGCCCAGGGAGAGGCCGGCCTCACGGACGGGGACGGGCCTGTGGTCTTTGTGTCCGGCTGAGCCAGCCTGGGGGAGACACGCCGGGTCAGGCCCGCAGGCCCGGCCCCGTTACAGAAGGAGGGTCCCAGAGAAGGTGGCTGGAGCCCGCGGGCCTCCGGGAAAGGCAGGTGTCCGTGAGATGACAACGTGGTGGCCGATCCGGGGACGGGTGTGTTGGGTGGGGCTGAGGGCTGGCACTGAGAGTCCCCGAGGACCTGCCGCAGGGGCCCACACGCCCCTTCTCCGCCCGGCCCCCATGCCGACGGGTCCATCACGCAGACCCAAGTCCCAGCAGGGCCTGGCCGGCGGTGGGGGTGGGGGGACCGTCGCCTGGTTTGGGGGGCTCTGCCCCGGCTGTGTGTAGGGGGTGGGCCTAGCGGGAACCACAGGTTTATAACTTTGCGAGGATTGTTAACAGACCCGATGCGGCCGCTGAAAGCCCAGGTGCTTCTGATTTGCTGGAGCCTGGCTGCCAGAAACGACGATTTTCTTAGAAACCTGAAAGGTGGGCTTTTCGGGTCAAGAGCCAGGACTGACACTGGGGCGGAGCCCAGGGGCCCGGAAAAGCGCGGGGTTGTCAGGTCAGCCCACACCCCACAGCCCCGCGGGAGGCCTGGGGCGCCGGTCTCATGCTCCTTACACCGCCCCCGACAGGCTGGGACGACGCAAGACCGAGGGGCAGGGCCCCGGGCACGGAGCTGGGGCCGTGTCGGCGCAGGGCGTCTGGGCCAGGGGCGGTGGGGTCCCGGGAGGTAACGGCCCTCAGGGCTGCAAGAGCCTGGCGGGGGGCCAGCAAGGTGGGCTCAGGCACCGTGGCCCTGCCAGGGTTTGCACGCCAGCATGGCCCGCGTCCTCGCCCGCCGCAGCCCCAGGCCCAGCGGGGAGCGCCGCGTCCCGGCCCCGCCCTCCATGCCCGGCCGGTGACGGGGGCCCACGAGCGATTGGTTCACCCTGGAAGAGGACATGTAACTTCAAGAGCCTGGACACCCCTGGCAGAGCCGCTGCAGGGTGGGCCGGCCGCCCCCATCTCAGAAAGAATCAGACCGGGAGGGCCTTCTTTTTGCAGAAATCAGACGTTTCCACGTCAACAGCAGCTGCAAGTCGCCGTGGTTACAGAATCAAGCAGGGCTTTGCCTTCAGTCTGCGCATTAGCCTCGGCGCCTCGGCCGCTGGCCCTCGCGCGCGTTGCCCAGATCAAGAGGTCGGGCCAATGTGCCATCTCCGTGTTTCACAGGATCTTGCCTCCTTTTTTTTTTGAGTCTGTGCTCTGGTTATCATGTAACGCAAGCTTCATATTTAATTCACAAACTGTGACTCAGGGTGACGCAGGACGACAGCGCCTTCCGCTGGAAACGGCACATCCCAGCTCCGCCTCGCAAGTAGGATCAGGGGCTTGTCAGCCTGCCGACACCGCGCCAGCCTCCGAGTGTCCCATCCGTCCCACGCCCGCTGGCATCAGCTGAGCGCAGGCTAATTGCAGGGAGCGTCGGCGGCTGCAGCAGCTCAAGACGGCACCGCGGGCCCTCTGCCCACTTCTGTGTTTCTCATTTTCCTAGAGTTTTGTTGCTGGGTCTGTGCCCACAGGCCTATGCTCTTTTGCGTGGCCATTTCAACATGCTCCCCGAGCTGGCACTGAGAGGTGTCCACGGCACGCTGGCCTGGACTCCCGTGGGCTCGCCGAGCCTCACGCCCAGGTCGGAGGCCGGGCTGTGGTGGCAGGCGGGCCTCTTGGGGGGCCTGGCACCCCTCCCTGGCCGAGGCCCTTCTCTTCCCCTGAGGGGCCATATCTGCCTGCCCCACCCACCCAGCCAGTCTTTCAGGAGCTGCGATTTTTTTCTTGGGGTCCACGGCCAAGTTGCCGGCACGTGCTGCTTCTGGCCCAGGTCTGCTCCACTCGGCCACACCCCGCAGGTTCTGTCCGCAAAGGAGGCCTCGGGTGGCCGGGGTGAGGGGCCGGCCCTGGGGGCGGCGGGGGTCAGTTCTACCTGAGCCTCTGGGGCTGCGGGGGTTGGGGCGTGGGGGTGCTCCTGGAAGTTCTCTGGCATCCAGGCCCCCCCCGCAGGGCAGGGCTGGGGGACATGTCCCTGTGTGCTCTCACCTGCCCACGGGACCACGCACAGCCCTGACCCCTGGCACACAAAAGCCCAGACCCGGCCCGGACCAGCTGTGTCTCTTCTGTAGGACACGCTGGTTACGGCCCCGGGGGTGTGGCTGCCCATGGCGGCCTGAGCCGAGCAGTGCGGGCCATGCGGAGACAAAGCATCAGGCCGCGGGGTCCCGGCCTCTGTCCACACGCCCGAGTGTCGCACAGGCCCTGTGGTGGCCCTGCTCTGCCCGCCTCGTCCCGAGCAGGCCGGCCATGGGGCAGGAATGGGCCCCACTCCTGCCGCCCGCCCCAGGTGAGACCCGGGGTCCGAGAGAGAGGTGTGGGCGGTCCCGGGCAGGCCGCGCCATGCTTGTGGCGTCCGAGCCGTCCCAGGCCCGGAGGAGTCGGGCAGGTGAGTGGAGAAGGGCCCAGCGGATGAGCGGCCGACCAGCCCCCAAGCCCGCGAGAGGCGCCCTGGCCTACCTGCTGCCTCCGGGCGGGTCCTGCGCTGCGGGTGCCGTCCTCCCGGGCTCGGTGCCGTCGGGCCTGCCCCCAGCCTGCAGAGGAGTGGGGCCGTCAGAGGGGCCCGTGGTGCCCCAGGCCCGGCGCCCCCACGTCGGGGTCTCCTCCGTACCTCGCGGGGGCCGTCCAGGAAGAGGATGGGGTGGTGCCCGGGTGGGGGGGGCCCGAGGCGGACGTCAGAGAACTGGGCGCAGCCTCGCTCCGCTCGCCGACAGGCCTCAGGGCGGCGGGCCCCCCATGTCCTGGCTGAAGGAAAGGAGGGTCCCAGAACGGCCAAGAACGGCAAGGGCCTCCGGGTGTCGGGGGACAACCTTCCACGTGGCCTCTCTGAAGCGCCCGTGTGGCCGAGGTGGTGGTGACACGGACGGCCATGTGGGCCGCGGGGGGTGGGGGTCCCGGCCCCGCCGCCAGAGTGTGGGCCACATGCCGCGTCCGCGTCCGACCAAGGCCGGTGCGCGCAGAGCAGGCTCAGGGGCGGGCGTGTCTGGCCTCCACGGCCCCTGGCGCCCCTTCGCCTGGGGCCAGCACCAGGCCTGGCAGGTAACGCTTCTGCCACGTAGCCCTGCTGGCTGAGGCCCTCTTCTGACCAGTGGGACCAGAGGACACCTCTACTTAATGACAACTGTGCCATGCAGGCGACACCAGTCTCCTCAGCGACAGGCACGGAAGAGCCTGCAGCCAGCAGCCCCCACAGAGGCAACAGCGTCCCCGGGAGACCCTGCAAGTTTCCGCAGCGGGCACCCTGCTGGGACGCCTGCCCATCCCACTTGCAGCCCAGCCACCCGCTCCCGCCCCCAGGCCATGCGGGACCCTCCCAAACAGAAGCACCTCAGGCCCACTGTCCTTTGGGGGTGGACTCCTGGGCCCCCGTGACCACCCTCCGCCCTGAGGGTCCCCGCCCTGGTCCGGCAGTGGGGAGCGGCCAAGCCTCGGAGGCGGCCGGACGCCCCTCCCAGCAGAGCCTGCAGGGCGGCCGCCTCGGTGGGCGGGGGGCTCTGGGTGAGTGCAGGGCGTCTCTCACCCGTGTCCCGGAGGAGCCCCGAGCGGCAGCATTAGCCGCCCTTCCCCGGAGCCCCCCTTCTGCAGGGAGAGGGGCGACGCGCCCCACAGAGCCTCTAAATTATGGGCCGGGAGCTATTTTTCTCGGAGGTGTCTTAATCGCGTCATTACGGCCGTGATAAAAAGCAGAGTCTTCCCGTCCGCAGGGACGTCCCCAGCGAATGCCCTTCTCACGGTGCCTTTGCTGCCCTCGCACTTTCCGTCCTGGGCAGCGACGGGGAACGCGCTGCCGGCAGCATAATTTCCGCTCGTTAACGCGCCACCACTTTCCATGCGCTGCGGACAACAGAGGCCCCGCGCCGCGTCCTGACAGCCCTCTGCCAAGGTGACTGTGCTGCCACGGGCCCCGGACGGAGCGGCAGCCTCGGGCCTGGCCCAGGGCCCCCGGGGCCGGGCTGGGAAAGAGGCGGTGCGCAATCAGCACTTGTCGCCTCCCCCAGGTGCCCACGGGGCTGTTTGCGGAGGCCGGTCTCCTGACCGTCGGGGCTCCCAGCCCCAGCAGGAGGTTCCCCGGGAGACTGGCTGCCCTGGAGCACAGGTTCTGCCCCGACTGCCACGTGGATGACGAGGGACCGAGGCTCGGACGCGGAGCGAGCGCTGCGGCTCTCAGGAGCACCCAGGTCGCTGAGACCCAGCGGGTGGACTGGGCGAGAAGGGGACGCGGAAAACCCCGGGATGGCTCAGGACCGCCTCCGCCTCTGCCACGAGGGTGGCCATCCACCGTCCGGGGACAGAGCAGCGGGCTCCAGGGCCCTTTGGCTGCAGACCCCAAAGGCAGCTGTGAGTCCTGGGCGGGGGGGAACTTCTGGGTGCATCTGGACCCTGGCCTGGGACCCGGAACTGCTTCGGACCCCAAGGGACGGCCCTGCAAAGGGGAAGGAGGGGCGAGCGGCCGGGGCACCTTTGGAATTGGGACGATGTGGGCGCAGGAGGCCGAGGGGGGCCGTCACTGACAAGGGGCACCCACGGCACAAGGGCGTGCTGCCCGCGCCGGGCACCTGACCACTTCCCGCCGTCACCTCGACGTGGTGCCCTTGTCTCCACACCCGGTCCCCACCTGCCCGCCGCTCGCAGCCCGGCTTGGTGAGCGGCGCCACCGCCACACGTCACTCCACCAGCAACCGGGGCGAGACCCTCTCTCCCCCCTGGTGCGGGTCCCCCCACGCCCTCTCGGTCCTGTCCTTGCCGGCAGCCCCACGGCCACCGTCTCGGGGCCCAGGCCACTGCCCCGCCTCCCGGTCCCAGCTCTGGCCGTCCAGTCCTCCCCTCACGCTTCGGCACGTGGATCCACAATCCGGATCGAAACCCAACACCTTGCAGCCTCAGCGCGAGCTGGTCCTGCCCCCCTCACCGCTGATCCAGGCCCCGCCTTCTGGACACTGCGCCCCCCGCCCCTTCCCCGGGCCATTGCCACGGGGCCTGTCACCACCGTCGCCTTGTGGCAACCTGGTCCCAAGCAGCCAAACCACCCACAGGAAAGGCGGGTCCCCTTTCTCACAACAGACTCAGCCGCAGAGACGCGGCCGGGCAGTGAGGCCACTTCCAGCTGCATCAGAGCCGCCGAGGCGCCGTCAGCCCCGACTCTGCGCTCCGTGGGCTCTGAGGATGCTGCTCCAGAGGAAGACGCCCACGGCCCCTCGTGGGGACTGTGTCCCTGGCGTGGGAGGCCCTAGGGGCCCCGTTTCTGGGCCCCCCCGTCAGGCCGGCCCAGCCAGGGGGTCCTGCAAACACCATGCCCAACTCCAGCTCTGGCAGTGAGTTCTGAAGCCTTTATGTCAGCTTTAATGACAACACTTATGACTTTATTAGCGAGATAAAGGTCACAGTGCTGCCTCCGGGGGGCAGAGGCCGAGCCCGCCAGGGAGAGCGCCAGCGAGAGCGGGCAGCCTGACCTCTCTGGCGGGGAAATGCCAATTAATTATCTTTTTACAGCCAACTCAATTAGACTCCCTAGTCAGCTGTGTAGGACACGGAGGCGAGAGACAAGAAGCCTCTGGAATAAACAAGGCTCCTGCGGGCCCAGCCGCCACCCAGGGAGACAGTCAGCTCCAGGAGAGCCGCTCTCTCACTTACGGAATCGAACTCCTGAGATGTTAGCAGCCCTGAGAGTTCTGTCCATCTTCAGGACAGACTCCGCCAGCAGCGAGCAGGTTGGTCAGAAAGACGCGGACAGCGAGCACTTGGGCAGCCGCTGGGGGCCACGACCGGGGGAAACGAGGCAGCCTGAAGGCCACGCACGCCAGGTGGCACCCGCGGGCCCCTTCTTCTCCCTCTGAGCTGTGCCCGCCTGTCCGGTGGACACACAGCTCTGCTGCGGCCTGGGGGCCGGTCATCAGGGCCGAGGGCCCCCTGAGCCCCGCAGGTCCCCGGCCCCACATCCCAGTCCTGCCCTCCTGACCCCAAAGCTGGGGGTCCAGCCCGGTGCCCGTGAAGCGTGCGTGCGGTGCCGGGAGACGGTCCAGGACGGAGCAGGCAGGAAAAGCACCGTCTCCGGGGCTGTGGCTGCCCTCGAAGCCCGCAGGTTGTTCCAGTCGGAGCCGGGGGGCCGGCCGCTGTCCCCTGGGCACGGCTGGGCCTCCTGCCTTCCGAGCCCACCTGGCACCCTCTGGACGGCTCGCCCTAAAGTCGGCCGCCTCCGGCCTCCTCCCCTCACAAGGGCAGGGCCAGCACGGGGCCTAGAGGGGACCGAGCCAGCAAACGGCCTTGCGAAGGAAGAAATGCTGGCTCCCAGGCTCCCGGACGCCAGGACCAGAGCAGGTGGGGCCCAGGACTCGCCCTCCTCCCATGCTGCTCCCGGGAGGCTGGGCCCTGACGGCGGGCACGAGTGCACGCTTACACCCGCTGTGCGCACACGCCCACACACGTGTGCAGAGACACATGAGTGCGTTCACACAGGCAGACACTCGCCGGCCCCGGTGCCTCCAGCCCAGCCCCCTCCTAGCGTCACCCTGTCCTGACCCCGTCGCCCCCGCCCGCGGGGCCTGGGCCAGGCCTGCACCACCGCCCCCAGCACAGCGGTGGTTCCCAAGCAGGGGCCAGGCGGGAAGCCTCCAGCGGCCACGGCCCAGTCTGCCTCCGGGTCCCCGCCAGAATCTAGACTCGGGGGAGATCACGATGCAGCGAGGTCGCCGTCCCGGCCGGCCTGCAGCTCTCAGCGGCCTGGGGCCCGGCCAGCAGGCGGCCTAGACCCCCCAGGTCAGGCTGGGCGTCCTCGCTGCCGGTGTGGGTGAGAGGACGCGTCACCCAGGGGCTCCCCCGGGCCTTCCTGGGGGCAGGTCCCTGAGGCCGCGACCAGGGCGCTGAGCAGGCCAGGCTGGCACCGTGCCGCCCGGAGGCACCTCCAGACACCTTGCGGTGCGGCCCCTTCTAAGGTCGCGCTTGTGCCAGCGCCAGCGCCCACGCGGAGCAGCTTCCCCGCGGTGCCCGGCCTCCCTCCCTCCCCCCACCCCGCGGCTCCCAGCAACGGTCGCCAAGGATCCGCCGTCAGGGGCCGAGGGGCATCGGAGGCAGTGCCGGGGCCTGCGCGCTGGCTGTGCCCTCGGGGCGGCAGGACACATGGGGAGGCCGGTGCTTGCCACCCCAGGCGCCCAGCCGAGGGGCGGAGAAGCTGGCGGGGTGCTCCCACCGTCTGCGGGTCAGGCCCCACCGCCCTGCTGGCGGCCCCCGGACCTGGAAGCCGGGCGGTCCCTTCCGTTTGTCTGCGACCTTCCCTGAGATGACGCGGCTCCCAGGCCAGAGGCTTACAGCACAAATTTCCCTTTGAAAATAGGGATCTTTCGTGCTGCTGTGCCGTAATCAACCAGAGACAATCAATATTAAAACGTGCTATCGCCCCAAGAGGCACTGGGATTTCCAGAAGTTCTCTGCTACGCGTCCCGCCACTTTTATTGGCAAGACTGGGTTAGCGGCAAAGGGCACCTTGGTTTTTAAAACCACCTCAGTTGCGGGCGCTCAGCAGCGTGTTCAGAGGGAGGAAGAGGGGCCACTCAGATCCATGGAAACGCTGCCGGGGAGCGTTCCGTGCATTAAAAAGCGATCCGAGGCTCTCTCGACGCTGTGGCTTTTTCAGGTTCCCAAATCCAGTTTACTGGGGGTTGTTGACACTGTCCTCCTAAGCAATTACCAGCACCTGCCTGAGGATTCAATAGGCTTAAATTGGGGGGGGTGCTGCGAGGCAGACACCCCACTGACAACAATCAACATAAAAGGGTCCCACCGTTTAAAGCTGTGGGTGGGAATTACAAAAGGTTAAGAGACTAAATATAAAAAATTTTTGAATATAAAATCAATGAGCATTGTTACCAAAATCTGTGTGCTATAATTTAACCAAAATAGGGTTTAGAATATCTGTCAATAGTCCACACCTATGAAATCGTCTTTTCTTCTCAAAGAAAAGCAAATCGTCTATTCAAAAGTTAAAATAATCAAACAACTGAAATATTTCATATCAACAAAATAATGAAACGCGGAGTTTTGAATTGCATATTGCTGACATTAGGCCTTTGGAAAGAGGAAGCATTTTCTCTCATTTACTTATTTGTATAATTGGAAGCCAGGCTTCCAGAGGGCTCGTTTCTTAGCTGCCACCCAGTGTGGGAGGAAAGACGCTCGTCTGTTGCCCTGAGACCCGGCCCAGGCCTGGGTGTGAGGCCCGAGCCCCCGCTGCAGGTGCCGGGTGGCGAGAGGCTGAGGGGCGGGGCCGCTGGCCGGGCCAGGACCCTCGGGCGTTTTAGGGCGCAGGCTCCGGGCACCCCAGGTTCCGAAACGGAGAAGGAGAGGTGGCACTGGCTTCAGTCGGAGAAGTCCGGGGTGCAGGGGAGGGGCCCAGTGTGCTGAGCGCCTGTGGCTGCTCCTGCCTTCTGGGGTCTGACCTCCGGTCTGAGAACAAGCTGAAACCGGGTAACTGCTTTAAAATGTAAGACGACGCTGCCCCAGGGGCTCTGCTCCAATGTGAGGCCAGCCTGGCGCTGTGATGCTTCTGCTCCGAGCGCCCTCGCCCTCTGTCGGTACAGCCCCCAAGGCCGACTGTGCCAGGGTCTGAGCCCCCGAGCTGTGTCCCCGCCTGCACCCAGCACCACCTCTGGGAGCAAAGCTGCAGGTGCCCGGCCGGGAAGGCTGGACCCGACCCTGAGGCCGAGCACCCAGCTCCTTGCCCACGGAGCCCCGGCCCAGGACCCCAAGCGTGAGGGACCCCCGAACCCGTGCCCGGCTTCTCATCGGTGAGCGCACACCCCCCCGCAGGAAGGCAGGGCAGGGCAGGGCAGCTCCTGACCCCCCCGCACTCACCCCCACCGCCCCGCCCCGTCTAGGGGGCTGCCCGCCCGCATCAGCTCCCGAAGCTGCGAGAGCCGCACGGCGTCATCACAGCCTCCCCACACCCCCACCCCGTGGGTCTAGGAGCCACCAGCCCGTTTTAGCAAACTCATGAATCCCTGCCTTCCAGTCCGGGCGTGGGGCTGGAGGGTGAGGCCCGCAGGGCGGGGAGGATTACACACGGGGCCCGCTTCCTAAAAGCAGAGGAGGGGTGGGGCCGCCGTCGCCCACTGGCTGGGCACCCAGCAGGGCCTGGTGTGGCGTGATGAGGGCACTGCGGATTCGGGCTTCCACACTGCTTGGCGGATGGCTGGTTGGCGCCGAAGACCCACAGTCCCTTCTTCTCTGAAAACACACCCGGTCCTAGCTGGCAAATTCTCTTCCTCTTCTCCTTGTGGCCTGGTTGGTCAGGTGACCACGTTCTGGCCAGTGAGGGTAGCAGGAGTGGGTGCAATACCCCCAGAGAGCTTCTTAGATGGGAGAGGCCCCTTGCTCCTTCTGCTTCTGCTTTCCTGCTGGCTGGAATGCGGGCATGATGGCCGGTGCCTGTGCAACCCTGCAGGGCCATGAGGTGCTGCACAGAAGAGGACAGATGGCAGAAGAGGGAACGGAAGCCGGAGTTCCTGGTGACCAGCAGGGACGTCATCCCTGCCTCTGGACTTTTATGTGAGAAGCAAACACGGATGGAGTTGAAGCCAATCTCGTGTTGTCAGAAGCAGCCAGACCTCATCAAAGGACACAGTTTGTCCAGGAAAAAGTGAGTCAGGGCAGGCGCCCGGGGCCCCACCGCCGAGTCAGCTGGAGAGACGGGAGCCGTGGGAGCGCCCACGAGCACACGGTGTCCACGTGACAGTGAAAGCTGTCCAGTGACGTGTGGACCCAGGGCCCTCGGGTTCGGCGACAAATGCAGAAGGCTGAGGTGGGAGCGAGCGGGTCTTATGGCAGCAGAGCCGTTCCTTCTGCTCGGTGTCCTCACAGGCGGTTTGCTACCGCTCGACCCCCATGCCCCTGCCACGTCCCAGGACACCAAGTCCAGCCCATGAGCCCACACTGGCCCACGTGGGACTCGCGTTAGGAGCGGGTTCCACTGAGACCTCCCAGCGGCTCTGAAATCACCGTGGGGAAGGCCTGGCGCCCCGCGGCGCTTGGACACGAAACACAAGCACATTCTCTGACGACGCAGCTTCTCCAAACTGAGGCGAAAGCAGAGAAGGGGTCTCAGGCCAGGCCACCAAGGGTCCTGGCGCCAGCTGGCTGCCCCCCACCCCGCGAGGGCAGGACCCGGGCCTTGGTCTGACGCTGGCTGGTCTCAGCACCACACAGTGGCCCCGCTTGGCTTGGGGCCTGGACACGGCCAGTCTGTGCCCCCCACCCACGCTGGCTGTGCCCAGGGCTGGAATCCTGGCTGGGGGACCGGGCCCCTTCAAAGGGCTGGGGAGAGCGCAAGGTTCCCCAAACTGCAGTGCGCGTGAATTGCCCGGCGTGGACCCCGGGCCGACTACCGAGTGGCCCTCCCAGAAGGGCAGGCACAGCCATGACTCCTTCCCCGAGGGCCCGGGGACCAGGCGGGCCCCTGCAGACGCTCAGCTGGGCCCCTGCCCTCAAAACTCAAAGGCTCCCCCGCGGGACTCCAGCTGAGGGCTCGGACGCTCGCCCCGGAGGAACCCTGAGCACCAGTGGTGCTGATTAAACTGACCACTCTGGGCTCCAGCGCCAGCTTCCAGGCAGATTCCAGAACAACCACGGGAAAAGCCAGGCCCACGTTCCAGGAAGCACGGGCTCCCCTGCCCCGGCCTGTGGGCGGGGCTCTGCCGGGCACGGGCCGCGTCTCCGTGAAGAGCGCGCGCCAAGTGCACACGGAGACGGGACCACGGTGAGCTCCAGGTGGAGCGGAATCAGCCGGAAAACCAAGGAAACCGCGCAAGGTCCCCACGGAGCCGAGGGTGAGCTGGGGGGCCCAGGCAGGGTGGGGTTCTAAGCAGGCGTCCTGTCCAGGCTGACCCAGGCCTCCTGGTGGCAGTGGCCTTGGTGGGCTTGCCACCTTGGGGGACCATCGGCCCGGGGGCCGCACCTGCTGCCAGGCTCACGGGCTGAACAAAAGGGCTCAGCCTGTGTTCACGGGGATACGCGTGTGGGGCTCAGGACAGCACTGTGGGCGCCAGCGACCGCCCCCCGCCCCTTCCCCCACGGGGGCCCTGAGCCTGGAGCCAGGTCGGCAGCCGCCCCCACCCTGGCAGTGGGACTGTCCCCTAGAGCTCTCTGGCCGGCCGGGCGCTGCCTCCCAGGATGGCCTGTGTCTCCCACGTCCGCTGCTCTCAGGTCAGCGTCACCTCTCCCGCCCGGTTCAGGGGCACCACTGTCACCGTGACTCTGAGCCCTGGGTTGACTCACTCACCGGGCAGGCCGCCGGGGTCTTCCTTGAGGACGGCCGAGTCAGCTCCAGCACTTCCCGGGGCAGCTCTGGGCTCCCGGGCCCCGGCCGGGGGGCTGATCAGGGGGTAGGGGATGCACTGGAACCCGCTGTGGAGGGAGGGGCACCCAGTGGGTGACACTTGGCTGCAGGGGACACAGGGCCCGGGGCTGTTCCACGGAGGAGAAAGGGCCGAAGCGGCCGCTCTGAGACCAGAAGGAGGGGGTCTCCCTGTAGCCCCGGCCTCCCTGCTCGGCCCCACGTCTGCGGTCCCTTGGTTTTCCCCTCGGCCTCGGCCGGACTGAGCGTGTCATGTCCCCTCGGCCTCGGTGTCCTGGCGGGAGTGGGGGCAGCGCAGGAGGGGCTCCGGGTGGGGCGGGTCCGGTCCTTCCTCCTCAGGGTCCAGGAAGGACCCCTCCCCACCCCGCGGGTGTCAGCCGGGGTCACCCCTACTCACAACGGGGTCTGGATGGGAGTCTGTGCGTGGCCGTCATCCACGCTGAAGAAGCTGACGTCCGAGTAGGCCGCAAGCTGCACGTACCTGACGCCCGCGCAGATCTCCAGGACCCGGCCATCCTCGCCTTCCAGGAGAGAGCGTGGCTGCTGAGTGCGGGGCGCCCGCCCGCGTCCCCCAGCCCTGCCGGGTCTGCGTGCGGTACGTCTGCAGCCGGGCGTCCAGCAGCCAGGACGTCCCCGGCCACAGCCCTGCAGCCCGCACCCGACTGCTCCCCAGCCGTCCGCCGTCCACCCGCCTCCGCCCCACCTGGGAGCTTCGAGCCCAGCCCTGGGCTTCAGGGCGCCACTGCGCCTCTGGCCTTGACCCGCCCCTACTCTCCAGAGCGGCCTCTCCTTGCCGGCCGGCCTCAGGGCTTCCCTGGCTATGTGCTCAGGGCCGTGGGGGACACTGGCGAGCGCATACGTCGAAGACTGCTCCTCTACCCAACACCCACCTCCCACTTGGCCGCGGGATGGGCTCCGGCCACTTGCCTACCCACCCCCGCCCCCAGGCACCCAGCACGGGCCTGGTCAAATGCACTTGGGGGTTCAGAGTCAATGGGCACTGACCAAGGCCAGTGAGGGCCCTGTTCAGCCTCCGCTTTGCGGATCTAGAAAAGGAGACGTGCGGGGCAAGTGTCGGAACCAGACTGACTTGGGGAGAAAAGGGGCCAAGGGCGGTGTAAAGACTGACTGCAGTGGGCTCGGCTTCCGTTTCTGGTCCTCCTACTTGAAGCAACCGAAAGAGCAGACAAAATACAATGAGACCTTGGTTTTCAAGATCCTAGACTTCAGGCAAGGACCGTGGTCCCTAAAAGATGGGAAACAGATCACGTGGACTCCACAGCTGCCCAGGTCGCTGCTCGGGAGAAAGTGCAGAGCTGGTGCAGGCAGAGGTTGGGCAGCAGAGAAGCTGGGAGGACGGGACCCCAGATCAGTGCCTGGCTGGTGGGAGAATGAGAGCGGACGGCCTGAGGTCCCACAGCATGGAGGTGGAGCTGGTCCCTTTGGCCAGAGGTCTCAGTAGTGGGGAGTGGGCAGCTTGGACCAAGTCCTCCTCCAGACCCAGTAAATCCTAAAACCAAGACCTGAGAGGATCAGACTAACTTAACTGTGTCCTAGGACAAAGCTCAGAATGTTTTCAGGGGCATTCCCCTCTGGTGCAGCGGGTTAAGGATCTGGTGCTGTCACTGCAGCAGCTCAGGTCACGGCTGTGGTCTGGGTCTGATCCCTGGCTGGCCCGGGCGTTTCCACATGCTGCAGACATGGCTGGAAAAAAAAGATGTTTATAGGGACACAGGTGTGTCTAGCTCCCAAGGTAAAATTCGCAATATCCAGCATCCAAAGGCTACCTGGCGTGCAGAGAAGGCAAGAAAGGGTAGTTCATAACAAAGCGGAAGGTCCGCCCACTGAAACCAACCCAGGACTGACGGAGACGTTAGAATTCGCAGAAAAGGACATTTCTCAAATTCATCATTACAACTGTATTCCCTGTGCTCAAAAATTAAGTGGACACATGGAAGATATAAAAGAGAACAAATCTGATTTAAGAGACCAAAACTGTGAGATGAAAAAACACAGTGGAGGTGCCCAACAACGGATTAGATATTGCAGAGAAAGTGTCATCAACTTGAAAACACAGCTATGGGAGTGACCTGAGAAACATGGTGAGAAAGAAGGAAGAAAGGACAGGAGGGGAGGAGAATCCATGCACAGGGTGCTACATGGGTTCCTGGGGTCTGCAAATGGGGGCAGAGGCCGTGACAGAAACACTGTCAGAAGAAACAATGGCTGAGAAATCCCCAAATTTGATGAAAGCTGTAAACCACCAGATCCAAGAAGCCCAGCAGATTCTCCAGCACAAGAAACACTGAGAAAACTACACCAGGTCACATCATAGGCAGAGGACTCGAACCTGTGATAAGGAGTAAACCTGAGAAACAGCCAGAGGAGAAGGACACTTGTCATGAGGGCAGATTTCTCAGGGGAGACAACACAGACAAGTGACACCAGGAGGCACTGGAAGATGAGCCACGATCCTGCATGTGGTGACAAAGTCTGTCAAAAGGAAATTCGTCACCAGCAGACACGTATGACAAGAAAGGTTAAAAGTTAAGTCCTTCAGGCAGAAGGAAAATGGAGCCGATGGAGATCTGGGTTTAGGGAGGGGATGAGGACCAGAATGGCAGCCACGTGGGCAAACAGACCAGACTTCTTTTTCTGTTTGTTAAATTCTCTTTAAAAGGTAAATGGGGAAAAAAAAGTAAATAGGGAGTTCCCACTGCAGCATGGGGGGTGGGGTTAAGAACCTGATTGTAGTGGCTCAGGTTGCAGCTGCAGCTCCAATTCAGTCCCCGCCTGGGAACTTTCATATGCTGCGAGTGAGGCCATTAAAAAAAAAAAAGGCACCCAAAGACAAATAAACGGCTGTTTAAACAAAAATAATAACAATGTGTTATAAAGTTTATTAGGCACATGAATATAAAATGCACAAAAACAGTAGCATAAAGATTGGGATTGTAGGGGAGTTCCCTTCGAGGTTCAGCAGTAATGAACCTGACTAGTAACCATGAGGAGGCGGCTTCAATCCCTGGCCTCACTCAGTGGGTTAAGGATCCGGTGTTGTTGTGAGCTGTGGTGTAGGTTGCAGACGCCACTTGGATCTGGCATTGCTGAGGCTGTGGTGTAGGTTGGCAGTTGTAGCTCTGATTTAACCCTTAGCCTGGGAACTTCCATATGCCGCAGGTGTGGCCTTAAAATAAATGAATAAATAAATAAATTAAATTGAAAGAAGTGAAAGGAGAAATTGACAAAAACACAAGTATAACTAGAGATTTCAATATACCACTGTCAATAATGGATGGAATGAGCAGACGGAAAATCAGCAAACTCAACAGTACCACCAATAAAATTCACCTGACTGACATTTACAGAATATTCCACCCAATTCCAAGAGCAGAATTCACACTCTTCTCAAAGTGCACACAAAATAGATCATATTCTGAGCCATAAAACAAGCCTCAAAAAATTTAAAAGAATTAAAGACATACAAAGCATGACTCTAACCACATGGCATTTAAATTAGAAAGATATCTGGAAAATTTCCAAATACTTGAAAGTGAAACAACACACTTCTACATAACTTTTGGATACTAAAGTAGAAGGGAAATCAGAAAGCTTTTTGAATTGGATGAAAATGAAAGCACAACGTAGCAAAATTTGCAGGATGCAGCTAAAGCAGTACCAAGGGGGACACTGACAGTAATAAAGCTTCTATATTAGAAAAGAAAGGTCTGAAATAACCTTAGAAACTTTTCACCCAAACTAAGAAAGGAGAACAAATTAAACCCAAACTAAACAGAAGAAAGGAAGTAGTAAGATAAAAGCAGGAATTTTTATTATTATTATTTTTTTGACTTTTGTCCGTTTAGGGCCACACCCACGCATATTGAGGTTCCCAGGCTGGGGGTCGAATTGGAGCTGTAGCCGCCAGCCTGCACCACAGTCACAGCAATGTGGGATCCGAGCCGCGTCTGTGACCTACACCACAGCTCACGGCAACGCCGGATCCTTAACCCACTGAGCGAGGCCATGGATCAAACCCACAATCTCACGGTTCCTAGTCAGATTCGTTAACCACTGAGCCACTACGGGAACTCCCAAAGCAGGAATTAATGAAATAGGAAACAGACAACAATAGAGAAATAAATGAAGCTAAAATACAGTAACTGATAACTTCTTGCTAGACTAGTCAGGAAAAAAAGAAAGAAGACACCAATAATCCACAACAGGAACGAGAGAGGTGATACAGGTTTATTAAGGGGGGAGCAAAGGAATGCTATAAACAAGCTTATGCCAAGAAACGTGACAACTTGGAAGACATAAAGCACCAAAGCTCACTCAGTAGGAAATAGAAAACCTGAGAATCCCTCTGTATCCAGAAGAAATGGACTTTTTTTTCTTTTTTGCCTTATCTAGGGCTGCACCCGCATATGGAGGTTCCCAGGATAGGGGTCAAATCGGAGCTGCAGCTGCCGGCCTACACCACAGCTCACAGCAACATGGGATCCTTAACTCACTGAGCAAGGCCAGGGATCGAACCCACAACCTCAGCGTTCCTAGTCGGATTCGTTAACCGCTGTGCCATGACGGGAACTCCCAAACTGGCCCAGTTTTTAATGGGCAAAGACAGAACGGATATTTCCCCAAAGAAGATGTACGAACATGACCAATTTGTGCTCTCTCCCTACTCGTGGGGGACACGCGTCAGCAGCTCGGGAGAGGCCACCGTGCGCCCACTGGGATGACAGACCAGGGAGACGGCAGCGAGTGCTGAGGCCGTGGGGCAACGAGAACCCTCGGCCGCTGCTGGTGGGGATGAAGTGGTGCCAAAAACTAAAGAGAACACGTCCAGGAGTTCCCGCCATGGGGCAGTGGCAAGAATCCGACGACACAGAAAGAGAAAGACAAATGCCACGTGACATCAGTGATACATGGAGCCTAAAGTGTGGCACAGATGAACGTGTCTACAGAGCAGAAACAGACAGACCGGAGAACAGGCTTGTGGCTGCCAAGGCGGGGGAGGGGGCCGGGGGGGCCGGGGAGTTTGGGCTGAGTAGATGCACTGTTACATTAAAAGTGGATAAGGGAGTTCCCGTCATGGCTCTGTGGTTAATGAATCCAACTAGGAACCATGACGTTGCGGGTTCGAGCCCTGGCCTTGCTCAGTGGGTTAAGGATCTGGCGTTGCCGTGAGCTGTGGTGTAGGTCGCAGACGCGGCTCGGATCCCGCGTTGCTGTGGCTGTGATGTAGGCCGGCAGCAACAGCTCCTGTTAGACCCCTAGCTTGGGAACCTCCATATGCCGCAGGTGCCCCCCTAGATAAGGCAAAAAGACAAAAAAAAAAGTGGATAAGCCACGAGGCCCTGCTGTACATCACAGGCAACTCCATCCAGTCACGTGGCGGAACATGACAGAAGATAACATGAGAAAAAGAATGTATACATGGGTCTCTGCAGAGGCATGGGTTTGATCCCGGGCCCTGTACAGTGGGCCAAAGAATTCAGTGTTGCCGCAGAGGTTTCTCAGCTCAGTCCCTGGCCTGGGAGCTTCCGCAGGCTATGTGTGTGGCCAGGGGAAAAAAAAAAGGATGAGCACACGTCCAGACTGAAAAGGAAGAAGTAAAACGGTGGTTTATTTGTAGACGGCAGGAGCTTGTGTTTAGAAGATCCTGGGGCCCCCGCTGTGGCACAAGGGGACCAGCCGTGTCGCTGCAGCACCAAGGACGCAGGTTCAATCCCCGGCCTGGCACAGTGGGTCAAAGGAGCCGGCGCTGCTGCAATCGCAGCTCGGATCTGAGCCCTGACCTGGGAATTTCCAAATGCCTCAGCTGCGGCCAAAAGAAAAGAAAATCCTGAGAAGTCCTCAGAAAAAACTAGCAGAGCAAATGCGCTCAGCAAGGTCAAAGGATATGAGGTCAGTATAGAAAAGTCAGCTGTGGTCCAGCGGTTTCTGGGGACAAAAAACTTCCACTTGAAGAACAGAATATAACAACCTATTAATAAACACATTATAATCAAATAATGGGCTATTAATCATTAATACATTTAATAAAAGTGAGAGACCTACACATGAAGAATCACAAACGCCGATGACAGTAAAGAGAAGTCGATGGAGAGCAGAGTCAGGCTCAGGCACCAGAGGCCCCCGTGCTGCTGCGGGCGGTGCCCCGGCCGGCATCCCTGACGGAAGCGCAGAGGGCCTGCTCGCTTGTGACTGGGCAGAAATCGACACGCTGATCCTAAAATATTTCTGTGGATACGCGGGTTCCAGAACGGCCCGGACAATGTGGACAAAGAACCAAGCGTTTTTCTTTCCTTTTTTTTCCCCAGGCTAGGGGTCAAATTGAAGCTACAGCGGCCGGCCTATACCACAGCCACAGCAACGCGGGATCCGAGCCGCGTCTGCAACCTACACCGCAGCTCACGGCAACGCCAGATCCTTAACCCACTGAGCAAGGCCAGGGACTGAACCCGCATCCTCACGGATCCTAGTCGGATTCGTTAACCGCTGCGCCACGAAGGGAATTCCGAGAAAGAACAAAGTTGAAGGAATTCTCCAGTCTCAAAGCTTACTGGTCAGCCGCCATAATCAGGACGGTCCGGCAGGGGCGTCAGGAAACAACACAGATCCGTGGAGCGGAACAAACACCCTCACGTCCAGACAGCACCCTCACCCGACGGCCCCGGGCCGGTCCAACTGGGGAAAGGACAGGCTTTTCGACGTGTAGTGCCGGGAGAAGAATCCACACGGAATAAGACGAATTCAGACCTCTTCACAAAAATTAACGTGAAAGGAACCAGAGAACTAAATACAAGAGCGAAAGTTACAGACGAGAAGGGGGGGAATCTGTGAACTCGGGCTAAGCATCCGTAGACGTCACCAAGACAAGGCTCTGAAAAGAAAAAGCTGACCAGCTGGACTTCACCAAAATTTTAAAACTTTGCCCCTCAAAAGACAACAGTAAGGAGATTAAAAGATAAGCCACAGACTGAAAGAAGACGGCCTCAGGACTTAGGTGATTAGGGGCTTGTATCCAGAATCCATAGAGAACTTGTATAACTAAAAACTGAGGCAGAAAATGCAGTTTTTAAGAACTGGCAAAATACGTGAACAGACATTCCTCTGAAGGAGGCACACAAACGGCCGGTACGCCGCTCGCGTCGTCGGCTTTAGGGAAGCGCGGGTCGGACCCACTAGGAGGTGGACGTGACATCCTGGCCAGGAGGTGGACGAATCAGGTGGTGTGGACGCTCTGGAAACCCTTTGTCCGTTCCTTTAAACATTTAAATGCAAATGTGCCCTACGACTCAGCAATTCCGCTCAGGTTTATACCCGAGAGAAACGAAAACAAACGAAAACGCGTTACACAAATGTTCACGGCAGCCGAGTGCCACGAACCCCAAGGGGAGCGGAGCTCCGCGCTCTGCGGACGGACGCAAGGCCAGCAGCCCACAAAGAGGGGCACAGAGCGTCGCCCGTGTTGCAGGGTGTCAGCCAGTGCCCTTCCAGAAAAAGGCACCCACGGCCCCTGGGGTGGTGGGCGGGAACAGGGCGGGAACTGGGGTTTTTCTGGGGTGAAGGAAATTCTGAAACGGAATTGGCGTGGCCATGGCCGCCCCACTCTGTAAGTTCACTAAAAACCACTGAATCACTGAATATGGATGAATTTTATGGTCTGTGAGTGACACTGCAGCAGGCTGTTAAAGTAAACCGATTGTGACCAGACACACTCGGTTCAGCTCCGCACTGCGGCTTCCCGGCCAGAGCCTGGTCCCGCCCGGCCCTCCGGCCCCCGCGCCCCAGCCTGGCTGCAGGGCTCCTCAGAGCGCCTATCCAGGAGCCCAGACGCACGGGGGTCTGTTCCCTCCATCACCTGCGGGGACAGAGAGAAACCCTCCCATTGCAGGCTGAGGGGCTGGCCCTGCGCCCACAGGTCCCCTCCGTCCTGTGAGTTGACGGGAGAGACGCGCACGCCCCGCGTGGCTGCTGCCCCCCAGCTGGAGGGCCCGCCCGCCACCCTTTCCGCGGAGGCTGCGGGAGCCCCGCCTTGGGGTCGGCCGCCTCGGAGAGGCTGGAGCCCGGAAGCCGCCCGTGGCATCCCGTCTGTGTTTTCACTAAAGAGCCCGACACGCGCCTCTCTTTCTGGAAGGCGCGGCCGTCCCCCTGGGACGCTCACCCGTGGCCACCTCCCCGTCGTCCTGCAGCAGCTGCGCGGTCAGCGTGAGGGGGGACCCTCGGGCCACATCCAGCACCTCCGGGCCCAGAATCACGATCCTGGTGGCTCGTGCTGGAGAGAGCAGAGCGGGGCTGCCGTGGGGGCGAGGCCGGCGCCCCCACCCCCGGCCTGGGCCCCGCACACCCAGCGGGGCCCCCGAGGAGCTCGGCCCTCGGGGCTGGGAGACCGTGGCCGTCACTACGGTCTCAACCCTGTCCTGGGGGTCACTGACCATCTCGGTTCTGACTCGTCTCCTCAGGGAGACTGCGGAGCTGGGGGGACGGCCCGGCGGGGTCCGGGACTGGGGCAGGGGTCCGCAGGTGCTCCCGCCTGCCGCTCCGACCAGGCCCTGCACTCGTGGGCCTGGGTCAGGGGTCCGACCTGTGCCCAGAGGCTGTTCTGAGGAAGCAGCTGCACCCCCAGCCCTGCCGCCCCGGTTCCCTGGCCAGACTCAGCCCTGGGGCAGCACCCTCGTCCTGGAGACTAACAGAAGGCCCCCTGCCCGGGAGGGGGAGAAGGCCGCCGCAAGTGACAGGCCGCCCGGCTCCCAGGGCAGTGCCGGGAACGCAGGGTGGGGGCCGGGGGGAGGCTGTGCGGGGGTGCCAGACGCCCAGAGCCCCATGGTGGGGAGACCCCGAGACCCAGAGACCCCTGGCTGGGTGTCTGGCTTGGAGCAGGACCACCTTGGTCTGAGGCCTGTTGGGGCCGCTGCTGTCAGGAGCCCAGCGAGCTCAAGTCAGAACACGCTTTTCCAGAAGGGGTTTTAGGTTCCACCTCCTCGCCCCTGGTCCACACCTCCCAAGAGAGGACAGCCAGACCCCAGACGTGACCCCATGGAGAACCCTGCCAGGCCACGGGGAAGGCCGGACGCACCTACCCACGGGGTGGCCGTTGATCCACATCCCTCGGTAGATGGCCCCGGAGCAGTGGGCCATGCTGCCCAGCCCACTGAAGACGTCACTGTGCCACTGGCCCTGCGGAGGAAATGCGCGAGCTCAGAGCCCACACGGCCCGAGGTGGGCTCACGGGCCCCTGGGCACCAGAGCTGCCGGACCCCACCTGTCCTGGATGCAGTCAGCTTCCCAGGGAGCCAGGAAGTTCGGGGGCAACGGCACAAAGAAAAGACACAAAGAAAATATGGCTCCAAAGGGCACGTTTTCAGCACAAACCCTTGAACCCTAAGAGGCTGAACTTGTGCAGAGACGCACAGGGAGGCCGAGCGCGGCTGGGCTTGTGGGCTGAGGTGTGCAGCGTTCCGGGTAATGCAAAGGCCAGTTAAAAACACAGCTTGAACCCGCACAGCCGTGCCCTGGGGACGCGCTCACTGCATACCCCACTCGGCCTCCCCCGAAGAAGCCGCTTTGTAAAGCATGCACACAAAGTGGGAGGAGGATGTCAAATAGCAGGAAAATTACTTCCGTGGAAAATTCCGAGGTCTTACTGCTATTTTATTCCGCCACGAATTACTCCCGGTAGAAGAAGAATCAGCCAAAGGCGCGTTCAGTGTCTCCGCTCCCCTGCACTCGCTAATCGCCGCCCTCCCTGCCCTGCGCCCCCAGGGCCCGAGGTGGCCGAGCAGCTGGGACCGGCCGCAGTTTCTGCCCCCGGGGAGGCCGCAGCCGGGACTTGGGCGGGAAATGCAGGGCATCTTGGGCCCTTGGGAGGGCTCGTGAAGGCCGTGGCCCCACAGAGCTTGGACACCCCAAAGCCGAAGCCGGGGGAAAGGAGCTTCCGCGGCTGTTCGGAACACAGGGTCATTGTGGTCGCAGCACAGGACGGTGACGAGGCCTTCAGCCCGGGCTCTGCACAGCTGTGGCGTCCTGGTGGGCACCTGGCAGCCACGGCTGGACAACAGCTCGTGGCTTCAGGAGGGGCCGGGCTGCCGGCGGGGTGTGGGGGCAGAGGCCTGGCTGTCCCGGAGTCACAGGCAGCCTCGTCCCTCCAGGGCCCAGCGGCAGAGCTGAGCCGGCGGAGAGGGGCTCCGGCCTCTGGGCAGCCGCACCGGGGCTGCGTTCCCAGAAAGCTCAGCGCCAGCAGGGCTCACGCACAGGTGGCTTCTTGACGTACCCTGAGACGCACCGCTCCTGTCTGGGGGCAGAGGGCCAGACCGAGGCGGGGTGGGGCCCAGGTGCTCGGGCACATGGGGGTCCCGTGCTGCCGTCCCGGGCTGGGGCTGGCGAGCCCGGAGTAGCCAGCTGAGCGTCCCTGGCGCCGGTGAGGCCTCCGAGCGGGGTCTGTGGGAGCCGGGCCTAGGAAGGGGCCCTGCGCCACATGTGCGCAGCGGGGGGCTGTGTGTGTGTGACGTGCGCCTGCCTGCTGGGCAGGGTCGGGGGGCAGAGGGCAGAGCAGGAGGTCTGCGGGGCAGGGTGGCTGCCCCGAGCTGCCCCGCCCGTTCCGCCAGCCCTCTGCCCAGGGCCCGGCCCCACAGGTCTGCCTGCCGGGACGGGGGTGGCGCTTGAGGTGGAGGAGCTGCTGGATGCGCTGCTTTCCAGGAAGACCTCCCCTCACAACCACCCCCAGGCCGGAGGGGTCAGCGGTTCGGCTCAGGAAGCAGGACTCACGGTTAATCAAATGCAAAGACGACGAGCCGAACTGAACCCCCCAGGCACACGGAAATGGCCGCAGCCCGGCCCCCAGGCCTGGGCACCAGCCGATGGAATAAGGGGGTGTGGTTAAGCCCCAGAGAGAAGGCCAGGCAGGAGGCCGGGGCCCCGGGGAGGGGGCTGCCCCCAGAGGCAGGCGCCTCCGTGGGGGCTTCCAGTGGCCCCCGCTCTGTGCCCTGGCGTGTGCTGCCGCCCTCGCAGCCGCAGGCCCCATTCCCGGCCTGCAGGGTGGATGCGAGGTCCCTGGAGCTGGGCCAAGTGCCGGGGACGCCCAGGGGCAGTGGGAGACTGGGGTTCCAGATGCAGAAAACCGACTGGGAGCTCCGTGTGCAGGCCCCGACCCCCACCCATGGCCGCCTTGGCCTCCCAGGAAAGATTCCTGGTCTGCTCTCCCTCAGGACAGCCAGGGCTTGGAGTTCCCGTGTGGCTCAGCGGAAACAAATCCGACTAGTATCCATGAGGTTGTGGGTTCGATCCCTGCCCTCGTTCAGTGGGTTAAGGATCCGGCATTGCCATGAGCTGTGGTGTCGGTAGCAGATGCGACTCAGGTCCCGTGTTGCTGTGACTGCAGCGTAGGCCAGTGGCTACAGCTCCGATTTGACCCCTAGCCTGGGAACCTCCACACTCCGCGGAGCAGCCATTAAAAAAAAAAAGGCCAGCCAGGGAAGGGGTGGGGGCGGGGCGGGCAGTCACGGGCCTCGGAGTGCGGCGCCCATGCCCATCCCACCAGGAGGCCGCTGCGCTCTCGAGCCAGGTGTCCCCAGCGTCCTTGAAGACCCGTGCTGCTCCAGGGGGCCCCTGGAATCTGAGCCCACCAGGCTCCAACGCAGAGCGTGCTGGGACAGACATATTCCAGCAGCACGACTGGCCGACAGCGTAGAATCTTTCTGATCCACGCAGTGAATCATGCTTTTGAAGGTCCAGCCCTTCTCAGACGCACACCTGAGCGTGAACACGCACGTCAGCGTGTCTCACAGAGGCCGGCCCCGCGGGGCTCCTACTAGCTCTCCCCCTGCTCCCTGTCCCGGTGGGGCCAGGTGGCACCCAGTCACCCCCGTGCCAGGCGGGTGAGGACGACAGGGCCACGTGATCCGCCCACAGCGCACACAAAGCCAGGGGGCCGGGGGCCTGTGTTAGGAGAGGCCCCCAGGGTGAGTGAGGCGCGCCCATCGCTGCGGCTGCTGGGCGACCGGGCCGCCTGCTCCAGCGTGGGGGACGGGTCCTGGGGAGCTGCTGGGCTGGGACCGGGGGACCTTTTCTCTCTTTCCTCTTTTCTGGCCGCCCAGGCCGGGGACCAGATCCGAGCGGCGGTGTGAGCTGGGCCACGGCTGCCGCAAGGCCAGATGCTTTAACTCGCTGAGCCGGGCCGCGGAGGGCACCCGCATCCTGCTGCCGCAGACTCGATCTCCTGGCGCCACAGCAGGGACTCCGCGGGTGAGTTTGTAATAAATCATGACAGAGACACACTCGACTCTTCTCATTCGGGAGCAGTCTGCAAGCGACTTGACGCCGTTCTCTTCCCAGGGACAGCGATGCTGCCCACACTGGCATCGCCTCTGCAGCTGCGCTGCCCCGACTGGCGTTTCCGGGTCTCCAGGCACGCCGAGCCTCCCACCCGCCGGGCCCCCCGGTCCCTTCGCCCTCTCCAGCCTCCGGGGCACCAGGGTCTGGCTGACCACACCCGTGGGCCGAGGGCCCCCTCCTCCCCACAGCGTCTGCCCTGACTGTGTCCACAGCCCCGGAGGATGCGGGCCTTCTCTGAGGCCGCGGCTCCTCCACCGGGTTGGGGCACAGCCCTCGCTGGCCTGCCTGGCCCGGGAACGTCCAGAGCCGGGCTCTCAGCCTCGGGATGGCCTGCCCATCCGTCTCCATTGCAGACACAGGCCCCTCACGGCCCCACCAGCAGCGGGTCCCCAAGGTGTCGACTTTGACCTCCACAATCCTGGGCATAAGTTCCTTGGATTTCCAAGTGTGACAGCTTCTGCTGATGCAAATACAAGCTGCTTCCCACGGCGGGTTCTGACATCCGGCCACGTGGAACCCCGCCAGGCAGGTGGGCAGCCCAGCTCCGCTCGGCAGCCTGGCCCCTGCTCTCTCGGTGCTCAGATCGGCCCAGATGCTTCTCCCGGTCCTCCTGGGCCAGGGCCCACGTGCCTGGACTGCAACCTCCCAGCCGGAATGGTGGGCCGGGGACACCAGGCCCCTGCTGTCCCTGCAGAAGCCCAGGTGAGGAGAGGAAGGCCGGGGCCGCCGGGAGGTGATGCCGCGCATACGGCCGGCCACCTGCTCTGTGCAGCGAGCAGGTGCACCGACCAGCAGGCCTCCCTCCGGGAAAGCCAAGGCGAGAAATGCAGCCAAGGCGCACGGCGCCCCAGGGACAGCCGGAGGTGTGGCTGCTGGCGGGACCGCGGCGCGGCCACACAGCGCGGAGCGGCTCACGTGCAGAGGCTGCACCTCGCCCGGCAGTACGCCCACGTCCCCTCCGCGGCTGACGCTCCACGCGGGAGGCCCGGACGACGGCGCGCTCTGCGTGGTTACCCAGCGCCGTGGGGTCACCAGGCCGTCACATCATCAGCAGGAGCGGCGAGCTCGCTGCCGCTGGGCACAGAAGGTCCACAAACTGGGAACGCAGGACCACTCACTCGGAGGGGTGGCAGCGGCCAGAGACGCTGTGTCCCAGGACGGACCAGGCCTGACACGCGGCCCCATCTGGACTGAAGGGGTGTCACTCGGGCTTTGGGATGAGTGGTTCTTATTTTCTGACAAAAGCAGATTTACATTTATTTTCAGGAATAAGATTTTTCTAGGAGTTCTTGTCATGGCTCAGCAGCAACGAATCTGACTAGTATTCATGAGGACGGGGGTTCGATCCCCAGCCTTGCTCAGTGGGTTAAGGGTCTGGCAGTTGCCGTGAGCCGTGGTGTAGGCCGGCAGCTACAGCTCTGATTCGACCCCTAGCCTGGGAACTTCCATGTGCTGCGGGTGTGGCTCTAGCAAAAACAAAAAAAAGATTTTTCTAGAACTGTTTCATGTTTTAAAGGTTCCCCAAAAAGCTCAGCATCAAGGGGACACTGGGACAAGGGTGTGGAGGCGGACTGCAGGGGCACCGAGAGCGTGTTCCCTGTCTCCATTCCAGTTCCACGCGGCCCAGGCGTGAGCCTTTGGCGATGGGCGATTTCCCTTGGACCCTCGTCTCTTCAGAGGTAAATCACGACGAGGAGAGCGACAGGCGGGACCTGGGAGGGCCGGGTGCCGCGGGGTGAGGCCCGAGGACCTGGGCACGTCCCAGCTCCTGCTCCCGACGAGCGTGGCTGCGAGGCTGAGCCCAGAGAGGGCGCGCGGGGCCAGCGGGAGGCCCCGCGAAGGAGCACAGAGGCCGCGAGGGCCCACCCCTCGGCCACGTGACTGTTAGGAGGGCTCACACCCAGCACCGCGGCGCTTCAGAAAGAAAGAGAACACGAGGCCCGCGAGGAAGCTGGAAAATGGGGGCTAGCTTCCGCAAAGCGCAAGACAGAATCACCGCCTGATCTGGCGGCCGTGCAGTTCCCAGAGCGGGACGGCGCTCGCGGCAGCTCTCCTCACAGTCCCCGAGAGGCAGAAACAGACCGAGTGTCCACGACGGCCGAGGGCTGGACGCGACGTGGAAGGAACACTACTCAGCCTTGAAAAGGGAGCCGACACCTGCTTCCACAAGGGCAGACCTGGAGGCCGCTGTGCTCAGTGGATCAGCCACACACAGGACAGACACTCACAGGGCTCCCTGGGGGAGTCAGAACCCAGGACAGACGGTGGGAGGTGGGGGCTAGGCTGCAGGAGCCGGGGTGGGGTGGTGTCGCCAACAGGGAACCTGCTTGACGCTGCTGAGCTGGGCGCTTACTGACCGAAGCGGTGGGTCTCATCACGTCTGGGTTTCACAATAACATCAGGAGAGAAGGGGAGAGGGGCTAACCAGCGAGGGCGCGGGGCTGTAATCGCGGCTGCTCCGCCCCCTCTTCATGCCGAGGTCAGAGGTCAGGCCGAGGAGGCGACCCCACAGCATGGAGAGCCCGGTGCTGAGACGCCCGGCTCTGCCTCCCCACCTCCCTGCACCCCTGACCCGGGAGCACCCGGAGGCGCCGGCCCCTGTGCCCACAGCGGCTGGACGCGGTTCGCAGAGGTGGCTGGAGGGACGTGCGGACACTCGGGGCCTGGGTGGCGGGCAGACCGTCCGAGCCCGGGCAGAGTTTGAATCCTGGGGGAGGACTCGTCCCCCGAAAGGTGTCCAGGGAGACGAAGCCGCTGCTGAGCCACCTCACCTTCTCCAGGGGCCACCAGCCCCAGGCGTCCACTGGGAGGCCACTGCCCAGCCGTCGGCTGGGCTGTGCTGCCCCCTGGTGGATGGCGGCGGAGGAGCCCCGGGTCCCCTCGGGGCGGCACGACCCCGCCTGGGAGCCCCCGCGGAGGAAACGGGCTGTGAGGGTCTGAGGGTGGGACGGGCCGAGGGCAGCGCCCGGCTTCCCGAGGGCCGCGGTCTGCGTTCACCCAGCCCCGCGCGGTGCGGACGCCGCAGGACAGTGGGGATTCTCCCGTTTCCCTGCGCTTCCCGCTCACCAGGCAGCTCTGGAGATTCGGGCCACTGACCGCGGCTCCCAGGCTGAGCCCGAGGCCGGGGCCCACGAGGATGGACAGACCTCCTTCCTGGGAGAGGAGACAGCGCCCTTACCAGGCCACAGCGAGACCTGCAAGCAGGCTCCATGCAAACCGCCCACCGCAGCAGCCCGGGCGGCGGGCGGGCAGCAGTGCGCGCGCGGCACTGGGAGCCGCTGCTGCCTGGACTGGGGCTGGAGGCCACAGGAGGGCCTGGGCGAGGCGAGCGTGCAGGGGGCCTCGTGGACCAGGACGCTCCCCACCGCCACTCCGTCTCGGGAAGGCCAGGCCATTTGCCACTTTACCGCCTCCCAGCCCCAAATCCGTCCTTCCTCGCCTGGGTGGTGCCAAGGGAGCCGGACCCGGGGAAGTTTGATTTGGACTGTCACCACGTGGTGCTGAGGGGCCCTGTGGGCCCCAGTGGGCCCACTGCGAGCTCCCAAGACACGGGGCCGCGTCCTGCACACACGCTTCGGGCACTGACGCTGGTCAGCTGGGGCGGCTGCCAGGTCCGAGCCTCCGCAGGGCTGGCTTTCCCTCGTCTCTTGGGCTGTGTGACGATCTTAGCTCTGCCACAGGAGAAGCCGGCAAAGATGCGAATTCGACTGACTTCAAAACTCTGCAGCCCACACGGGCAGGTTCTGCTCCAGCCCCGACCGAGGCTGTGAGCAACGAGGGAAACTTCAGGGCCGAGCCTGGAGCTGGGCTCAGACCTGAGCTCCCGTCCTACCCGGACGCGTCCCAGGACACCAGAGGCCTTGCGGCCGACGTCTCTGCATCACCGGTACATGCCGCCTCGGCTCCCAAGCCCAGATTCAGCTGGCGCGTCTCAGCCGAGCACGGTGGCAGCTTAATCACTCATGAAGCCGCCGTGTGCCAGGAGTTGCGGTCCCCTGGCCAGGCCCCAGGACACTCCGAGCCAGCCCCAGACCCCGTCTTCGAGGGTGTCTCCTTTCGCGCTTGCGTTTTCCGTGTCCCTGTTTTCTCTCTTTGTAGTTTGCCACTTTCACTCGGTGCTGTCCCAGTCGCCGGTGTGGCGCCTGTCTCCTGGGCAGGTTCTGGCCCGGGAGCCACCGTCCATCGGGTGCTTGGGCCAAAAACACAGGAACGTCCTCGCTTCTGCTTCTGCCTCGATGTCTAACCTGCCAGCCAGTCCAGCGTTTCTACCTCCAAACCGTCCGCAGTCTGGCTCACCCCATGCAGACTGCCATCGCCTCTCAACCGCTCAGGTGAGAACCAGAGGGACCTTCCGACATGGGCATCAGGCCACCGGTTCCTTCCAGCACTTTCCATGATGCGTAGAAGCGCAGCCCCTTGTGGCTCCGGGGCTCTACGCGGGACTGCCCGGACCTCCCGCCCGACTTCTCCACTCCCCACCCACCCTGTTCCGGCCCACAGTGTCTTCCTGCCTCTGAGCCCAGCCTCGCCTGTCCCATCGTCTGGCCCGGCTCACACGGCCCTTTCCGCCCCGGCCGTGTCTCTCAGGGTGGACGGGACTCCTCGTCCACCGCGCGGGCTGCTGCGCTGTCCTCAAGGCCGGGCGCCGGGGCCGGGCAGGACGCACCTCAGGCTCCCGCTCACTCTACACGCGGGCCGGTGTCCAGGAAAAACAAGGGCATGGACTCTGGGGTCCCCAGAGGGTCTCTCTTGGGCCTGCATCTCTTCCTCTCTGAGCACCTGAAAGCCCACCCAGCCGACGGTGGCGGCTGCCGATGACACGGGGACAGGGCGCGGAGCCCTGCGCACGAGGGGAAAGGCTCTCGCCCACGTCCCCAGGACCCCAGGGCGTTTTCCCTCAAAAGGCTGCAGGCGGTGGTTCTGCGGGGACAGTGCCAGGTTGCGGGGGCGTTTCAGGAACCAGAGCGGACGAGAGGCATCAGCCTGGGCCCCGAACCACTTTAAACCTCGGGAAGAGCCGCCGTCCCTGCCTCACAGGGTCCCGAAGCGCAGCGTCGGAGCTGCATGTGGGGTTGCCCGGGGCAGGGGGCGCCCAGGGGCCCGAGAGCCCAGCCTGGGTCCCAGGTACCTCGTAGGTGGAGCCGTCGGCACAGCGCAGCACCCCATGGCCCTGGCGCTGGCCCTGGACCCAGTCGCCTTCGTACTCGTCTCCGTTCCTGAGGGACACAAGGGCAGAGGCCACGCTCAGCCTGGGAAGGGCCAGGTGGCTGTGCTGACGCAGACCGGCTCCTCCGACCGGGGCTCAGCACGCGCCACCAGGATGAGGCAAAAATAGGCCCAGAGCAGATGGCCTCGGCGCCCGGCAGGGTGCTGTGACAGGAGGCCGGTCCTGACGCGGGCACTGCCACCAGCATCAGCTCACCCGGCCCTAGGTGTGAAGATTTGGAGAGGATCTGGGGAGTGGTGAACCTGCAAAGCCAACGATGATGGGGGAGGGGTGAACCCGCAAACCCAAGGATGATGGGGGTGGGGGGTGAACCCGAAAACCCAAGGATGATGGGGGTGGGGGGTGAACCCGCAAACCCAAGGATGATGGGGGTGGGGGGTGAACCCGCAAACCCAAGGACGGGACGTGCATGGAAGCTGCCCCGGAGCGTGCGATGCTCGGCGGGGGTGAGAAAGCAGAGCCTCCAGCCGCCAGACTCTGTCCCGCCCCTCCCCCCACAGCATTCGCAGCAGGTGCTTTCTGGGGGAGGGACTGATGTTTTCCCACCAAGTATGCACAGAACCAGTTCCGGTAACTAAGGGAGAAACGCCAGAATCGTGTCAGAAACGCCAGGGTGCTCTCAGGCCTGGGCGCTCGAGGGGCCGCGGACTCACCGGAAGACCGTCCGCCCCTGGCCGTGCTGCCTGTTCCTGTGGAACAACCCCCAGTACACCTGTCCGTCCGCGTCCACCAGCCGCCCGAGTCCTGGTGAGGGAGCCAAGAGCCCAGCGTCACCTCGTGCCCGGGAGAGGGCCGGGCGGTACCCGGGAGCGGTGCTGCTGCTCTGGGCTGGCCGCCTGGGGTCTCAGGAACCCGTACTTTGACTTGGCAGCCCGGGTAGCAAGGGCGGCTCCAGGCCCAGACCTCAAAGGTCCCCAGAGAGGGTGGGGACGCCACGCGGGCGCATGCCTCCCCAGCGCTGGAGGCCGAAGTGCTCTGCTCTCTGCCGCGGCGGTGCCGCACGCGGTCAAGGCCGCGCAGGTGTAAGCCTGCACTGAGAACCCGCGGCGGTGCTGGGCCTGACCGCCTGCTTGAGGACCAGAGGAGGCGCCCGTGAGAGCACGGTGCACCTGGTTGGCACTTTTGGGGTCTTTTTCAGGGTCTGGGGAAGTGGAGCCGTCCTTACACCTGGGGGAGGCCTTGGGGGGGAGTGAGGGGCACCCCCGGCCCGGCTGTGCCGTGACCTCTCTGCTCCCTCTGGGGACCCCGGGGCAGAACCCGAGTCCGCCTGCACTGCGGCCTCCTGACTTTGTCTCCAGCACGTGGAGGAAAGTGACGGAGCCGAGGCCTCGGGAGGGGCTGCGACTTCTCCCCCCAGGGGCCCGCAGCCGAAGCCCAGCACCTTCTCTCATGCCGCTGGACAGCTCCCCCTCGTAGCGTCCACCGGCTTTGTACTCCATCGTGCCGTGGCCGTGAGGCTCGCCCAGCACAAACTGTCCCGTGTAGGTGTTCCCTGGGGTGGACAGGGCAGGGAAGAGTGTCCAGATTAGGGCCACTTCCCATGTCCCGCCCGCCCCCAGTCCATGGGGACAGCAAGTGTCATTTGAGAACAGGGCCTCTCTCTCCTGCTGTGCTTCACCAGGGAGGTGGGGCCGGGTGGGCCTGATCCCTCCGTCCTGGTTACAGTGTGGACTCTGGCGAGAGGCGACCCTCTCGGGCCATCTCTGCGCCCAGGGTGGGAGTGAACTGAGGACCCACTGCACGCCTGCCCAGGAGGGTCCGAGCTCCTGCAGACGGCCCTGGCCACGCTTTGGGTTGCACGCGGCCGCCCTGGCCCAGGCCGGCACAGGCCGTTAGCGGGTGCGTTCGGGAAACCGGGGTCCCCAGGCGATGGACGGAGGTGCCTGGGCGCCAGAAGGGAGGGGCCGGCCCACACCAGAGCTGCCTCGGGAGAAAGGAGTTGGCGGGGCTCACCCGACAGGGCCCAGTGCCGGCAGCCCGCTCCCGTGATCTCGCCCTCCACGAACTCGCCTTCGTAGCAGCTCCCGTCCTTAAACAGCAGCTTCCCGCGCCCTGGTGGAAGGGACGGCGGAGTCGGGGAGCGGCCGGCTCGCTGCTCACAGAGGACAGTGAGGCCGCGGGGGCCCCTGCGTTTGGCTCCAGCTCGGGTCCAGCACGTGCGCGCCCGCCAGTGAGAGCGTCCGTGACACGTGACCAGGCGCCCTGCCGACTGGCTGTCACAGGGCAAGGACCCGCCCCAGACCTCCTCAGAGGGACACGCCAGCCTGTGTCAGCACAGTGGCAGACGGACAGAGAGAGGCCATGGCTGGGGCTGGCACTGAGGGATTCACGTTAGAGAGGAGGAGCCACTCTGTCAGGGCCAGGCTCTGTCCGGAGTCCCGGCCCGGAGGAGGAGAATCAGAGATTTTAGCGCAAAAGTGAGAAACATCTGTGTGGCTGAAACACTGCAATGAAATTCAAAAGCTTAAAAATATAGAAAATACTGGCAGCCGGGAGTAGCTGTTGTGGCTCAGTGGAAACGAACCCGACTAGGATCCAAGAGGACGTGGGTTCGATCCCTGGCCTCGCTCAGTGGGTTAAGGATCTGGTGTTGCCATGAGCTGCAGTGTAGGTTGCAGATGCAGCTCGGATTCCGCATTGCTGTGGCTGTGGTGCAGGCCGGCAGCTGTAGCTCCGATTTGACCCCTAGCCTGGGAACCTCCATATGCCATGGGTGCGTCCCTAAAAAGTAAAAAAAAAAGAGAAAATATTGGCAGCTGACAGATACAAAAATAGCTCATAAGAAAACACTGAAAGATCAGTCCTCCAGCAGAAAAATGGACAGAGGGTGCGAGCAGACAAAACCCCAATCAGACATAAACTGTGGGCGTAAACCTTGGAAAGACCATGCGGGCCTCTGGGGCGGACTCCAGGGGCCTTGCAGATGGTACCTGCTCTTCTCTGCTGCTTATATTTTCTCCAGAAACAGGCAGTGTCTTTATCATCAGAAACAAAGAGAAAGCCAGTTTTCATTAGCACCAGGGTGGCCAACCCGGGTCTCCAGCATCACAGGAGATGGCCCTTCCTTGGCACTAGTGAGAG
>PVHT021183575.1:72646-114179 GCA_004024745.2 Catagonus wagneri
TGTCTTTTTGTCCTTTTATGGCCGCACCCGTGCCATATGGAGGTTCCCAGGCTAGGGGTCTAATCAGAGCTGTAGCCGCCGGCCTACACCACAGCCACGCAGGATCCGAGCGGCGTCTGCAACCTACACCACGGCTCACGGCAACGCCGGATCCTTAACCCACTGAACAAGGCCAGGGATCGAGCCTGCAACCTCACTGTTCCTAGTCGGATTCGTTAACCACTAAGCCACGACGGGAACTCCTTTTTTTTTTTTTTTTTTTCCGAACGTTCGTCTGAATTGCGTGTCGGGGACGTCAGGAGGCGCGGCCCTGCGTCCGCCCCGACACCTCGGGCCGACTCGGGTTCCTCCTGGCTGGGTCTCCAGGACCCGGCCGGTTCTGCTACTCTGGGCCCGGGCCCCCGGCCACCCAGCGGGCACTGGGACCGGCGAAAGCACGTCCCGCCCGGGGTCGGGGGCCACAAGTCTTCCCGGGGGTGAGGGCTGGGCTCGGGGAAGGCGCGGGTAGGGGGGCCCGGGACCTGATTCTGGCCCTGGCTCTGGCCTCGGACTTCCCAAAGTCAACGTGCTGGGCCAGGGACGCGCGGCGAGCGCCCAGACCTGCACGCCTCCCTCCCACCACGACAGAGGCCTGGTAGGACGCAGTCAGCGGTTACCGTCCCGTGGTGGCCGTCCCGGCGGGTCGCTGCGGGCCAGGCAGGAGCTCTTGCTCCCCTCACCGGCAGAAGCCATCTTGCCGCTAGACGTTTCCCTTAGCAACCGCAGGGGCCCCCCTCATTGGCTCGTTCGTCGCGGGAGGCGTGGCCTGGTTTCAGTCTCTGGGTGTTACCAATCTCTGGAGCGGAACTATCTGGGCCGGGAGCCAGAGGACGCGACTGCGCTTGCGCGGCACGGCGACTTTCCGCCGGTCACGTCCCTTCCGCCGACGCGATCTCCCAGCCAACGGCCTGGGTCCCCGCACCGGAAGCGGAAATGGTTGGAGGCTCTCGGCCCCGCCCCGCCGGCCATCTTGGAGGGCCGGGAGGCGGCGCCGTACAGGACGGAGCGGAAGTGCTCGGCTGCCAGTTCTAGGACCGAGAGACGCGCCGGCGCGGCCGCCACCCGCGTCCTCCTTCCCGCGGCCTTCGGGAGACCGCGCTCGGCTGCAGCGGACCGCGAGGTGCCGGCGGGCGGGGCGGGCCGGGCGCGGGCCGGGGTGCTGGGGGCCGAGCGCGGGGCCGGGTCGGGCGCGGGGTCCCCGCGGTGACCAGATCCCCGCCCCCGCTGGCGTGTCCCAAGAGGGTTCCGCCTGCCGCCCCGGGCCGTGGGACCTCGGTGTCCCGGCCGCCCCAGGCTGGCCTGAGGGGTTTGGGTAGAGGCGTCGCGGTGGAGTTGGGTCGCTCGAGGTCCCGGCGATTCTGGATCCAGGGTCCCGAGCGCTCGGATTGACCCGGCCGACGGCGCCCCGCGTGCCCGCCCAGAGCTGCCCTCCGGAAACCTGCCCTGGGCACCTGGGGCTGGGAGTGTCCCGGGGCGCCTCCTCTCGGCCGGGTTGGTCTCTCACTCCGGAGGACGTGTAAAGCGGACGCCCGTAGGTGTATAAGGGCCCCCAGGTCCTGGTGAGTGTGGGTGCCCTGTGGTCAGGGCCAGGTGGAGACTGGAAAGTGGTCACGCCCAGGGGAGGGAGGAGCCGGCCGCGGGGCCCTGCGGGGGGTAGAGGGAGGTGGAGGGAAGGCATCGAGGTTGAAAGTGTGGGGAATTAACTACGCTGGGAACCCGCAGGAATGAGAGGGGCGCTGCGGTGAACGGAGGGGTTGTGGGAGCCAAGCAGTGGCTGACCAGGAGGCCAGGCAGGACTGATTCCCCGTGAAACTACCGGCTGTCTGACCAGTGAGGACCGCTCCACAGATGGGTGTGACGGCTCTAGACCTATAGGCTCTGGAGAGTTTTGCTACAACTTTAGACCTGAGATTCACGGTCTCTGCTTGGGATGGTTTTGTTTGTTTGTTTTAACCGCCACACCTGTGACAAATGCATCCCGGGCTGGGTGTTGAATTGGAGCTACCAGCCTATGCCACAGCCACAGCAACTCGGGATCTGAGCTGTGCGTGACTTACACCACAGCTCACAGCAGCACTGGATTCTTAACCCACTGAGGGAGGCCAGGGATTGAACCTGCAACCTCACGAATCCTAGTCGGGTTTGTTTCCTCTGAGCTGCAGCGGAAACTCCTGGGATGATTTTTTCATCTTATTTTTTCCTCCGTTTTCCTTGTGGCTGAGCCTGAAGCAGGAGATCCGACAGAACTTCCCCCCCACCCCGGCTAAGCGATCGGCCCTTGAAGGCCATAGGGCCCAGCAGTGGACTGGGCAGGACGCCCTCTCCGGGAGCTTGCCTTCTAGTGGGAGGAGTAGAGAAACACAGCGGAAAGCAGTCAGAGATGCTTGTCCCACAAAAGAAGACAGGGTGACATAAGCTAAGGGGCTGGTCACCGAGGGCATCTCTGAAGAGGCGGCGTCTAAGCAGCAGAGGGGAGGCCACCTTGATCCTGGAACGGGTCTGACGTGTTTGACGCAGGCTGGCTTGCTCCCTAGGGCAGCTCTAAGGGCGGGCCTGTGCCCAAGCCAAGGCAACCGCCCCGCCTCCCGGCAGGAGGTCTTGGGCGGGGACTGAGGACCTGTCACCCATGTTTCACAGATAGGAGTGCGGCTGCTGCGGGCCTGCGGGTCACGCCCCTAGACAGGCCGTGAGACTCCAAAGTTCACGTTCTTAAGGCTGTTAGCGACCGAGAGTTCAGCCAGGGCACAGGGCTGTGTTTGCACCTGCATGGTGTTTGCTGGGTAGTCTGGGGTCGGCCAGCGTGTTTCTGGAAGGTTGTGCACGTGTTCAGGGAAAGGAGGCGGCTCGTAAGCAGTGGTTTCTCCCAGGGGCGCGCGGGGTGGCCAGCTGTCTTCACTGAGTCCCTCCTGTTCCCTCCATTCAAGCAAAAGCGTGCTTTGGTCATAGAAGAGTAAACCGGGGGAATTTGTAAGGCACCGCAGGGTACAGAGTGTTCCCCACGTAGTTTGTGCTGGCCCAGCTCTGGCCCCGTGGGGTGGCCGGCCCTCCCGGGCAGCAGGTTCTAGTTTAGCCCTTTCTAGGATACGGGCTCTCCTCTGTTGAGTGTGAAGCGGGCCTCCCAGAGGGCACTAGGCGCTGCAGGCACCTATTCAGTTCAGCCACGGCTCCCGGGAGAGCAAAGGGCACCACTCGGGCTCCTTGTCACCCCTGGCGCCCCCCCCCCCCCATGGCAGCTCCAGGAAGTGGTGTCATGGGGTCACAGTTACACCTTTTTTTTTTTTTGGTCTCTTTAGGGCCTCACCCGTGGCACATGGAGGTTCCCAGGCTAGGGTCAAATCGGAGCCCCAGCCGCTGGCCTATACAACAGTCACAGCAACACGGAATCCAAGCCGTGTCTGTGACCTACACCACAGCTCACGGCAACGCCGAATCCTTAACCCACTGAGCAAGGCCAGGGATCAGACCTGCGTCCTCATGGATGCCGGTCAGATTCATTCCGCGATGGGAACTCCACGGTTCCGTTTCTTAATGCAAGTGCCACAGGGCCCAGGACTGCTCCTGTTACTTTCCTATCTCAGTTGTACAGCTGACCCTTGGACGGCCCGGGTGCCTTACACGGGGCTTACTTCATGACGCACGGGCTGCGGTCTGCACGGTCCGGCCAGGGTGCGGCAGACACAGAGCCCCGTCGACGGCTGGGCCAGTGCCCCTAACCCTGCGTTGTCAAGGGTCATTGGGACCCAGTCGTGTCACGCAGCTGGGCAGATGTGGGCGATGCGGTCTGGCGGTGCTTGTCTGTCTGGGAAGCGCTGCTGTGTCAGCAAGTGGCATCTTCCAGGTGAGGGAGCCAAGACCACTGGCCATGGCCATGCTGCCCAGGGGCCCCGGGAAGAGACCCAGAACTGCAGTCCGCTTCTGTCCCCCAGCTCTGCCCAGTGCCAGGCTGGGAAGGTGCCCCCTGCAGGGTTGGGGGCAGCAGGCCGGGCCGTCGGCAGGAGGAGATGAGGTCAGGCTGGGCTCTTGACCTTGCTTTGAAGCCTGCCCCAGGCCCCACCCGCTCCGGGTGGAAGGGCCGGGGACCCTCTGCTTCCCCTGACGGGCGGCTCGGGTCACCTCCACGCGCAGGCTGGGAAACGGCGATTACCTGAGAGTTGCAAGTGACACATTCTTGTCCGTGGAGGGGCCTGGTCTTGGGAGGCCTGCAAGGCGACGGCTGGCTGCCGGCACCGTGGTGCGGCCTGGACAGAGACCGGGACGGGGCCTGGAGAAGAGGTGGCAGGAGGAGGTGCTGCAGGGGGCGAGCCTGGAGCGCCCCGGGGAGCTGGGGGCGTAGCAGCCCGGGCGCTGGCCAGCCCCGGGAGGCGGACCCATGACTGTCCCCAGGTCTTTGCGGGCAGTGTGGGTGGCCACTGGGGCCCAGAGGAAGGGGAGTGATCACGGGGCCGTGAGCAGAGACGAGAGTCCACCTGGAGCTGCTCCGCGGGCGGGTCCTCCTGGCCCTGCACCAAAGCGGGGCACCTGCCTGTTTCTTTTTCCTGGCGACTCGTGGTGAAGACGCAGAAGGAAGGAGTGGTGTGGGGGAAACACCGAGTTCTGAGCAGACCCTGCCTGAGGGCGCCGAGGAGAACGCGGCAGCGCGGTCAGGCCCTTAACGCGTCCTGTTTAACGTCAGGGCCTCGTGTTTTTCTCGTTTGCAGAATGTCCGAAGGTGACAGCGTGGGAGATTCTGTCCATGGGAAACCTTCCGTGGTGTACAGATTTTTCACGCGACTTGGACAGGTTGGTTTGGGGGTAGCTGAGGTGTAGTAAAATTTGAATGATATCTGACTCTGGGACATTCCCCTGTGCGGCCTGAGTGTGCAGGTGGTCCCCAAGGAGAGGGCGTCACAGCCTTTGGTTTCGCAGCCACGCTCTCAGACGCATGTTGAGTTTTCCCCAGCAGTGTTTAAAATGTGAAAACCCTTCTGAGCTCCTGGGCAGAGCAGGCACAGGGCCCCTGCTCGGCCCTTGCCGTCCCCACTCTCAGCACCGGGGCTGCAGCGAGGGCCGGGCGCCTGGCCCTGTGCGGACTCTGGTCTGAGGAGGAAATGGGGCTCAGTGAAGAGGTGCACAGGCTGCTGCTTTAGTTTGAACTGAAAATGCCTTGGCTTTTAAAATTAAAAATAGCATCTGGGGAGTTCCTGTTGTAGCTCAGTGGGTTCAGAACCCGATAGCGTCCATGAGGCTGTGGGTTCAGTCCCTGGCTTTGCTCAGTGGGTTAAGGATCCAGCGTTGCCAGTGTGGCTCAGATCTGGCATCTATGGATGTGGTGTAGGCCTGCAGCTGCAGCTCTGATTTGACCCCTAGCCTGGGAGCTTCTTGAAAAGAAAAAAATAGCGTCTGGAATTATTGGTAATTATTGAAGCCTGGTGATGGGCATGTGTGGGCTCAAGTATTCCCTCTTTTGAATGGTTGAAGTTTTTCAAAATTAAAATTTCAAAATTAGGAGTTCTCACTGTGGCTCAGTGGAAGTGAACCTGACTAGTTTCTGTAAAGATGTGGGTTTGATCCCTGGCCTCGCTCAGTGGGTTAAGGATCCGGCATCACCATGAGCTGTGATGTAGGTCGCAGAAGCAGCTCAGATCTGGCTTTTCTGTGGCTGTGGCGTAGATCGACAGCTGCAGCTCCAATTCAGCCTCTAGCCTGGGAATTTCCACATCCTGCAGGTATGGGCCTAAAAAAAAAAAGAAAGAAAAACTTCAAAATTAAAATTAATTGCAGGAGTTCCCATTGTGGCTCAGTGGGTTAAGAACCTGACCTATGTGAGGATGCAGGTTCCATCCCTGGCCTCACTCGGTGGCTTAAGGATCCGGCATTGCCGTGAGCTGTGGTGTAGGTCGCAGATGCGGCTCAGATCTGGTGTTGCCGTGGCTCTGGCGTAGGCCGGCAGCTGCAGCTCTGCTTCGACCCCTAGCCTGGGAACCTCCATATGCCATGGGTGCGGCCCTAAAAAGAAAGTTAAAGTTAGACTACACACCTGTACATCGAATACATGCACACACAGATGTGTGAGAAGCCGGGGTTCGCTGTGCAGCTGTGCGGGTGCCGGCCAGGCTGGGTGGGCGGCTGGGACTGGCCGGGGGAGCAGGCGGAGTCCTGCTTGCTGGTGGTGACGCCGTGTGCATCACCAGCCCCTCTCTCGGGCTGGGAGTCGGGCTCCCCGCTGTGACCCTCGGTGGTGCTCTGGGACCACCTGCTGTGAGAGCTGCTTCAGCTTTGGCTTGTCGGCTGGACCTGGCTCAGGAATTGCTGGCTTCAGCGCAGTCACCGCAGTACAGGGCAGGCTGTCTAACGCGGGAACGTTCCTCTGTCTAGATCTATCAGTCCTGGCTGGACAGGTCGACACCTCATACGGCCATGCGCTGGGCGGTGACGCTGGGCCTGAGCTTCGTCTACATGGTGCGAGTGTACCTGCTGCAGGTGAGACGGGCGGGCGGTGTCCCCGCGCGTGGGCTGCGGCGCCGTGTTTCCTCTGTCTCCGGATTAGGAGGCTTCGTGGTGAAGAAAATGGGGTCTGGTGATCACTTTACACTTAAGCACCAAACATAAGACGCTCGGGACTTTATTTTTTTATTAAAAAAATTTTTTTTTCTTTGCTTTTTGGGGCCGTGCCCGTGGCATATGAAGGTTCCCAGGCTAGGGGTCGGATTGGAGCTGTAGCCGCCGGCCTACACCACAGCCACAGCAACGCGGGATCCGAGCCGCGTCTGTGACCTACGCCTTAACCCACTGAGCGAGGCCAGGGATTGAGCCTCCATCTTCATGGATTCTAGTCAGATTCGTTTACACTGCACCACAACAGGAACTCCCTTTATTTTTAAAGTTGTTATTTTGGGCCACACCTATGACATGTGGAAGTTCTTGGGCCAGGAATCAAAGCCACGGCACAGTAGTGACCCGAGCTGCAGCAGTGACAAGCTGGCTCCGTAACCACTGAACCTAGGAGAATGCCAGAGACTGTCTTTTTTTTTTTGGCCAGCGTGAGGCTTGTGGAGGTTCCCAGGCCAAGGGTTGATTCTGATCCGGAGCTGTGGCCGCACTGGAGCCTTTAGCCCTGTGCTGGCTGGGGATGGAACCTGTGCCTCCGTAGTGGCCTGGGCTGCTGCACTCGGTTCCTAACCTGCCGTGCCGTGGCAGGGACTCCCAAGGACTGGCTCTTAAGTGGCTCGTTTCCTTTGTGTCCTGAGTGCCTCTTAGCCTGTTGCTGGGGTTCCTGAGAGTCTTGGTGTCAGCCCGGGCCTGGGGACGCTGCCAGTGCTCCCCGTGTCCTGGTCGGCATGCCCCCCCCCCCCCGGTGCTGCTCAGGATCCCCGGGGGCTGGGGGCCCTGGGGACAAAGTGACCTGGACCCGCCGCCTCACCCTGGGCGCCAGGAGCTGTGCCGCGTCCGAGGAGGGCGTGTGGTGGCCCGTGAGGACGGGCTTTCCTCAGGGACCAGGCGGAGTCTCCGGGCCTGGTGGCCACCTGGGCCCCAGTGAGGGTCCACGGCGTCGCCTGCGTCCAGGCCCCGCAGAGCTGGGTCTCGGGCTGGGACCCGTGTCTGCTCCTGGAAAGCAGGCGTCCTCCTGCCGGGCATCTCTCAGGACACAGGCGGCACTGTGCCCGGGCGCCCTGCTCTGCCCGGTGCTGCGCCGGCTTCTCACCTGGACGGAGGGTGAGACTTGGCCTTGGCTGCTGCTGCTGTTTATGCCCGTGTCCCGCGGGAGGCCGCGCCCGGGCCAGCCCAGTGGAGCAGGACGCTGTGTGTGTCGGGTGCTCTCCATCAATGCGGGACTTGCTGTGACTGGGTCTAGATTGAAAAAAAAAAAATCAGACCTTGAGCCGTTCTCTGATGGGAAGAATGACCTCAAAACCCTGATGTAGGGGATTGGGCAGGGGTGGGGGCGCCTCGTGCAGGTGGGTGTTCCGTGTTCGGAACCGAATTTGTACCTGATTCGGCCTCCCTCCGCCGACCCCGCAGGCCCGCTGGTGCCGGCGCTCAGCTGCTAACTCCTCATCTCGGGTTTGCTTGTCCGGCCTGGGGAGTCTCAGCAGAAAGACGCCGTCTGGCCGGTGCAGGCATGTGAGGCTTCTGGCTGTGGCTGGGCGACCTCGCTCCTGGGGAGCCACCTGCATATGGCCGCCTTGTGGTCCTGAGGGGGGCTGGCTCCGCCCCAGGCCTCCCACCTGCTCTCGGTTTCTTGATTTTCCGGTTCTGGATTTCTTCCAGGAAGATCGTGAAATTTCCCAACCGGGAGGCGGCGTCCGGGGCCCAGCCGCACCCAGGGCGCCACGGCGGCACTCGGTGTGTGGCCTGGAGAGCACCTGGGTGGGCGCAGGGCGGGGGCTGGGTGCGGCTCGCGGGCCCCCGGGGGCAGTTTTGCACTTGGACCTTGGCCTGTCCGCTGTCCGGGCCCTCGGTGCAGTCCGAGGGCCACTGTTGCGGTGGACGCTCACTGTACTTCTATCCCTTGCTGTGGCCTCCGTGTCCAGGCCAGCCCACACGAGGGGCCGGCGGCCGGCCTCGCTGACCGTGTCCCCTCTCTTCCAGGGCTGGTACATCGTGACCTACGCCTTGGGGATCTACCACCTGAACCTCTTCATAGCTTTCCTCTCCCCCAAAGTGGACCCTTCCCTAATGGAGGACTCAGGTAGCGTGCAGGCCGCCCGCCGCTCTCCTCCCCGGGCGGCCCGGGCTCTGGGTGCCATTTGCTCCGGGGCGTTTGGGTGTGGAGGCCGCGCCCAGGAGTTTAGGGTGTGCGTGCCAAGCTGGGGTCTGCCGTGGGGACCTGCTGAGCCCTCCTGCCTCGGGGGCCGGGGCCCCGCGTGGGAGCGGGCTGAGCCGGTGTCATCTCTCACGGCTCCCGCCCGCGGGCGGCTCCCCATGGCCGATGAGGCCGCGGGCCCCCTAGAGCGTGTTGGTGTCTGATTTCCCAGCAGGATGGGTTGAAAGTTCTAGATCACACTGCGCCTGGCACACCTGGGCCAGGTGGGGGCCTCCATCCCCGCCTGACGGGCCAGCCCCGGGGCTGGAAAACCCTTGGCGGCCTCCTGATGTGGGGGCCTCCCGGTGACGGAGACCCTCCCTGAGCCTGCAGCGGCCGTGGCCAGGCCTCTGCGTCCTCCGTCTGGGGACCTGATGCCGCAGTTACAGGGGACGGCCTTTCCGCTTGGTGCTGCCGCGGGGGCGGAGAAGGCAAGCGGTCCTCCGGAGGCCTGGTCCCTCCCTCTGTGACAGGAGGGCAGCTGTCTTGAGCCAAGGTCTCACGTCGCCATCGGCCTTTAAAGCAGTGACGGGTCCCTCGTGGGCTGGCGGTGCCGCTGCGCCTCGGCGGGCGCGCTCAGCCCCGCGGCGGGCCTGCTGGTGCCGAGGCTCTCGGGAGCCTGGAACCGCAGGGGTGGGAAGGCAGGGAGGACCCTGCCTCGGCACTGACCGACTCTGCCTTTCAGACGACGGCCCCTCGTTACCAACCAAACAGAACGAGGAGTTCCGGCCCTTCATTCGAAGGCTCCCGGAGTTTAAATTTTGGTGAGTTACTTCTGGTCAGCGGGCCCACGCGTGCCCGGGAGGCGGGGAGGAGAGTTGGTGGGTCGGAGCTGGGACCCTGCTCCCTGGGGAGACGCCGGTGCTGTCGTGTCTGCTCGATTCAGTGCTGACTTGCCCAGAACGGGAGGTGTGGAGGCAGGTCTCGGGCCTGGGCGAGAGAGCCCCTGGCCCGCGACTCTGGGTGGCGAGGCAACCCCAGTGCGCGTCCGGGTGGGTCCCAGACACGGCCTCGGGGGACAGCCGCACGGCCGGTCTCTGGTTCGCCGCGCAGTCCCGCTCGCCGGCCGGCCGAGGTGGACCAGCTCCGTCCCTGTTCGGTCCTCGGAGGACCCGGGCGCAGGGCAGGGGTCACTGTGAGTGCCTGCTCTGGGGTGGGGCTGGCTCGTCCCCCAGGCCCCTGGAAGCGTCACCTCTGTGATGTGACCGGAGGGGGAGGAACGGGGGTCTGCGCGTGTCTGTCTCGTGTGTGGGACCCAAAGCCGAAGAGAGCAAGCTGCCACCTTCACCTCGCCTTCGCGGCGCAGGGCTGGGGCTGCTGGGCAGGGTAGGGAGCGGGCGGGCCGGGGCCTTGGGCCCCTGGGGGCCGTGACCCTGAGGGGTTGGGCGAGGCCCGACTGCCTGTTCTCAGGACACTCAGTGCCACAGGGGCACGGCCTGCTGGGCAGGTGGCACTGGAGCCTCGGGGCGGGGCCGGGCCGGGCTCATCCTGGACGCGGCCCCGGCAGTGCTCGAGGTGTCGTGTCGGCATCGCTGCTGGTGCTTGTTGCTTTGTGATCCGGGGAGACTTGGCGCCTCCAGGGGCCGGGGCCGTGCTGCAGTCACGGCGCCCCGGCTCCCGGCGGTGGGAGCTCTGACCGCGCCCCCTGTGCAGGCACGCAGCGACCAAGGGCATCCTGGTGGCCACGCTCTGCACCTTCTTCGAGGCGTTCAACGTCCCGGTGTTCTGGCCCATCCTGGTGATGTACTTCATCACGCTCTTCTGCATCACCATGAAGAGGCAGATAAAGGTGCGCTGGCGGCCAGGGCCCCGGGAGGGCACGGGGGTGTGGAGCCCGGCTGCGCCCTCGGGCCGGGCGGGGCCGTGGAGGGCGCCGCTCTGAGTCGCGCGTCTGTCCGCAGCACATGGTCAAGTACCGGTACATCCCGTTCACACACGGCAAGAGGACGTACAAGGGCAAGGAGGACGCGGGCAAGACCTTCGCCAGCTAGACCGGCCGCGCCCGGGCCGCCGCCTGCGCATCGGTAGTGATCACCTGGAGTTACTCTTCCTAAAACGGAGCTTCAATTATTTGTAACTGAAATAGCAGGTTCTCGAAGAAACTGGCATTTAAACCGAATCGCATTGATTTATTTTTCAGTGCCGCACGCGGCCGGGCGGGGCGGGCGGGGCGGTTGAGCCAGACCCTGGCGGGAGGCACCCGCTGCCCAGCGCCGAGGACGCCGCCCGTGGCCCCGCCGCCCGCCGGGAGGAAGCTCACCAGTTCCTGCGCCGGAAGGAGACCCCGAGGCCCCGGGCTGGCCGTGTCTCCCAGCTCCATCTCTGTAGAGATGGGTCAGGCGGCCTCTTGTCCTGATGACTCGAAACTGTGTTGCCACCCTGCCACCCACCGTGACTGCTCTGAGGGCCCGGAGTTATAAATATATATTATATTTTAATTGTTTGAGATTATTTTGACACATTTCTTTGATACATGAAGAGTTGTTTTGTTTTTAATTTAAATTTCTTCCCATGCAGTGCTCCCTTTTCAGAAACAGCTGGTGAGACTGGCCGGTTCTGTGGGTTTTAACACAGGCTTTCCACTTTCTATGGGGAAACAACTCTGATCTGCATGTCAACTTTTTTGATGTGATAAAAACAAATACTCATAAACATTTTACTAAATGACTTTTTAATCCCAACTTTATTAAAGATAGTGTCCCACTCTCGCGTGGTCTGTATCTGGAGCGCTGCGGCGGGCCGGCCGGCACGGCCCCTGGGCCCAGAGGCTGGCGACAGGCAGACGTGCGCTTCCTCCCAGGTCCTCGGGCTGTGGTTCTGACTCTGCTCCCAGTGCGCTTACTGCCTGGCCTTTTGACCAGTTTTTGCATCTGAGCCATCTTCTCTGTTTTTCTTTCTTGGCTGCACACACAGCACATGGAAATTTCTGGGCTGGGGATTGGCCCTGTGCCTCCAGAAGCAAGCTGGTTCATTAACCCGCTGCGCCACAGCAGGAATGCCTCCTCTTGTTTTTTTTTTTTTTCCTGTCTTTTTGCCTTATCTAGAGCTGCACTCGCAGCATATGGAGGTTTCCAGGCTAGGGGTCTAACAGGAACTGTAGCTGCCAGCCTTCGCCACAGCCACGCGGGATCTGAGCCGCATCTGCAACTGGCAACGCCATATCCCCAACCCACTGAGCAAGGGCAGGGATCGAACCCACAACCTCATGGTTCCTAGTCAGATTCGTTAACCATTGAGCCACGACGGGAACTCCTCCTCTTACTTTTAAGAGACCGTATTAAGACATTTTTTTATACCTGGGCCTGAATTCTATTTTAGTCTCTAGGGCCCCACCTGCAGCACATGGAAGTTACCAGGCTAGGGGCTGAATGGGAGCTGTAGCTGCCAGCCTACACCACAGCCACAGCAACGCCAGATCCCAAACCCACTGAGTGAGGCCAGGGATCAAACCCGTGTTCTCATGGAAACTAGTTGGGTTTGTTACTGCTGAGCCACAAAGGGGAATTCCTGAGCCTGAATTTTATTTTATCTACTTATTTTTAGTCTTTTGTCTTTTTAGGGCTGTACTTGCAGCACTTTGGAGGTTCCCAGGCTAGGGGTTCAATTGGAGCTGTAGCCACCAGCCTATGCCACAGCAATGCCAGATCCAAGCCACGTCTGTGACCTACACCACAGCTCATGGCAATGCCAGATCCTTGACCCACCGAGCGAGGCCCAGAATTGGGCCCGGGATTGAACCCACGTCCTCATGGATGCTAGTCGGGTCTGCTAACCGCTGAGCCAAGACAGGCACTCCTGTACCTGAATTTTAACCTGCACGAGAACACTGTCCAGTCAGTACTTTCATCACCACGCTTGAGGTGACCTTCCCACTCTGCAGTTTCCCTGGTGAATGCTCAGGTCTCAGAGGTGAGGGGCAAGTGCCTGCGCCTGGGGAGCGGAAGCGGTTCTGGGCCCCCGGGGGCTCCCGCCTGTCTGGAGCAGGGCCCGTGGTCGCGGTGGCCCGGCTCTGAGGCCGACCTCTGCCCACCCCCCGGAGAGGTACTGTGCGGGCCTCTGTTCACCCAGCCGTGACCCTTCCTCTGAGTGGCTTAGGGCAGGGTCCTGCCTCTGGCATCAGTCACCAGAACTAACAGAGGCGGCAGGAAGTGGGCAGGATAAGCGTGACGGGCAGCGGCCACCGGGCAAGGCCAGCGCACCAGGCACTCTCAGGGAGGAGACCCCTTGCGCCCTGAGGCCAGGACACACGCTTCCATTTTCTACAATGAGAGAGAAACCTGACAAGCCTGTTGAACGTGTCGGGTGGCAGCACTAGCTCCTGGGAACAGCTGGCTCCGTGCCAGGATCAGCCCCGTGGGTCCCAGCGCTGGAGGGGACCATCCACGCCCGGGGGCAAGCTGCTGGCCCCCTGCTGCGCTCAGGGCCCCAGCCCGAGGCCTGCCTGGCCTGGGGAGGGCGGGGAGTTGCCCAAGCCGGGCGGGCTCCGGGCCCTGCCTACCCCGGCAGAGAGCTGGGAGGCCCTGCCCGAACCCGCCCGAAGGCCTGGATTAGCCGTGTTTCCTCTGCCCTCCCAGGCGGCTGCTGCAGTGTCTCATGTGACAGAGAAGAGGAGGCCGACAGCTCCAGGGTTTCTGCACGAGTTCAGTTCACCTTGAGCGTGAACCTCCTCCGGCCGCCGCTCAGCGGAAGTGCCTCAGGTACACGAGCTTCTGCGGAAGGAACTTCTCCCTGCAGAGGGGACACTCCGTCTGGGGAGGACGGGGTCGCGGCTGCGTCAGCTCAGCCCCAGGTCCGCCCCCACCAGCACCTCCAACGATATTTTAGGGCTCGCTGCAAAACCTGAAGGCCTTAACCCCTGGAAGCAGAGCAGGGACGGTGCCTTGGGCAGATGGTGGCCGTCCCGAGACGCTCAGGAGCTTCAGGGGTGCGCCCCGGTGTCCTCCCGCCCACCCCGAGGAAGAGCAGGACGCAGGGAGGCTCGCTGTGCCCAGGGCCTCCCACAGAGCAGCCTGGAACCTCGGGGGCGGGGGTGAGCTCCGAGGAAGGCGCCTCGTGCGGGAACAGAATGGGCACCGCCTAGGCCCCGAGGGGGGACCCAGCAGGAAGGCGAGGGTGGCACGGTCACCTGCTCTGATCTCTGGACTTGGTGGACCCCACGCCCCCAGGTGTCAGGGCTGCGCAGGTGGCTCCCGTCCCGAGCGGGCGGCTGGGGGCCTTTTGCAGCGGAGCTGTGCCAGCCCGCCCGTCCGCAGCCACAGGGCCTGGCCCCACACGCAGCCCTGTCCCCACCCCGGCGGAGGCCTGCCTTGGGGACCCACCTTGGTGTCGCCCCAGTGGGTGATGCACTCCCAGCAGAAGAGGTGGCCACAGGGCGTGGCGGTGGCGTGTCTGCGCTCCTCCAGGCACAGGGTGCACAGGGACGCCATGCCGGCTGCTCCCTCGTCCGCGCGGCTCCTGGCAGGTGGGGAGCGGCGGGACAGAGCTGAGCCCCCAGCCGTTCCGGTGGGTGGTGCCGCCCGAGCACCTGCGGTGGGGCCGGCTCACCTGCGGTGGGACAGGCCACGGTGCAGCTTCCACTCCTGCCGGGCGCGCTGCCTCTGCTGGAAGCTGTGGAGCCGCAGGCCCACCGACAGCGCCAGGTGCAGCAGGGACAGCAGCCCCAGCAGCCGGTAGCCTGCGCGCACCCTGGGGTCCTCGGCAAGCGGGCGGCGCACGCGGAGCTGTCAGGGACCGGAGGGACGGCCACGTGACCAGGTGCACAAAGCCCCGAGCTGCCCCAGGGCCAGGCCTCCCAGCCGAAAAGCCCAAGCCCACACTCTGGCACCAGGGGGACGGAGAGCGACACTGGCCTCTGGCTGCTCGGGTGGCAGGAACGCCTCGCGGGCTCTGAGTGGCGGCCCCACCGGTCCCCCAGGGGAGCCGAGTGCTGAGCGAGGACGCGAGCCTGGGGATCGAACTCAGCAGATCACCTGGCTGCAGGGAGGGGCCGCAGGGTGAGGGCACGGCCGGGCACCCGGGCCTCGGAGGCAAAGGAGCCTGAGAGGAGTGCACCCGGCGGGCAGCGGCAGGCCCAGTGCGGCGGACACGGATGCGCGGCCCCCGCGGTGGGACAGAAGCTCCCACTCAGCAAGGCACCACCCGGCCCTCCTGCAGCTGGGGACACTGAGGCCACATCCCCGAGGGGGAGGCGCCTCCGTCCCTCAGCCGCGAGTGGGGCCGGGCCGGTCGGCCTGCGGAGGGAGAGCCCTGGCGGCCTGACGCCCCAACCGCGATGACCCCGCTTCCAGGCCCCTTGTTGCAGGAGCTCAGCAAACACCTCGACCAACACGCAGAGCTGGCACCGTGAGGCCTGGGGCTGGGAGGCGGCGCTGGCAGAGCCCCGGGGAGGCCTTCGGGGTGGCCCTGGAAGCACGGGCGTCAGCTGAGACCCTGAAGGGAAGGGGCGTCTGCAGGGGAGGGGGGAGACCAGCGGGGAGGCTGGCAGCGGGGGCAGTGGGGTCACCGCCACGGGTGCCCCTACACCGACTCCGGCGGGCAGCCTGGAAGGGAGGCCGAAGCCTGCACGGAGTCAAGCGCAGGCTACAGCAAGACAAACCCTCAGACTTCCGAGTCTTTTGGCAAAATGCAGCCCACACAACCCATTTCCAGTGGTGGGTTCTGGCTCCAGACCTGTGACTGTGCTCATGGGCAGAGGCCTGGAGAAGCCGGCTCCCTGCTGCTGAGCCGAGCCGAGCAGGTGCAGGTGCAGGTGCAGGTGGCTCCAGTTACTTACATAGGTGATGCCTGCGACCCTCTTGGCCAGGTGGTAGAAGGTGCCATGCAGGAAGAACCAGGCGACGTGGAGCCTCTGGAGGTAGCCGAGGCCCTGCCTGAGCACCCCCGCGGCCCGCAGGAGTGCCCTCTGCTGCTGCTCGGACAGGGCGCTCGTCTGCCTGCGCACCCAGCGCCTCACTGCTGACTGGCCGCGTGGAACGGGGGCCAGGCTGCCTTGCGCGGGACGGGTGCCGTCGCAGGCCGCCTGCAGCTCGTGCTCCCAGTGGAGCAGGGCCTTGTCCAGCACGTAGGGCAAGACGGTGTGCAGAGCCACCAGGACCCCGCGCCGCAGCCTGGAGGGCACGTGGCTCCGGGAGGGGTCCACCTGGATGACACTGACATACTCCTCCCCGAGGGTCTGGTAGCCTGCGGGGGGCGGGGAGCCCACAGTGAGAAGGCGGGGGCCTGGCAGCGGATTTCCTTCTCTCTACTGCAGGCTCCCCTCGCTGCTAAAAGACAACACTCCATGGGGGCCTCACGGCCCTCGCCTGGGCCAGGGCTCAGTGCCGGGCCCCCGGTGCCACAGGTTCAGCCAGACACAGTCCCAGGGCCAGCATGACAGAACCCTCAGAGCTTCCAGGGGCTCTGGCCGTGAGAGGGCCTGGCCTCCCATCCAGGGAAAGGGTTCGGCTTCCCTGAGGCTGGTCCGGGCCAGGGACACTGGGAAGCACCCCCAGAAGCGCCCCCCTAGGTGGCAGCCCCTCTCCTGTCCTCTGTGCGTGTCCCGGGCCCTTCGGTCCCGCCAGGGGCTGCTACCTGCAAGTGTGGTGAGACCAAAGTAGGCTACATCCGACACCAGCTCCAGCTCTCTCCTCCACTCCAGCCACTTCTTGGCGCCTGAAAGAAGAGAGCGCCTTATGACCAAGGGGTGGGGGCAGGGGGCGAGGCGGTGCGCTGGTGAGGATTAGGAACAACCCTCCATCCCGCTGCCAGGGCCCCGCCCAGTCCCCCGCTCCACTGTCTGAGACTGCCCTAAACCACACTCTGTTCTCTCCCTGGCCTTCCATGCTGCCCACTCTGCTCCATTCATACCTGCCTCACCTGGGCCACGGTGTCCTGAGAACCTTTCCACCTGCAGCCATCTCCCCCTCCAGGACCCACCCGGGCAACTGTTCTAGAGCCCAGAAGGGCCACAAGGTCAGACAAGGTGGTACAGTGACCAGGAGCTCAAGCTGAGCCCACTGTCCAGCAACAATCCTAGCTACCCACAACGCTGGCAGTGATCTCAGGCAAGTTACAAGATCATTTCCCCGTTGGTAACGGGTCCTACTTGCAGGGACGTGTTGAGAATAAAGGAAGTTAACGGTCTGAAGCACAGAGAACGGGGTCTGGCACAGAGTAAGTCAAAGCATTAGCAAAATAAACACACAAGCGGGTGCCTGCCCGCTGACGGCCACCCGAGCCCGAATCTACGGCCGGGCCTCGCTTCGGCTGTTCTGAATAGAAGCCCAGCTGTCCGCTGGGATCCAGCCCAGGCTCTCGTCTGTCCGCGGGCCTCCAATGCCGCTGCTCCATGGGGGCCTCCTTGTGTCCCCGGAGCCGTGGACGCTTCCACAGCTGGTGCCTGGCTCCCACCCCCGCCCCCGGGGGCAAAGCCCGAGGCGCCCGCTTCTTCCTGCAGCTCAGAGCTTCCAGGGGCTCGTCCGCCCGCCTCCCCCCGAGCCTGGTGCCCAGGACCAGCCGCGGGCCCCCGCGGCGGCCTCACCCGCCAGGCTGTGCAGGGCGTCGCCCGCCGCGCTCCGCAGCCCGCCGCGGTAGTAGTCGTCCTTCTGCGCCGCACGGACCACCTCCGGGGGGCTGGCGGCCGTGAGGGCCATGGCCGAGGGGCGCGGGGCCGAAGGGACCTGTCGCCTCCGGGACACGACGGACACGCCCACGCGGCGGCGCCTGATGACGGCAGGTGGCGCGCGGCGCAAACCTTGTGCGTCACAGCGTGAGGGGTGGGGCCAAGCCGAGCCCTCCTGGATCCGCGCCCGGTTCCGGGTGGGGGCCGGGCTGGGCGATCGCTGCCCAGGAGAGCGCAGGCGCAGAGCAGGAGGGGCGGGTGAGCGGGGGATGGGGGCGAGCGGCCACGGAGACAGCCGCAGGTACTGCGAGGGACGTCAGAGCCGGATGGGTGCCGACCCCTGTGCGGGGACACTCGCCCGCTCTGAGGCCGGAAGTGCGGAGGGCGCTGCCCCCTCTCCTTGCAGTGCCCTCCGCGGGGAGCTGGCACCCGTTGTGCTCTAATACCTGCGACGCCCCCCGCGGGCCCGCGGAAGATGGTCTGGAGCCCAGGGCGGGGCCAGGAGCGCGGATTCTTGATCTACGGTGTTTATCCTGGTGGCTGCCCAGGCCCCACAAGTGCAGACCCCTGACCTCTCTGAACTGCTGTCAGAAGTGGGACCGAGGGAGACTTGGGGGACTTGGGAGGCCATGCACTAGGGGGATAGAGGCAGGAGAGCCCAGCGCCTGGGCACAGGCACAGGCACAGCTGGATTTGAGCTGCAGGGAAGACCCAGAGAGGGGCCGGGGGAGGACAGCGGGATGAGGAAGTGGGGGTGTCCTGGGGGCTCTGGGCCTGGAGCCCATCACAGCATCTGCATCTGTGCCCCAGACCAGAGGGGTCCCAGCCTAGAAGGGCCCTGTCCTGTGGGCACTGAGGGCGAGCAGGAGAGAAAAAAATGCAGGTGAACCCAGGGAGTGGGGGAGCCCCGGCCGGGCCCGGCCGTGAATTTGGCTGGGAGGGCGTGGCTTGAGACAGGCTGCACTCTCGGCTTCACTTCTGCTCCTGTATCCCTGCGTCAGCAGTGGGTATGTGCCCAGGCTGGCACAGCTCAACGCCCTGGAGCTATTGGGGCTCCACAGCTGCAGGCAGCTCTTAGAGGGATGGGGTAGGACCTGGGTGGTCCCGTAGTCCCTCCTGCTACTGAAGCCCCCCTGCCCCTTTGGAGTGGCACCCCTGCCTGTGTGTACACCCTGTTTCCTGGATGCAGAGGCCACCTGCTGCTTTGGCCCGCAGCCTGGGGTGGACCCAGGGGCAGGCCCAGGGGAGACTCTGACTCCTTAGAAGTTTCTGGTCAATCCTCACCTGAGAGGCTGAAACACACTGCTCCTTCCTGGCCCCAGAGACACCCTGGCCTGTGTCCATGGGCACCAAGTTGGAGCTGGAGGAGGTTCTGTTTCTCTTTTTGTTTTTTGGTCTTTTTAGGGCTGCACCTGCAGCATTTGGACTCAGAGCTGCAGCAGCCAGCCTACACCACAGCCACAGCAACACGGGATCTCAGCCACATCTGCGACCCACACCACAGCGCATAGCATCGCCAGATCCTTAACCCACTGAGCGAGGCCAGGGATCGAACCCACATCCCCATGGTTATTTGTTGAGTTCCTTACTGCTGTGCCATAACGGGAACACCCTGGAGGAGGTTTTGTCCCCTTCCTTGGGATCACTGGCTGGCTCCTTCAGGAATCCTGAGGGGTGGGCACTGCCCTGGGCACCGTGCCCCACTGGCTGGTCCCAGTTCCCTGCCCAGGACTGCATCTTCTTCCCTGTCTTCTCACCAGCACGCTCACCGGGCTGGGCGAGGCCAGAAAGTGTTACCAAGTGTCTGTTCAGGGACGTGGGGCCTGGGGTCCAGATGGGTTCAGATCTCCTCGGTTTGCTCATTGATGCTGGAGGGGGGGGGGCTTGATGTTTGGGCTTGCCCCTGGCTCCCCAGGGCCGCTGTGGAGATGGCTCGAGTTTAGGGTCAAATTCCAGAATGGCCAGCAGGTGGCGCCATTGGACCATCTGCTCCACCAGGTTAGCGGTTGAATTAACCTGAGTTTCACCCCAAGAGTGAATCTGGATTAGAACCAAAGGAGAGCGCAGTGGGCAAGCCGGTGGTCAGCTGGCCAGCTGGTCTGTGTCGCTCTGCTGGGAGCCCTTCTTGTTTGGAGGGCTGCTGTGGGGTCCGGCCCGGCTCTGGGGAGGCAGGGCAGGGTGGCTGGGCTCCCGGCCTCTGATTCCAGCCTGGGCTGTCTCACTGTGTGAGTCTCCCCTCGAGTCTCCACAGCTCAGGGTTTCCGTGGCCCTGGACGGCGTGGGGTGGGGGGCGTGGTGCCCCTGCAGAGCCTTCCCCCCCACCCCGGGCTCCTCGGCCCCCCAAAAGGAGAAGCACGCGGCTCATTGCCCAGGGGCAGGGGGGCACGGGGCGCTGCGCCAGCCTTGCTGCCGCCCCTGACTGGGCAGGCGTCTCGGGGGCGCTGAGCCCAGCTGGGCGCCGCTGTCCTTTGAGGGGGTGCCTCCTGTCCGAGGTGCGGCCGTGTCGTGGGTGGCTCCAGCTCTGGCCCCAGGCGTGGGGCAGGGGCGGCTTGTTTCTTCCCTTCCCTGCGGCCGGAGCCTGGCGGGCTGGGGGGTGGGCACGCCGCCCCGCCATGATCGCAGTGACCGTCAGGGCACAGAGACTCCCTTGGGACAAACCCGGAGGACATTCCTCCAGCCGGGGGCGGGGGGTGAGGTGGGCACAGGGTGGGCTCAGGATGATGAGGGGTGCCTGGAATAGCAGGTGAGCCGCAGCCACAGGGGGCGGCACCCCCAGAGCCGAGCTGGAGCTCCCACAACCCCTCGGGCAGAGGCCTCCCCGGTGCGGGGCCTGGTGGCTGGGGAGGCCCTGCTTCGGGACCTGCCGCGGTGCCCTGTCCATGGCTTGTTAGGTGGGGTCAGGTCAAGGGGCTGCCTGGGGCCTGGGATGGCCTGGGAAGTGATGTCACAAGGTCGCAGGGCACCAGCGGCTGGCCAGGGACTCTGCCTGTGGCAAGGGCTGGGGTGTCCCTGCGCTGGCCTGGGACAGGAAGGCCCAAGGCCCGGCCGAACGGTGTATCTGACAGGAGCACAGCCGGCCCGGGGCTCTGGGGTCAGGTCAGTCGGGGGAGGGGACGGTGGGTCTGGCCCTGTGGCCCTGGCCTGGGAGGAGCCTCAGGGAAGGACTTCAGGGGCTGCAGGAAGCGACACCGCAGGCCCCTCCCACCCCGTCCTGGCTCCGGGGCAGAGGCTGGGGACAGCATGGCCCCAGTACCGTCCCTGGGCCGGGCTGCAGGGTGCACCACAGAGGGGGGCTTGTTACTCCACAGCTCCTCCCGGGGTTGGGGGGCCCTGGGACCTGTGTGTGCCCCCTTTAATCAGGCAGCGGCCTCTCCTCCTGGTTCGTTGGGGCCGTGAGCTCTGGGAGGGGCTGGGGGATGGAGGAGGGGGTCTGCCGCCCCAGGTCTGGAGACCGCCGCGGCCTGGTCGGGTCCCTGCGTTGGTCTGGAATCGGGGTGGGCAGCAAGGTGGATGTGTGGCTGCCGTGGCCTTGGGTGGCCCCGTCTGTCGTCTTAGTTTGTTACAGCTGCCCCCGTGCTCACAGCCTCAGCAGGGCCGTCCTTGCTCCCCACCCCACCCCGGCCCGGAGAACCCTCCCCACAGCCCCCCACCCTGGGCCCATTTGGGGTCACGGGCGCCCTGCCCCCACGCTCCCACCTCAGACAGAGGACCCGCCCGATGCCCTGCGGCTGGCGTCCCCTCCGGCCCGGCCGTGCGCCTGAGACCTCAGTGACCTTCATCCAAAGACCAGGTCTCCCCCTTAGCCCCCCCGCCCAGCTGCACCCCGGGAATTTCTCTTCTTGGGGTCCCAGCGGCCCCTGAGGCCGGGCCTCCCAGGTCTGTGGTCCTGGCCACCCCCATCGTCCCCAGAATGGGGTCCGCAGCGGGCACCCGGGGGTGGGGCTGGTCCTGCGGTCTGTCTTCTGCCTGCCCTTGAGTTTCCTGCTGAGTTTGAAGAGATAACAACTTCCAGCAGAAAACGGGCGGGGGCGGCGCCCCCCAGCGGAGGGCTGTGCCCGGCCTCTCCTGGGATGCCAGGTCCGTGAGGGAGAAACAGGCGTCCGGGGTCAGGTCCCGTGTGGAGGTGACGGAGCCGGGAACGGCCGAGAAGTGCGTTGCCTCGGTTCTTTGGAAGGAACCAGGACGGCGGGGGCTCCGGACGGGGGCTGGACCCGGTGGGCTGTCCCCAGGGCCGCTGCACCTGCGGCGCCTTCTGCCCCAGGCCCCCCCTGCAAAGGGCTCCCGCCCACAGAAGCCTGAGCTCAGCCAGGCCGCTCTGAGCCCCCGGTGCCTGCCAGCCTGCGGATTGCTGCGGGCTGAGGCGGGTGCGGGGAGCCCCTGCCGCCCTGGGTCTCTGGTCATTGGTCAGGAGCTTGGCGAGAGCTGCGTTAAGGACTCGGGATGTGGGCACCTGCCCTGCGCCTCCCCCCGACCCCGGCCCCGGCCCCGGCCCCGGCCCTCGACTCACTTCCTGTGCTCAGCAGACCCTTCTCCTCGCCAAAGGCCGGGGAGCTGCGTGACGTGACACGGGGACTGAGGCCAGGCTCCCGCTTGCGTGGGGAGACGGCGCCTGTTGGGCCGGGTGACGCCCTCGTGCGTGGATGATGAAGTTCAGGTGGGGGCGGAGGCCGGGGTCTGCCCGCAGGAGGCGGGGGCTCGCAGGGCCCGACTCTCTCCAAGGGGTGCGCCCCTGGACCAAGGCTGAGGAAGGGCCCCGGGGCAGGGCCCCAAAGCAGGAAGACACAGAGGGGCCTGTGGCGGCCTCCCAGCTGTGACTCCGTGCCTGCCGTCGCCCGCTGGGGACGCGTTCTCCTTGCACCGGCTTTACAGACCAGGAGAGCGAGGCTCCGAGACAGGTTCCCGGCTACGCGAGACCCCCTTCCACAGCAATGTCTGCCGCAGGCCTCGGGCACAGAGCTCTGACGTTTTGTGTTGCAATTACTTTTGATCAGCTCCAATATCGTTGGTGCAAAGTTTTGGTCTCTGGACCCCTTTTCACTCTGAACTGCTGGGGACCCCAAAGAGCTCCACGTCCAGTGGTGACAGAGCTGGCGAGACGGGCCGTGAGGCTGCTCCCCAGCAGTTCCGTGAGCTTGGTTGTTAAGCGAAGCCATTATGGTGCTCCCCGGTGGCTCAGCAGGTTAAGGATTTGGTGCTGTCACTGCTGTGGCTCAGGTGTGATCCCTGGCCCCAAGACTTCTGCAAGCCACAGGCGTGGCTAAAAAAGCCCCAAACAAAACAAAACAGAAACAGGAGTTACCGTTGTGGCTCAGTGGAAATGAAGCTGACTATCATCCTTGAGATTGCAGGTTCCATCCCTGGCCTCGCTCAGTGGGTTAAGGATCTGGTGTTGCTGTGAGCTGGGGTGTAGGTCACAGACATAGCTCGGATCCTGTGTTGCTGTGGCTGTGGTGTAGGCCGGCGGCTGCAGCTCCGATTCGACCCCTAGTTTGGGAACTTCCATATGCTGTGGGTGTGGCCCTAAAAAGAAAAAAAAAAGAATATCTAAACCATATAAGTTATATTTTCAAAAACAAGCCATCAACACTCAAAACTTACGGCTTCTTAATTACCCCTTTCTTGCTATTACCTGGTCAGGCTTTGTGCCTGTTCCAGCTGAGGAGTGGAAAGAAATCCCGGGGGACAGAAGGCTGTCGCCCATTTCTTCCCAACTTCGTGCTCAATGGTCTCACCATCACAGCTTGCAACTGGCTGTGGTGCCTGTATTTGCACCCCGGAAATCAGCCAAAACCACCCTCAGGGTTTCCTCCCCAGAGAGCGGGGTGGTAAACCTTGACCCGCACACAGACATTTTACCACCTGAGAACGTAAAACTGACCCTTTAAAAAATAGTTACGGATGGGGTCTTACTAAAAAGTCAATTCATTACATGTAAATATAAATAACATTTGATGAAAGAACTTTTAAATTTCTTTCTTTTTTTTGACTGCACCTGTAGCCTGTGGAAGTTCCCAGGCCAGGGGTCAAACAGGTGCTGCACCTGCAACCTTCACCACAGCCACAGCAACACTGGATCCAAGCCACAGCTGTGACCTACACCGCAGCTTGTGGCAATACCAGATGCTTAACCCACCGAGTGAGGTCAGGGATCAAACCTGCGTCCTTCTGGATACCAGTCGGGTTCTTAACCGGCTGAGCCACAATGGGAACTCCTAGCTCTGTTTTTCAAAACAAAAAACTCAGCAAGAAGAGCGGTGCTGCTTCACACCGCAGCAGGTCTCGGGGTGTTTGGGTGCAGAAGAGGCTGGATTCCCTGCCGGCTGCTGTGTTCCTCGTGTCCTGGGCGCTGTCGTGAAGACTCGAGGAAAGCTGCTGATGTGGGGCATGTGGATGTTCTTTGACGCCAGAGCGAAACCAATGAGAGCTTCTCCAGGGAAGCTGAACCGTGACGGCTGCGGCCGTACCCAAGGCCGTGACCTTGACACCCACTGCTCCGGTTTTGCTTTGGAGGGATCCTCACGTGTGCGTGATTTTGGACTGGCCTGCGTTGGACATCTGGGACATGCCGGTTTGCATTTCGTTCTCACATTATCGTCACCACCTGTCATGAGAAAAAGCCTTTTCCGTTTGAAAGCTGTTGAACTCGCGGTGGATACAAGTTTTCCCAAATGCTCGTATTCACTTAAGCTGTGGTTTTATCATTGGTGACAGGTCCTGTCCTTTTACTTATTTTTTTTGGAAGTGGCAGGCTGACTTCATTTGTGTTTGGGGGAACCGCAGCCAGATGCACGCGCCGGCCGAGCATGGCCGCTTTGCCAGCTGACCCTCTGGGTAGGAAACGTGCGCGGGCTGCGGCCGTGGCGGCGGCGGCACTGATTGTACCCAGGAGCCCTTCCGCATCAGCCGGAGCAGAAACTAGAAGGGTGCAGACCCAGCGCTGCGATTTGATCAGATGCATCGTTCTTGAGGCCGGGTCGAGGGTGTCCTCAGGGAACTGGCCTTTTCTTTGTTTAGTCCTGAGCGCTTGGTGATCGCGGTGTCGGCACGGGGCTCCCGGAGCCTTGGAGCCGCTGCCATGATCTGTGCGGTGTTACCCGCCGTAGTGCGATGTCAGTGTCGGGGAGGAAGGGACCGTTATGAGAGCAGTTCCCATCTCATGGGCCCCTGGAAGGTTCGGGGGACCCCCTGGGGTTCTGTAGGCCACATTTTGGGAAGCAGTGCTCTGTGACGTGGCCTTGGTTACCCACCTTTTTTTTTTTTTTGGTATTTTTAGGGCCACACCTGCAGCATATGGAGGTTCTCAGGCTAGGGGTTGAAGCAGAGCTACAGCTGTCCGCCTACACCACAGCCTCAGCAACGCGGGATCCGAGCTGCGTCTGCGACCTACACCACAGCTCATGGTAATGCCGGATCCTTAACCCACTGAGCAAGGCCAGAGGTCAAACCTGCAACCTCGTGGACGAGGGGCACTGCGGCTGTCGGGACAGAAGTGGTAGCCAGTGGTTCAGGGACACCTGGGCCCTCTGTACAGACATCAGCCGTGAGAATGGGTGGGCTGGCAGCCGCATCCCCCTGGGGGGCTGCGAGGCCGGGGGCCTGCACTTCACGGAGGCAGGCCTGCTGGTCTGGGTGTGGACACCGCACCCTGGGCACCTGGGCTCAGCCTGGCCCCTCTGGCCCTCCTGGGTCTGTGCCGAGCATCCTGTTAAGGGGGCCGGCTTCTGGTGGCAGGTGTCTGCGGACCTCTCAGCCGTGTCCCCACCCGCCCGGCCCGGCCTGGCTCTGAGTGACGTCACCGTGACTGCTCGCCTCGGGCAGCGTCCAGTTCCCAGGCCGCGATGGCGGCTCCTGAGCCGAGGCTGGAGGCCTAAGCTGGGAGGGGCCCTTCCTTAGCCGGGGGCTCTGACCCTCAGCCCCCCGCCCCGTGGGTTCGCCAACCCTGTCCCAGCCGCCCCATCCTACTGGCCTCAGAAGCTGTAGGTGCCAGCCTGGCCGGAAGTGAGGGCTCCGTCAGGCCTCGGCATGGCTTGGGGGTGGGGGCAGGCGGCAAGGGGCTCGTGGGCACCCGCGCTGCCAGGGGACTAGGCTCGCCAGGGCTGACCTCATGATCCTCCGTGGCCTCGCCTCGGCTTGCAGTGGGTGCTATTGCCTTATTAGGTTCGACTGTGCCAGCCGCGCCGGAGCCCCACGCCCGGCCCGCGCTCTGGCAGGCGTGTCTGGGCATGGCTCCTGAACTCCCGCTGTGGCAGGAAGCCGCGGTGCCTGCTCAGAAACCTGGCAGCGGCCCGCACGGCGGCCAGAGCGGGCCCTCGCCTCTCGGGCTGTGCGGCCCAGGGCCTGTGCTGGGGGTCCCGCCGCCTCGGGGACCACCTTGCAGGTGAGCATGGGGCCCGGGCAGCCAGGGAGGGTGCCAGGAGCAGAGGTGGGCTGTGAAGGGCTTGGGCGGGTGCGGCCTCCGGGCTGGAGCGGGAGCCACGCGCCCACGGCCCCGGGCCTGGCTGGCCTCCTCCGGGTCTGCTGCTGATCTTGGAGGGGGTGGGCCGAGTGGGGGCCTGGAGGCTGCGCTGGAGAAGGGCTGCGAGGTAGGGCTGCTCTGAGGGGCCCGGGAAGGCGCGCGTGGTTCTCCTGCTGGCAGAGCCCGGCTCGCGTTCCAGACGGCCTTGTATCCTGGTGTCCACTGAGGGCCAGGCCCAAAGCTGTCCCGCGAGCATCAGAAGGGCTCCAGAGCCCAGGGGCCAAGGCCTCTCGCCCGGCCTCTGCAGCCTCTCTGAGGCCCCCAGGGAGGAGGCGCAGAGGAGGGAGTGGGCTGGAGGGTGTGTCTGAAGGAGCTGGATGGATGGGAGCGGGTGGGAAGAAGGCTCCAGGCAGGAGAGGGGCTGAGCAGAGGCTGGAGGGACTGAGCCTCTGCGGAGGCCCCGGGGGCTGGGGCGGGGCCTGGGTCCACTTGAGGTGGTGAGAGCTCAGGGCGTGACGCTCCACGCGGCCAGCACGGCCTCGACCCGCTGCTGGACTGAGTGGTGGCTGGAAGGGCCTGGGACATCTCAGTGACCGCGCAGTAGGAGGGCCGGCCAAGGGCTAAGCCCCCCGCCCCACCACGCCTTGGGCGCTCCCCGCGGCCCCAGAGCCCCAGCGCAGCCCAGTGCCACCAGCACTGTCACGACAGTAGGGCTGGCTGGTTTGGTTGGCCCTTGAACTTCACCAGGCTACGGGACACGTTCCAGCACAGAGAAACAGCGCTTTAGCGACAAGGCCGCTAACACGGCCGCCGGCCCTCTGGCTTCACCCGCCCCACCCCCCCAGCTCCCGTCCCGGTGAGATGTGCCAGTGGCCTTCTGGCCGCCCTCCGGTCCTTCCTGCCCCACTCCCGGCCCGGGATGGGCGCCCGGAGGCTGCCTGGTTCCAGGGGGGCGGGGCGGGGCTGCCACGCTGCACCCGGCACCCAGCCCCGGCTGGACCTGGATGGCTGGCTGGGCCTCACCCACGGGCCCCGCGGCCCCCGCTCTCCAGGGGGGGCAGGGGCGGGCCAGACCCCAGCACAGCCGGGACGCTGGGCCTGGGACGGGACCTCAGAGCGGCCGCTTGCGGCCCCCCACAGACGACCGGGCCCCGCTGCTAATTCAGGCCCACCCCATCTCCCGCCAGCCGCCGCCGCTGCCGAGAGCGTTCCGGCCTTCAGAGATGACGCGCTCGCCGGAGGACCCAGGCCCCGATCTGGAGCGCAGACAGCCTTTCCTGAGCATCAACACTCTGCCCGTGGGTGAGTGAGGCCTCGGGTCCGGGTCCCTGCTGGCGAGAGGAGGCTCTGCCTGCTTCTCCGGACAGGGATCGGCCTGGACTTCCGCTGGCACAAACTAATTCAGATGGCTGACCCCGTACAGCCCCGTCAGACCCCCGAGAGCCCCGCGCTGGCTCGGCGGCCTCAGCCCGTGTCTTGGCTGCTGGGCCGGGCGTCCTAGGGCCGCGCACGGTACCTCCAGGCCTGGCCTTTCTCTGCCACCTGTTGGCAGTGACCCTGGTGGCCTCCATTCTCTCCACTGTAACAACCACGGGACTATAGTGTCCAGACAGCAAGGTGCACAGAGCTCGGGGTGCCGCTGGGCGGGGCAGGGAGCGGGAAGTCCCCAGCACCCTCCCCGGGGCCACACCCCATCTGCCAGTGCTCACAGCTCTTCTCACTTGGCTGCATCCTGGCTTCCGACGCTTGTTCGGAATCACAGGTGCGCTGGTGAGCCTGGCCGGGTGTGAGCACCCTGCTGAGGGAGGGGTTGCCTTGACCCTCACCGGCAACCGGATAGCACGTGCCCCACCGCAGGGCGAGGAAGACGGACGCACAGGCCGTGCTGTCTGGGAGGTGGGGCCGGTTCCTTCCCGCCCAGGGCAGCAGGCTGCTTTCTGCCCTGAGAGCCCAGCGTTCTGGGCTGAGATAAGGCCGAGTACTGTGTGTCTGACCTCGCCAGCCCTGGCCTGGTTTGAGCTGGCACCTTATTGCAGGAGCCGCTGCTGCAGGATATGAGGGCGCTCAGACCCCCTGGGGGAGGGGGGAGTGGACCCCTGGGAGTGGGTTCCGGATGCCCGGCCCAGTGGTGTGTTTACCTTAGACGTGTGGTGGGGCCGGGTGCCTGGCCTGGTCACAGGGCTCTGGGATCTTGTCCCCCGGAGTGAGAGACCCGGGGAATGTGGGTTTCGGGCTGGTTTGCTGGGCCTTCTGCTGAGCGGCAGCCCTGCCTCTGGCTGCCACACTGGAGGGTAGGCGGTTCCTGGTGGACACGGGAGCTCACGGGACCCTGGTTCAGCCCTCCCGGGACACCGCTGGGGTGACGTTCTGCACCGTGCCCGGCCAGCGTGGGGCTTCTGGACGTGACGTCAGAACGCCAGCCCCGTGGGGCGTGCGTGTGCGCATGCGTGCTCCTGCGCAGGAGCGCCGGCTCTCGCGGCGGGCAGTGGCCTCGGAGGAGCCCAGGGTGGAGCGAGGGTCTGCGCGCGCGCGCACGCGTATGCGGCAGGACGTGTGCGCGCCTGCGAGGGGCTGTGCACGTGGGCTTGCGTGCGCTGGGCTCCCCTGGGCCCGAGAGCCGAGGGCCGGCCCTGACTTGTTCCGCCCACGTCTCCCCAGATGTGCCCAGACGGGTCTCCGCCGCCCAGAGACGCAGGTCTGCTCAGAGGCACGCAGCCCCTGCCTGGGCTCCGGGCCCTGCTTTCCAGCTCAGTGGGGAATGGATGCCCAGAGGAAGGGGCGGGAGGGGAGGGCGCCTGCAGTTCTGGGTGTCGGGGGGGGGGGGTGGTGGCTGGATCCAGGGGCGCCAGTGACGTGAAGGAAACGGGCTCCACCCTCAGGCTGCTGACACTCGCCTAGCTCTCCGCCCCTCTCTGCGCCTGGCTGGCTGATGCTGTCCTCTGTGGGTCCTGTGCCGGGCGCGGGGCCAAGGGCAGGGGTGGGGACACCTGGTCTGGCCCCGGAGTTCCTTCTGGAGGACTCCTAAGGCCGCCCCAGGGGGCCAGGGAGGTTTCACGGTCACAGGGCAGGGAGACCCTTGGGCTGGGGACAGGCTCAGAGCCTGGGAAGTGGGCCAGCACGTCCTGCAGGCTGTTGGGGACAGCTGGTCTCCCTGTGGAGGAGGCTTCTTGGTGTCAGGTGAAAAAAATGCACAGCCTAAAAGTTGAGAATTGTGTTGTATTCCTCAGACAAAATGTAAGGACGTGAGCCCGGGAGGCAGCCTCGCAGTGGCTTGGCCTGGGGGAGCCCAGAGGTCAGGGGCAGCCAGGGGTGGTAGGATTTTTTGCAACAAAGACCGAGTCGTGGGAACTTCAAAAGGTGACTGTTAATTAAAGAAAAGCAGACATCTCAAGTTAAGGAATTTAGCACCTTTCTGCGTCTGGCTCACTGAAGTCATCCTTGGATGTGCCCCTAGCTGTCCAGGCCAGTGTCCGGTGCCCCCCAGCCTTCGTCCCCTCAGGGCTCGCTGTTGGGGCAGCTGTGGTCGTTTGACGGCTACAGCGTTCTTTGTTCACTGACGTGGCAGCAACATTTTTTTATTCACGTTGCTTTGGACTGAAGTGCTTCTGGGCTCTTGTGAGCACAGCCCTTGTCCTGGTTGATGCCAGCTCTGTCCACAGATGGACAGTCGGGGTGGGGGGGCTAAGGGTCCGAGCAGCGCCCAGGAGGTGTGGGCCTGGGGGCTGCCCTGGAGCTGGCAGGCACATCACCTGGTGCCTGTTCTGTGCCACCCGCACTAGGGCGCGTCTGCGGCATCCACGTCGGGGGCGGGCCCTGCTCCAGCCAAGGTGGTGAGTGTGGCTGTGGTGGGGCTGGTGTTCCCCTGGCCTGGCCGGGCAGGTGGACCACGTGGAATTCTGAGCCGCGTTCTCTCGTATCCCTGGTAACGGCTGCTTTCAGAGCTACCTAATCCCGCTCCACAGGCTGAGGGGCGGGGGGTATGCAAATGAGCTGCCCTTTGGTTTTGGAGATGGGCGTGGCATGGGAGCGGCGAGGCCTGGGGCTGGCAGCACCCCCAGAGCCCGGGGCATGCGGGCTGGGGGTTGCTGCTGCGTGTAGTGAGGGTGCTTGTGTCCCAGGCTGGTCCGATAGGGCCCTCACCAGGCTCTGCGAGGCTGCTGGCATGGAGATGCCAGATGGGACCAGCGAGGGGGCCGGGAAGTCACTGGGTGAGCAGGACGCAGGCCAGAGCGCTGGAGACCCCTGGCCGGGGGACTGGGGCGGGGAGGCCACGGCAGGCTGGATGGAGCGGGCCCTGAGGGCCGGCGAGCCCTCCTGGACCTCGCTGGGGGCAGCCAGGACCCTGCTTGAGGAACAGCTGGGCTTGGAGCCGAGACGCAGGCTGGTTCGGATGTCACGGCCAGTGGCCTGTGTCCCCTCAGGTGCCAGCAGGAGGCTCAGGCCCTTGTGCTCTGGCAGACGGAGTGCGCTCTGTGTCCCCGTCGACCCGGAGCCCGAGGGGCTGAGGTGGCTGCAGCCTCCAGGCCACGAGGCCGGGGGAGGGACTGCAGACCTCGGGCTTCGCAGCGTGCTCAGACCCTCTGCTTCCCCGGGGCTTGGCACCCACTCCGCCTCGGTCTCGCTTGCTTTTCTTTTTCCCCGACTGAAAGCAGGACTCCCAGGAGGTGCTTTGCAAAGTACAGAACAAACCCCCTTCCTGAGCCGGTGTGTTCGCGGGTTTCTAACTGTCGCCAGGTCGCCACCCAGCTCTGCGCCTCCCGCCGGACGCGTCCAGCCCCAGGGGCTGAGCCCAGGTCCCTTCCAACCCTCACAGCTTCTTCTGGAGCCTGAGGCCAGAGGGCGGCCTCACGCGGGTGGGCACGCGCCGTGGCCGTCGCAAGCGGCCGGGGGACTCGTGAGCGCCGGCCGCTGTTACAGATGCTGCTGCAGACAGACTCTGCCGCCTCTGGTCTGCGCCTCTCAGCGCTTCCCCGGGGGCGCGGCGGGCTCGGCGTTTGATGTGCGCCGAGCTCTTTGAAGCTCCCACCTTCAGCTTCCGCGCCAGGTCTCTGTGGCTGCTTTTCTAGAATCAAGCCCTGCCTGGTGCAGAGTCAGAGGATTTTTTTGAGGAGGCAGAACGTGTGGACGCGCCCTCAGGGTGACCTCCACGGGGAAGAGCGGCCGTGGCTCCGGGCCCCATGTTTCCTGTGCGCCCGAGGGCCTCTGCGCAGGGACCTGCCCCCTCAGGCGGAGGGTCCCTATTCTCAGCATCCAGAGTACCGCCTGGTTGGGAAAAGCAAAATCCGGCTCTGCCTCTGGGCAGATGGAGACTGCTGCCCGTGACTCAAGTGCTGGGAGCTCACTCGCTTCCCTCTGGCGCTCGTGGCCTATTAACTCTTGGTTGACACGCCGTCCCAACAGGTGGCCCAGAGGGTCAGAGGCTCGAGTCTGTCTTGCCTCCAGGAGACCACCCCCCAACCCGGGCAAGCAGAGAAGCGCCCAGGTGCTGGGCTGGGGGGATGGACAGAACCTTTCTGGTTGTGTCCCCCCGGGATCCAGCTGGCCTCTCTCCCTGGTGCCACGTGCACTGACACTCCTGGTCATCAAGAACCCCAGGCAGATTGTGCGGACAGGGTTTCTGCCCCAGACCATCCTCCCCGGTCTGCAGGGCAGCGGGCAGCCCGGGCTGGCTCCACACGGGGCGGGGAGGGGAAGGGGCTGGAGCCGGGAGCTGGCCCAGGGGGCGTGGGGCGGGCCTGGTGTTCCTCTGAGCTGAGGGCTGGCTCTCCAGCCACCCTGCCCACCAGCCAGGCAGGAGGAAGCCGGGGCCCAGTGCCAAGCTTAGCAGAAGCTGCTTGGGTCTCCCCGAGGCTGGAGGGGTGTGCTTGTAAGTCGCGGGGAGCGGTTCTGCACCGGGCCCTACTCTGATCGCCAGGGGACTTCCAGGGTCTTTGGGAGTCAGGCCGAGGGTGTGGCCCAACCCTGGGGGCTCCTGCTTTGCTGGGCAGGGGACTGGGCTCTCAGAATCTCAGAGTCTCTTTTCTGGACAGAAGGTGACCGCCCCCGTCTCCCCAGGGGTCACAGATCGCCTGCAGTCCCTGTTGCTTGGGAGAACTGAAGAGGCAGCGAGGGTGGCAGGTGGCCGTCCCTAGGGACTGGGACCCAGGGGGACACAGGGCTGCCTCTGGCACAGCTTCTCCTGAGTGAGGACGGGGTGGAGACTGGGCGAGGGGCACGGAGTCCTGCTCAGCCCCTTCCCAGGCTTCTGCTCCAGGACCCACCCTGGAGCTCAGAGCCTCCACTTCCTGCTGGGCTCCGACTGGGACCCGGCTGGCCGTCAGCCTGTGTGGACAGAGGGCTCTGTGCCCGAGTGGACGGGGAGGGAGCCAGCAGCCCGGACCTGGCCCCTGGGATGAGGGGCTTCGGTCTGACTTCTTTCCAGCTGCCGTCACTTTGCCCAGCTTGGGACCCCTCCCCTCTGAGCATGGTCGCCCGCTCCAGACACTTGCGGTCTGCTCCCCTGGGGTACATCCCACTCCCAGAGCCCGGGCTCCAGTCCCGGCCGGGTGTACCCCAGGCCTCCTGAGGCCAGCTGGACGGCTCTGCCCTAATCTCAAACCCATCAGCATGAAAATCTGACTTTAGACCCACCCAGCTTTCCGGTGTGAGGGAATAGCAAGCCCTCCTCGGCTGCTGTCTTGGAGCCTGAACTCTGCTCCTCAGGGTCTGGGGTCCCCACACTTTTCTCCAGCTCTGCCATCCTGCCTGTCTGAGCCGCCTGGGTGTCCCGGCCCTGCTGAACAAGGGCCAGCAGCTGGACCGCCTGCTTCCCAGGCAAAGGTCCTCGGGACCTGGCCCAGGAACACCTCCTCACTTTTGTCTCTAAGACCCTCTGTGATCTGGTCCCCGCCTCCCTCCTCGACGCCCCCAGCCCCCTCCCTCTGCTCAGCTCCCCCATCTGAGGACCCCCCCCCAGCTCTGTCCCCTCTAGGAACTGCCTAGTGTCAGCTGTGACAGTTTTGGTAAATACCACGTTGAGTCGGCTGTCTTGTGCTGACCAGTGGGCAGAGGGCTCCTCTGGGGCAGGGGTCTTGGGGACTGAGGGCCCACCGGATACCTAGCCACAACCCGGGCACCCTGGGGACTCCGAGAGTCAGTGGTTACAGGAATGCACGAAAGAGCAAGTAAATGAGCGAGTGAACAATCAGCCCAGCAGACGGGGGCCACAGCTGGTTTATAACAGCGGTGGGTGCGGAGGCTGGGGGCGTGGGGTGGCTTGAGAAGAGGGGGGCAGGGGCCAGCGTCTCCTGGTCCAGAGACCCCCTGGGGGCGGCTGGCTGAGGGCCCTAGGGAGGGTCTCTTGGCTGGAGGGCGCCTCTCTGGGCTCTGGCCACACTCTCTCACCTGCCACCCCCTCCAAGGCGCTCTCCCCTCCCCACCTCCCTCCCTCCCTATCACTAGGTCCTTCCTGGCTTCCCCAGGCCACTGACCCCCAGCCCGGGGAGCAGGGAGGAGGGGGAGGGGACTGGGCCTTTCCCCGCTGTGCCACCCCCACCCAGGACCTAGGAAGGGCACCTCCGGCCACCCCTGGTTCGCGCAGGTCAAGGGCCACCCCTCCTACCCCTGCTGGGCCCAGCACGGTCCTTCCTCCTCCTGGCCTCCATGTCCACGCCAGCGGTGCGTGCCAGCTGCCTGGGCTCTGGCCCTGGGATGCCCCCTCCGCTCCTGGCCAGTCCGCGGGCACCTCCCCTGCAGGGGTCAGCGCTGGGAGACCCAGCATCGAGTGTTTCTACCTCCTCCTCATCCAGGCGTGGCTGCGCTGCCCCGCCGCTCCCCCAGGGGTCCAGGCTGGCCTGGAAAGGCGAGGCCCTGGCCCTGTGGATGGTCCCACTGCCCTTGGCCAGGCCCCCCCAGTCCCGACCCAGCTCAGGGGCCCCCTCGCCGTTCTGCCAGACCCGGCCGGAAACACCCACCTCTGCCAGTGGAAGGGGGCTTTGGGGACAGGGTACCTGGTTTTGGAGGCCTGGGGCCGGCGCTTTCCTCTTGCTGCACCTCAGTTTCCCCCCCAAAGGAAACACGGCGTCAGTGGTGCCCAAGGGCTGGCAGTGCCTGTAAAGACCCCTGGCCCATCAGAGATGCCCCCAGCAGCGCCCCACACCTGTTGCAGCAAAGTGCCCCGGGGCCTTGCGGCAGGCGGGTGAGCCCTGCCTTGGGCTGGGAGCCGGGTGGTCCAGCTGTTCTCCTGTGCCCCTAGAAATGCCTGGCTGCCACCCGGACGGGCACCGGCCAGGCCTGGCCAGGGCGGCCGCGGGCTTCGGTGCTGCGTGTGGGCAGCAGGAGACGGGAGAGCTGGGATCATTCTGCGCCTTGTCCTGAGTTCTGATCGAGAACGAGACGTCTTGAGACCAGATGCTGGTGAAAACTGAAACACACTTTCTAAATTTAGCGGGTGAGAATTGCACATCCACCCAATTAAGCTTATTGATCTGGCGTGCGTGCGCTCACTCTGGCTGCGGTGCTCGCTGTGCCTCTTGCCGCCTCTGTGTGTGTCTCTGGGCCCGTGCGTCCTCGCTGATGGCCTTGGGCTGCAGAAGGTTTCCTGAGCCGGGCTCTCACCAGGGCCCCCGTTACTCCCGGAGCCGGGCAGTGCTGCCCGTGGGGATGGTCTCGGGGCACAGGGAGCAGGGGGTCAGTCTGGTCGGCAGACACGCCGGAGGACCCGGCGGGCGGTCGGCTCACCTGTACACCGCACACCTTGCCCATGGTGCAGCTCCTTGTCTGTCCGAGGCCCAGAGCCCGGCCTGCCCGGACGTCTGTGGTCTCCTTCAGGGACTCTTGGAGTCTCTGGCTCAGGATGGAGATTTCTTTCAAAGTTTCTAGTCTGCATTTTGATTTTGGCTTCGTGCAGGAGCAAGTCCTGTCTCACGTTGCCCTTGGTTTCTGGGTCCCTGTCTCTGGTGTGGGTGTCTTGGGCTCTTAGCCTTGTCCCCTGGGCACATCCCCTGCCCAGAGTGGGACTAGTCTCTCGGTCCCCATGCGTGGAGCCACCCCTCGCCCCAGCAGAGCCCCAAGCTGCCTGGGGCAGGTGGGCAGGTGTGCAGGTAGAAGGCGCTGCCCCCTTGCGGTGCCCAGGAAGTTTTCCCGCCCGTGGGCAGCAACTTCTCTGCCCACCCCCCAGGTCAGGGCCCAATGCCCAGGCCAGGGCAGGACCGCGCCCTCCAGGACCACACAGTTTTCCCACCCGCCTCCCCCCAGCGCAGGACCTGTCAGCCGGCCGGCGATGGGAGGGAGGCCTTGACTGGGTGCGGATGCGCAAAGCGCAGAAGGAAGCCCCCAGCCATGTCTGCCAGGCCCCCGCAGCAAGCAGCCACCCGTGTGAACGTCGTGGGGCCTCCGGGTGGGAGTCCCGTCCTGGCCGGGCTTGGCTGCTGCCAGCTCCGCAGCAGCTGCTGGGCTCCTGACGCTCACCCAGCCTTCGCTCTCGCCCGCTTTCCCCCCGCACGTTTCTGGGCATCTTTACTTCATCTTCTGACACGTGAGAACCTCAGTCACGGGTGGGGCTGGGGAGGAGGGAGAGGAGGGCACGGTCCTGCCTTGGCCTGGGCATCAGGCCCTGACCTGTGCGGAGGGCAGAGAAGTTGCTGGAGGGCATCTTCCAGGAGAGGAAGCCAGGGCCCAGTGAGCCAGGAAGCGGCCGACCCTGAGCAGCGAGCCTCGGCCGTGGCGGTGAGCGAGTCGCTGCCTCTGCGCCTCTGGATGCATCGCTCTGACGGCCCCTTGCTGGAATGTCCACGGACTCTGCTCACAGCCCAGCGGGAGTGCCTGATGCCACCCTGAGCCAAGGCCACCAGAACCGGCCCAGCCACAGCCAGATCAAGGACCCCAAACGCTCCCCTGGGCGCGGAGGCCAGTGCAGGTGTGCAGGGCAGGTGGGGCTGGAGCTTGGCCTGTCCGCGGTACTCGGAAGGCGGGAAACCGCCGGGGGTCAGCTGGCCCCGGCTGATGCCAGAGCGCGTCTCTCGTTTGGCAGCTCTGGCACTGAGAGGGACCTCAAGGCCCACCCTGGGGTCTGTGGCATAGCCAAGGAATCTGCTGTGTGGCTTGGGGAAAGTCAGGGACCTCTCTGGGTGCAGGAAACCAGTAGGTCTTATACCTGTGGGGGAGCTGAGACCCAAAGAGGGGAGGGGTTTAGCCGAGGCTGCTCAGGGGTCTGTGGGGGGCTGAGACATGAGCCTGCGTCTTGTCCCCTGTTGTCACTGGACCAGGGCCAGCGGGGGGACCTCAGCCTCTGTGGGCACGGCGCCTGGCTGGGCCTGTCTCCCCTCCTCCACTGCAGCAGAAGGAAAGGGAGAGGCGGAGGGAAGCTCTCAAGAAGCCTTCTGGCTGGGAGGTCCCACGAAGGAGGGTCCCCAGAGTCCAGAGCCTGTCTGTCGCTGCTTTAGGGGCCCTCCAGGACCTGGGGCAGTGAGAGAGGGAGTGTGCAGGGCCCGCAGCTGCCCGGGGGGCGGGGGGCCAGTTGGGGGGGGAGAGGAAGTGGGGACAGTGGCCAGCTCCCACTATCGCTCCTGGTCTGCATGCTCTCCTCATACCCGCGCGGGGTGGGGGGGGAGGTGTCACAGTTTCCAAGACAGCAGCGCCAAGTGCCCTCCCCTCGCCGCCAACCCAGGGCCAGCTGCCCCGTGACGTGAGCTGAGGGGTGCCTAGCATCCAGCAGACGAGCCTCCGGCCCCGCTGTGCGAGTGCCCAGCCTGGGGACCGGGAAGCGGTTCTCAGCCCGGCCCCCTTCCCCGACCGCGGCGGGGCCGGCCCGACGGGGGATGGTCGGGGGCGGGGAGGCTGCGGGCGCATCTTCGCCGGGAAAGTACTTTTGCCGCTAGGGCGCGGGGCGGGCGAGCTGGCCCCGCGGTGCAGCCCGCAGCCCGCGCCCGGGCTCTGCGCCCCGCGCCCGCCGCCAGCTCGCGGCCCCGGCCCCGGCCCCCTCCCCGCGCGGGGCGGGCAGGGGGTGTGGTGCGCGCGGCACGAGTGACAGCGCTCTCCGCGCGCGGCGCCTCCACGGGGCGCGGTGTCAGCGCGCCGAGCCCGCCGCGCGCACAGCCCGCCGCGGGCTTCCGAGCCTGCGGGGCGATGCTGGCCCAGCCCCGGCCCCAGCCCCAGCCGCAGCTCGGGGCCGCCCGCTGACTGCGCCCCCGCCCCGGCCGCCCCCGCCGCCGTCCCCCGCCGCCGCCGCCGCCGCAGCGGAGACAATGGACTCGGGAGCCGCCCCGCGGAAGCACAGTAGGTGCCGCGCCGCTCCTGTTGCTGCGCCCGGCTCGGTGGACGCGCGGGGGCGCCGCTGCCTGGGGCGGCTGGTCCCAGCCAGCGCGGGGAAGGGGCGCTTGCTGCTCCCCTCGTGCCGCCCGGTGGGCCGAGCTGCTTCTGAGGTCCCCACCCCGTAGGGGAGGGCCCGATCGCGGAGGGGTCGGGCGGCTGTGGGTGCAGGATGGCGCGGGGCAGGTGAGAGGTCCTGGGCTCTCTTGGAGGCTGCAGGTGCGGCCTGAGGGATCCGAAGGCCGCCCCCTGAGAACTTACCTCCGCTGGTTGAGGATGGGTGTCAGAGCGAGCCCCAGGAGCCCAGTCCGGGGCAGCCGGTCCCCTCTCTCCGTGTGGGCGGTGCAAGCAGGAACACTGCCCTCTGGGTCTGTAGGTGCAGGATAGAAATGCCCAGAGGGGCCTGGCACATCTGCGGGGGCTGCAGGTGCTGCTGCTGGCCCTGGGCCAGCCACTCCCAGCTCCGGCGGGCAGGGCTGTGGTGGGCACTCCGGGGGGCAGGCGGGACCCAGCCGGGGTCTGGGGCGGCTCTGCCCCGGGCCGTCTGCGGGTGCTGCTGCCGGGGGTGGGGGAGCAGTCCTCCTGGCCTGCGGGAGCTGAGCTGCGGGGCAGGCGTCACAGGGGACGTGGTCACTTCCGGAGCTGGCAGAGGAAGATGCCCCTGCTCTCCTGTCCTCCCCCCACCCTGCCCAGTGCCCTTCGAGCTGGACGAAGTGTCTGCTGACTCCTTGCCGAGGCTGGCCTTTCTCCATGGCCTTCTCCACCCCTCACCCATTAAAAGTACCTGGTCTGTGTCCTCTCTTGTCCCTTTATGGCTGAACTCTGAGAGGTGACACTCAGCTCTCTGGCACCTGGTCCGCGGTGCCCAAGGCATCTGTCATGGGGGCGCAACTGTGATCTGCCGGTCAGAGAGCTGCAGCCACAGAGGGCGTCAGGCAGGCTGGAGGTCCTCGCTCCTCGCCCCTCGCCTGGTGGCAGGGACGGGACCAGGCTGCAGGTCTCCCCAGGGCTCTGGGATAGTGGAAGAAGTTGGCTTTAAAGACTCCCAGCCGCCCCTCGTCCCTGCATGTTCCCTTGGTACTTAGGCCACAGCCACATCCTCTGCGCGGGCCTCGGGGAGGGTCTGGGGCTCCAGCAAGGATGGGGAGGCAGGGGGAGCCTGTGCCACTGGCCACGTCCGAAGGGTCCCCACGGACCCCTTTCCCAGGCCCAACTCCTTGGTGGCCCTGCTCTGGCCTGTGCCTGGCCGGAGGCCGTGGCCCCAAGCCGGGGCTGTGGGAGGGCCAGCAGTGCGTGCTGCCCGTGGGGTCTCCCGGAGGGTGGGTCTGGTGGCCTTGACGTTTGCATGCGGCCCTTCCCGGGTGCACGGTGAGCACGAGGCTGGGCTGGGGGCTCCAGAGGTGGTGCCTTGGCCCAGCCACCGGCAGAACTGATGAGGCCACTGTCAGGGAGCAGCTGGGGGCCCTGGGAAGATGTCCAGCAGGCTGATGGTGGCCCTTCAGGCAGGTGACCAAGCAGGGCCCCCTTAGCTGGTGCTTGGGCCAGGTCTGCGGGGTCCCGCTGGCACAAGAGGGGCTTGTGGCTGGGAGGTTCCCCGAGCCCGTACCCCGTGCAGCTGCGAGCTCAGGTTACATAAGCCCCGCCTGGCACACGGGTTGCCGTAAGAGGCAGCAGCCAGGTTTGACAATACGAGTTGTAATTAGATTTTAATTTTTCATGTCTGCAATAGATGAAGAGCTATGGGCCAATTTGTATACAGTCAGTTACGCTGCGCCTGGTAGGACCGCTTCTCCGGCGGGTAGCTGGCACGCTGCCCCGCCTCCTGCTCCCTGGAAGGAGGGCTCAGGTCTGGAGACCCACGGGCTGCCTGCCACCTGCTGGGGGGGGGGCAGGGCAACGGGTGGGCGGCGGTGCTTCTGTCACTGCTGGGCCAGCCGTCCCCTCCCCGTCCTGCACCCCTGGCCCCATGAGCTGGGGACCGCTGGGGAGGCGCTCGGGTGACACACCCACTGAAAGTGCAGCTTCCCTTCGGCCCAGCCAGGGCTTTTGACCCTCTGCGGCCATGGGGCACAGATGGCCAATGGCCCTGTGCCAATGGCCAGGCCAGGCCCTGGGCGCCAGGGGTGGGGGTGGGAGTCAGGCCCCTGCGGCCGGGTCTCCCAGGTTCGGGGGTGGACGTGCTCCAGGGCGTCCCCGGAGCCTTGGGACAGACCTAGGCCCTCGGCGGGGGCAGGACCTACTTGCCATGGGCCCCATCCCCCAGCACAGCGGAGGGGTCCCGGGAGGCAGGACGGCCCGTCTCCCCTGTGCTGCCCGCCCTCCGGATTATTCTTAGGTCTGTTGTGTAACAGGCCTGCACCGCCGCGCGGGGAGGAAGGGCTCCAGGGAGACGTCCCCGGCAGCAGCCGCCAGCCAGCCGGGAGCGGAGCTTTTGTCACTTCTGCTGCCTGGCACAAAGGGACAAAGGAGGCTGCCTGGCCACCCAGCCCAGCCCAGGCTGTGCAGAGGGGCCCGGGGCCAGCGGGCACTTGCTCCCTGGGGCTGATCTGGCTTGGGTCTTCGATAGCCTCCAACCCCTGCGGCCGAGAGTGTGTGTGTGTGTTTGTGTGTGTGTCTGTGTCCATCCCTCGGGGGCACGGTGCCTGGCGGGCCCCCCATTCCTTTCAGCCCCCAGGGCCTTCTTCTCTCCTTCCGTGCTCCCAGCAGCCTCTGGGGCGTTGCTCACAGGGTCCCCACCCCACAGATCAGAGCAGACTCTTCACCCGTGTTCTCGCAGTTTCTGCTCCGCGTCAGACCCGGCGGGTCCGGGGCTGCTGTGGTCCTTGTCCCGGTGGCCTCCTGGGCAGCCAGACCGGGGCGGAGGCTCCCCGTTCCAGCCTACTTACTGAACAAGGGCCGCCGGGTATCCCAGGGCTTCCTGAACAAACGGCCACAAACCGGGGCGCTTACCAACAGCAGACGTTTATTCTCGGAGGCCGGAGGCTGGAGGCTCCCTCTGAGACCTGCAGGAAAGGTCCTCCTCCCTGCCTGCCCAGCCCTGCCGGCCCCGGCCTTCCCGGGCCTGCACCCGCATCGCCCAGCTCTGCCTCCGTCTCCCGGGCCAGGTCCCTGGGTGTCCTGCCCCTTCTAAGGACGCCACTTGTCGTTGGGTTTAGAGTTCCCTTGAGTAATCCGGGATGACCGCGTCTCAAGATCCTTAACCTGCTTACGTCTGCAAAGACCTTTTCCAAACAGGTTCAAGGCCGTGGACACATCACTGGGGCCCCCGCAGTGGCTGTTGTCTGCCCAACACTGCCCTCCAGAGGCCCTGACCTGGGGGCGGCTGTGCTGCCTGCTGTGCGGCCCCACTTCGCTGCCTCCCGGGCTCCCCCCGGCCCAGTCTCGCCTCCCCCTGCGCTGGGGGGAGGTGGGGAAGGGGCGCTGGAGGTCCTGGACGGGGACCTCACCCTCCCTCACTGCACAGCTGCTCCCGAACTCCACCGGCTGGGGGTCCCCAGCGCCCCTGTCATCAAAGCCCACCCTTGGCTGGCGGAGGAGGGGGCTGCAGCCTGCAATCTGGGGGCTCCAGCCTGGTTCTGGACCCGGAGTGAGTCGGGCAGCCCCAGCGCGTGGGTTGGCTGCTCTGAGCAGGCCTTCCCGGCCCAGCACCACCCCGAGGCCCTGGAACCGTAGCAGGCTTCTGATGACACCTAGGAGCATGGAAGATGCAGATTCAAGAGTGGTGGGGCTGTTTCCATAGAAACGTGCGATTTATCGGGATCTCGGGTGAGGGGTGGCTGGAAAGTGGAGCCAGGTCCTCAGGGGCTCTGGCCCACTGGGAACTCCCAGGCCTCCCGAGGGAGCCGCAGCACCCGCCCGGCAGCGGCCGGCACCCCGAGGCCGGGTCACAGGTGGCCGTCCCCTTCCTGCGGCCGAGCCCCTGCAGCGAGCGCCCTGGTTCTTCACCTGCCGGATGGTGCTGGAGGCCCCTGGCCCGTCCAGCCTCCCAGGAGATGCTCAGGGCCTCAAGGCGCCTTCCTTCCTTCAGCGGAGGCTTTTCAGCACAGGGTCTGAACCCATCACCAAATGCTCCACTTTTCCAAGAGCCCCCAAAACCTTCCTGAGTGCCGCCGATTAGGGCCTCCTGCAGCCAGAGCGCGTAAAAGGAGCGGATTCACGAGGCTGGTCCTGACCGCTGCCTCCCACCCACCCGGCACCCCTGGGCCTGCCGTTTGCTCAGCTTCACCCTGGGGACCCCGGGCCTGGCCCAGGAGACGCCGCCGAGCAGCCTCCTGCCTGTGGGCTCCACAAGCACTGGTGCCCCCCTCAGGCCCTCAGCTGGCTAAAGGGGGCCTGGTGGTGGTGATGGGCGGGGACCTATAGCCACGGTGAG
>PVHT021183576.1:0-23155 GCA_004024745.2 Catagonus wagneri
CTGATTCGTTCTTCTGCCTCCTGTATTCTATTGTTGGCTGCTTCTAATGAATTTTTTATTTCAGCTATTGTATTTTGCATCTCTTCTTGTTTAATTTTTACAGCTTGTATTTCTCTGCTCAGTGTTTCCTGTAAATGATCATTCTTTGCCTCCAATCTATTTCCAATGCCTTGCATCATCTTCAGCATCAACAGTCTAAAGTCTCTTTCTGAGAGGCTGGTAATCTCATCATCACTGAGCTGTTTTTCTGGGCTTTTCGCTTTCTCCCTTATCTGGGTTAGAGTTTTCTGTCTTTTCATTTTTATAGGTTTTTGGTGTGGTGACCTTTTTGCCAACAATAGAGTGGTAGCCTCTCTTAATTCTGGACGCCACTCGTTTTGATGTGAACATTTTCAGCCATTACCCAGTTCAAACTGTTTTCTAATTTCCGCTGTGGTTTCTTATTTTAATCCCTTAATTTTCAAACATGCAGAGACTTTCAAATTTGGTTTTACGTCTAGTTTAACAATATTGTGCTCAGAGGTTTTGCTTTGAGCATCTTAAAGCGGAAAAGCCTGTGAGCGTCTGCACAGACACACGGGAAGGCACACGGACACGGGGCTGGTTTCAGGGAAGAGCTCCATGCTGGGAGTGGGCATCCAGAGGCGCTGGCACATGGGTGCCTGGGTGAGGTCCCAGAGGTGACTATCCACAGAAGGAAGTTGGGGCACACCCACACTTAAAGGTGGGGGAGGCGAGAAGGAACCACCTAGGAGACCAAGACGGGGTGGCCGAGGAGGTGAGAACGGCCGGGAGAGGGTGACCCCGGAAGCCCGTGAGGGAGTGACTCGGGGAAGAGGCGGGGACCCCCAGCACCTGATTCTGCTAGTGGATCCGGCAAGAGGGCCGAGGCGGGGACACTGGCTCAGCGGCATGGGGTCGGGCTGACCTTGGCCACAGGGCCCCTCGCAGGGCTTGTAGGGTGATGCATGTCTTAAGAGCGTGTGTGTCTGTACGAACGGTCCCATAGAAACGTCACTGGCCCACAAGCAACAGGGAGGTTTGCTGGAACCGTGTCCCAAGTTCATGAGAAAGGAGGTGAGGGGCGGACAGTGTGCGCGTCCGCACTGAGGCTGGAAAACTTGTCTGGAAGGGCCGGCTGATGAACACTTCAGGCTTCGCGAATCACAAAGTTTCTGTGGCAACCACGCGACGCTGACGCTGGAACGTGAAAGCGTAGACAGCGGGTGAGCAGACAGACGCTGCTGTGTCCCGAGAGAGCTTTTTCCTAACAAGCAAGTGGCGAGAGGCCTGGATCTGGCCTGCGGATGGCGCTGGCTGAGCTCTGGCTCAGAGGATGGGTGAATAAAGGGACATGAAGTGGGTGAGCAGAGGGACGGCCGCATAGCCGGTGGTGGGTGGCCGAGTGGGTGGGTGGGCACGGAGGACAGATGGTAGCCGGAGAAAGGACGGAGAGCCGCGTGCAGAGCGCGGGGTGACAGCCGAGCCCACAGGCTGGACGCTGGGCTTCGCGAGGAACGCTCACCGGATTTTTAAAGAGTTCTGGCCGACGCTTGGCGCCCGCACACAATGCGCAGGTCCTGAGCGCGCGGCTGCCCTGAGCCCACCATGGGGCCGGCACCCACACCCCGGAGCGTTATCGGAGGATGTACGCGTATGCTCTTTGCACAAAACCACACTTGCGGGTTCACCCAGAATGCTGCAGGCAGTCACTGTCACCTGTACGTCCCGTTGGGTGAATACATACCACAGTTTTTATTTGTTTCAATAAGTCAGTGGCCATTCGAGTGGTTTCCATTTCGGCTGAGCATGAACAGCACTGCCGTGGGGCCACCCCCAGCCGGGGAAATGCTGGGTCATGGGCTGCATACTTTGGGCTTCAGGGGACACTGCCAAGCAGAGCTCCTAAGCTGGCACACGGACGTAAGCGGGTGAGGGGCTGGCTGCCACCTGTCCTGGCCGGCACTTGGCATTTCCTCTCATTTTCCGATTTAGCCGTGATGGCAAACGTACAGGGTGTCACGATGGCTTTGACGCTCGTTCGCCTGACGACCGCTGACGCCGAGCACGTCTCGCTGTGGCTGCTGGGCCCTCGACGTCTTCCTGGGTCTGTGCTACGAGTGCCCGTTTCTCTTGTCTTCTTCTTCTTTTTGTCTTTTTGCCTTTTCTAGGGCTACACCCGCGGCATGTGGAGGTTCCCAGGCTAGGGGTCTAACAGGAGCTGTAGCCGCCGGCCTACACCACAGCCACAGCAACGCGGGATCCGAGCCGCGTCTGTGACCTACACCACAGCTCACGGCAACGCTGGATCCTTAAACCGCTGAGCAAGGCCAGGGATCGAACCTGCAACCTCTTGGTTCCTAGTTGGATTCGTTAACCACTGAGCCACGACGGGAACTCCCTTGTCTTCTTCTTGATTTCGATTTGATGGGTATCATCTGAAAACGTCTTTTACTGAGCACGTGCTTTGCAAATAGCTCCTGTCGGTGGCCTTTTCGCTCTTTTTAAGGTGCTTTTGAGGAGCACCTTTAACTGCAGCACAATCTGCCCGTTCCCTCCCAGACCAGTGCTTGTCTACCCCAGAGCCACAAAGATGCTTTTCTGTGTCTGCTCTTAGAGGCGTCACTGCTACGTTCACGGTTTAATCTGCAATCCGCTTGGAACTGATCTCGGGATGGTGTGAGGCAGGGACCGCCACGCATGTCCTTCCACCGAATATCCAGTGGACCCGGCCCCGTAGCAAACAGGCCATTGTTTGCCACTGCACTGCGTGCCACCTTCGTCACTTGTGCACGTCTGTGTGCACGTGTGCACCCGTGTGCATGCGTCTGCGTGCTTCCAGAGCTTAGCATCTTTCCCGCTGGCCAATTCATCCGTGTGTCAGCGCCACCTGTCTCCGTCACTGTGGACCTGTGACGTGTCCTCACGTCTAGGAGCACGTGCTTCGTTCTCCTGCACCGTTGCCTACACACGTTTGACTCCTGGAGTCAGGCCGCCCCCTGAACAGAAAGGCAGGCAGCGTGGAGTCCCGGTGCCAGCCCTGCCACTGTCTCTGCCACAGTGTCCGCGTCTGCGCACGGGCGAGGCGGGTGCCAGGGCGTCTCCAGAGCCTGACTGAGGGCCCACCCGTGGGACAGCAGCTGGGGTGGTTTCAGAGCGCAGGGTGTGGCCGAGGCTTGTGTAGATGGGGGTGCAAGACCCTGGCTCTGACACAGCCAGGGTCACTGCGCTAATCGGGTGGGCCAGGAGCTCCCGCTGTGGGTCTGATCCCTGGCCTCGCTCAGTGGGTTAAAGGCCCAGCATTGCTGTGAGCTGTGGTGCAGGTCACCTACACCGCTCAGATCCGGCGTTGCTGTGACTGTGGTGTAGGCTGGGAGCTACAGCTCCTGGTTCGACCCCTAGCCTGGGACCTTCCATGTGCCGCAGGTACAGCCCTAAAAAGCAAACAAACAACAACAAAAAAACCCAAACAGACGGGCCACACACCCCTTCCTTATTCAGGAACATCACACCCACGGACCCCTGGTCCCGAGATGGGGCCCGGCGCTCAAGCGGACGGCCAAGGCCTTCGGTTACCTGTCCTTCACCACCGCGCTCACCCCCTCTGCCCTCCGCCCCCAGCCCCACCCAAACCGGGGCCTCATCCCGCTGCCTTTTCTGCCACTGGCCCCTCCGCTGGATGCCCGGCCTGTGTCCCCCTGGCTGTTGGGCTCTTATTTATCCTTCAATGCCCAACTCAACCGCCACCTCCTCCAGGAAGCCTGCATGGGCACTGGGGACACGGGAGCAAACGAGAGCGCCAGGTGCTTGTCCCCCGAGCATCCTTGATATGAGTCATTTTTCAGTTAGCGATTCACCCCTTGGACTTGGTGTCGTGACCTGTGCCTGAGCCAGCTGTGTGCCAAGGCACCGAGGGGGCTGGTGGCTGGGCTGGAGGCACAGAGATGAAGGAGAGCCCGCGCCTTCACCCCCGGTGCCTGGAGTAACGCCTGGCCGGGACAACCCCTTGTTATTAATCGAGAACCAAACTACCACCCACCAGAAGCCTGACCCGCCCCTGTGGTGCCGCCCAGGGCCCCAGAGGGCTCAGCCAAGGCACCAGGCCTGAGCTGGGCGGGGCTGAGCTAGGGCAGGCAGGGCAGGGGTCACCAGACACAGAGCCTCCTCCTCCTAAGGACAGGGAGCCTGGCAGGCGGCCCGCAGCCCGGGGCCCTCTGCGGCAGGAGGGGAGCAGGGGAGAGCCGGCGGGCTGGTGCGGCCCGGCTGCCGCTGGTCCTCTGCCCTCAGGGAGGTGCCACTGGCGGGGTGGGGACCGGCGCCAGCGTGGGCATCGCGCCCCCAGGCGGGGTCCCAGTCCTCACTCCGCCCCGTGACTGCACGACCCTGAGCTGCCCCCGGGGGCGGTGACAGATCCAAAACTGCCTGAGAAACCTGGCGGTCCCGCTGAGCCCCGCCTCCCGCCTCCACCAGCTCTGGGCCCGGCCCTTGCAGCGCCCCTCGCAGCCACAAGGTGGCACTGTTGGAGCTCCGCCGCCCAGACCCAGGTCTCCGGCCAGGCCCGCCCGACCTTCTGCAGGGGAGCCCAGCCGCCCGCAGGCGCCGACTCCCTCACTCACCCCCTGCCAGGAGAGTGCGGTCTGTGTCCTGGCTGAGTTCAGGTCACTCGTGGGACACCCACACCCACGGGGTGATTTTAAATGGAGCTTCCGGTGTGTCCCCCCCCCCCCCGCCTTGGCACCGGCTTCAGCTGGACCCTCGGTCCTCCTCTCAGGGTCTCCCCAGCGGGGGTCTGGGTGCGGGGCAGCCTGGCCTTCTTCCAGGCATCGCTGGGTCCCTTCTGCAGATCCCCGCCCTCTGCCCTGCAGACCTGTGCCTGCGCAGCCTGCGGGCTCAGGAGGGGCCTCTCGGTCCGATGCCCGGCGCCAGCCAGCAGAACCAGTGAGACAGCTCCGTGTCACTCCCACCTGCCCGCCAAGCCTCCTCTTGCCCCCAGCAAGGCAAACGGAGGGCGGCGGTCCCGGAGACCCATGCTCCACCCTCCAAAGATCCGCAGCCGCCAGGTCTCTGGGACTCCCCCCACCCATTTCCAAAGATGACAACACAAGGCTCAGGACGTCAGGTGACACGCCCTGGCTGCGCAGAAGGGACCAGAGCCCATCGGGGCGGGAGAGGTGGGGGCCCACATGCCTCGGGATAGCCACGACCGGGAGCCGGCAGCCCTGAAGGAGGGGCTGTCTCCAGGGTCTCGCCCACAGCGGGCCCATGAAGGGCGTCACGTGGAGGCGGTGACCCCTCTCTGGTCATTAGCACACAGGGAAGGGACACGGTCGGGCTCAGCTGTGAGTCTGGGGTCTTCGGGGAAGCCCAGCCCTAGTGTCTCCTCTGACCGGCCTTCGAGAAATCACTGCACTGTCCAGTCCGGGCCAAGAGCCCATCCCCGGAGCCAGGCCGAAACGGTCGGCCTGCTGGGCCTGACCCAGGGTTACCCTGCCCCCGGGCCCGCAGAGCGGCAGGTGGCCCCAAGGGGCCGGTCGGGGCATGGGAGGAAGCCAAACCCGGAGGCTGGCGCAGGCCCGGCGCACACCCTGGATGGAGGCCCCTCCAGTCCGCGCCCCGCCCGCTCCCGCCCCTCCCCCTGCAGTTGTTTCCTCGGGGCTGTGGGCGGGGCCGTGGGCGGGGCTGGGCGGAGCCAGCGGAGGAGGGGAGAGGGCGGCCCCAGGGCGCTCCCTGCACCCCCGCTGTGCCGCCCCCGCCAAGCCCCCGGGCTCCAGCTGGGCCGCGACCGATCGCAGGCACCGGCCGCAGCTGGAACCCATTACGCCCCCGGCTTCTCTGGGGACTGCTCGGCTAATAAGTGACCCTCCGTAAATGTTAGGAATGAGTCAAGTTTGTGCCGCTGCCGCTTTCCCGTTAGCGGGTGGCGCCGCGGACGCCCGGGGGAGCGGGGAGGGCGGCGGGGCGGCGGCAGGGCAGAGGCCTTCCTGGCCTAGGAGGAGCGCTTCCTGGACTTGACCGTCCCTCGGGCCTCGCTTTCCCTGTGTGCGGGAAGGGCCTCCGGGCAGACGAGGGCTGAGCCCTTCCAGCCGCCTTCCTCCCTGCAGGCGGGAGGGGCGTCCGTGGCCTTGGCGCCCCCTCCTTGGTTTGGCCCAGAAGGGGCAGCAGGCACATGGTCAGGCTGAAGGGGCATCTGGGGGAGCGGAGTGAAGCCCGGCCCCCGCTTGGATTCAACCCGCGAGGAGTGAGGCCCCAGCTGCAGGCGGCTGGGCTCCCAGTGCCCCAGGACCAGGATTCTCACCCGGGGAGGGCAGTGGGGTTCGGTCCGTGGCATTGCTGGATGTCTGCCCTCCCTGAGGTGCTGTTGGGGATGGGAACGGGGCTCCCCAGGTGTCATGCAAGAGCGGAGTCTTGGGGTGACTGAGCACCTGGCACTGAGGGAGAGGCCTGGTGTCCAGGGAGGGTTCCCGGGGGACCGAGCAGAAGAGGCCAGGCGGGGTCTCAGGAGGCCGAGATTTTTCCAGGGCAGTGGGGGAGGGGAGCAGGGGGCACCGAGGAAGCCCTGCATCGCCTGGCCCTGGCCTCAGGGTCTCAGCCGGGCAGAGGGGTGGAGGCCTCAGGGGGTTTTCAGGGGAGCTGGGAGGATCAGAGGGCGCGAGGACAGGCACGTTGGAGGCTGCGCAGTGGTCGCTCACTGCGACAGGGCTGGGAGGGAGACCCCGGGAGGGGAGCCAGAGCGGGGGAGGGGCACGTGGTGATGAGCTTGAGAATTCCGACCCTTGCAGTGATAGGAGGGCCCTGGTTTGTCACTGTAGGAACCCAGGAAGCATCTGGTTGTTTCTGCCTTCCTTTTTTTTTTTCCCCGCTTTTTAGGGCCACACCCATGGCATATGGAGGTTCCCAGGCTTTGGGTCAAATCAGAGCTACAGCTGCCAGCCTACATCACAGCCACAGCAATGTGGGATCCAAGCCGCGTCTGCGACCTACACCACAGCTCACAGCAAGGCCGGATCCCCGACCCACTGAGCGAAGCCAGAAATTGAACCCACATCCTCATGGATGCTGGTTGGATTCATTTCCGCTGCACCATGAAGGGAACTCCGGTCTGGTCGCTCTTTAGTATTTAACTCACTGCCTTAAAATCATATCCAGAATGCAGCAGACCGGTGGCAGCTGCGAACCGTCCCCAAATGCAGCAAGCGGGTGGGCAGCTGTCCTGACTCCTGGGCGGTCTTGTCGCCCTCTCACATCCAGTCGTTTCACACTGGCGCAGAACTGGCTGCCGCAGCCCCGGCAGTCACAGGCCCTGAACGTCCTCGCCGCAGTCGGCAGCATGGTCGGAGCCGGCACAGAGGTCCTGCCCGGCTCTGGGCTCCGGGGGCCGCGCGGGCCCTCCCTGACCCGCGACCCCCTCGTGGAGCAGGGAAAGCTCACGGCCAGGGCAAAAGGCCAGCTCAAGCCCAGCACCGAGAGCGTCCTCTGGTTCCGGGCGCGCTGACCTCTCCCGTGGCCGGTCAGCTGCTCCGGCCGCTGGGCTGGGAGGTGGCGGCCCCTCCGGCGGTGGACAGGGAAGCCCCGCACAGCAGCCCTGGCCTAGAGACGCCTGGGTTTTTCTGCCAGGTGTAAGCCCCGCCCCCAGGGCTCTGCTCCTGCTGGGTGGGGTTCAGACCCCTGCCTGCCAGCCCCCACCTGAACACTGAGGCTGCCTGCTCCGGGAGGGCGGGGTAAGGGTCCACCAGGACGGCTCCGTGCAGCCCCCGCGGAGGGGGCAGGGTGGGGGCCCCGCCTGGGGGTCGGAGCCAGCCCTTCTCTGCTCACCTGTGCTCGAAGCAGCGCCTGGATGGGCAGGGCGCCCAGCCTCACAGGCCGGGAGACCAGGGCTCGGGCCCTGGGTGGCTGCAGCCTCACCGGGTCCTCCAGGGCCTGTGCGAGCCCCATGGTACCCCCTGACTCCCGCGGGCTCGTGCGGGGCCCTGGCAGCATCCATATCTACGAGTGCATGGTTTTTTTGTTTTTTTTTCTGTCTTTTTGCCTTTTCTAGGGCCGCACCCGCGGCATATGGAGGTTCCCAGGCTAGGGGTCCAACAGGAGCTGTAGCCGCCGGCCTTCGCCACAGCCACAGCAACGCGGGATCCGAGCCGCGTCTGCAACCTACACCACAGCTCACAGCAACGCCAGATCCTTAACCCGCTGAGCAAGGCCAGGGATCGAACCCGCAACCTCATGGTTCCTAGTCGGATTGGTTAACCACTCACTGAGCCACGAAGGGAACTCCCTATGAGTGCGTGTTTTTCAGAAGCTGGAGGACACCGTCCTGGGCCCCACGGCCAGCAGAGAAGACCGGGCGCTGACCGTGAGCGGGGGAGGCTGGCGGGACCCGCCCACCCCCGTGCCCGCCCGCATCCGTGAGATCGTGGCTGGCAGCCTGGGCGAGGAGCCGCCCCCGGGTGAGGGGCCCAGGGGAGCTGTGGAGCAGCCGTCAGCGTCTAGCTTCAGAAGTCACGCGCCCACTGTCCCCTGACTGTGCTGAGCCCTCCTGGCCTGTCTGGCACCAGCCCCTGGGGTCGTGTCGGTGCCCACAGCCCGCTCACCGCCAGGCCACAGGGACTGTCCCCACCCAGCACTGCACTTGTGTTGGTGACGCGTTGGTGACTGCCAGTCTCGATTTACCAGTGCTCTTTGTTCATGAGATAAATGAAAATCCTAGAGGCTCCGGAGGCCAGCGCTGAACAGCCCCCAGCCCCAAGGCCCCCTGCGGCGCCCTCTGTCTGCAGGGCTGGATGCCCGCACCGAGGCCACGCAGTCAGCTGGGCAGCCTGGCCCTGCCTGCGCTCCTGACCCCCTCCTGCGCGGGTCCCAGAGACCCCTCTACTGTAGGGGGCTGCCCAGCCTCCTGAAGGAACCGGGGGCCTTGCTGTGTGTGGAGGCAAAGAACCTCTTCCGTGTGGTTAGAAAAGCGCCCTATTCCAGCCCCGGTGTCCAGCCCCACCCCGACCCCAGCACACTCTAATTTTGGGGGCTCACCCTGGCGCAGTCTCACTGGGGTGAAGTGTGGGTGTACAGGTGTCAGCTGACGGGGGAGGAAGTGAGGCCCAGGGCGGGAGGGACAGTCCCCACACTGGGGTCTCCCGGGTCAGAGCCGGGCCCTTTGAGGAATGCTGGGCAGGCAGCAGCGGGGATAGGGTGTGGGGCCGGGGGCTGGCCTGGCCCCGGGTGACCTTGGTGCTGCGCCTGCAGGGGTGCGGGAACTGCCGGCCACCTCGGCCCACGTGCAGGAGGAGAATGAGCTTCTGCAGGAGGAGCTGGATCGGCTGCAGCACCTGCTGGCCCAGGCGGGCGCCGAGCGAGACGAGCTGGCCAGCAGGTACCACGTGGCCAGCGAGCGGGTGAGTGTGCACAGGGGTGCAGGGCAGCTGGAGGGTGGCAGACTGGCCTGGGGTGACCAGAGGGGCCGTCAGCGAGGCTCAGAACGTGGAATGACGGTGGTCGGCCATGGCACAGCCAAGCCCTGGGCAAGCAGTGGGCAAACTGGGGCTGGTGTGGGCAGGTGAGAGCAGGACAGGTGCCCAGGCTCCCCGCCCAGCCTAGGCCTCGACGTGCGCCCTGCCTGCACAAAGCCCTGGGGGCGGCAGGGACAGTCCTGACACGTTGGACCCAGCGCCTAGCCCAGCGCGGGCACGTGGCCGGTGCCCGGCCCACACCTGCTGGGGGAGGAGGAAGGCAGGAGAGAGCGAGCCGACTGCGGCTGGCTGAGGACCCGGCCGCAGCCGCACGGCTGGGAGAGAACTGGCTGCACCCCAGGTCCCCCAACAGCCGAGGGCGGACAGACCCCGGGCCCCTGGTCCTCTGTCCTCAGGGCCTTGGGCAGCTGAGTGCCCTCCAGGTGCCTGGCAAGCTGCAGCCAGGGGCCGTCTGGTTGTGGCGTGTCCGGCCGGGGGAGCCTGTGGTCGTTCGGGTCGGGGAACTGAGGCAGAAAAGTGAAGAAACGGGCTCGGCCAGAGTCTCTGTCCCATGTCCGCCACTCCAAGACACGAGGGCTCCTGAGGCAGGCCTGGGCCGGGGTGCCTGGCGCACAGTGTGGGCACCGGGGCCCCAGCTGTCTGCAGAGCCCTTTGAGGAAACGGAGGCTCAGAGCGGGCCAGGGCTGGCCAGGGCCTCGCTGCCATTGCTGGGACAGACCTGACCTAAGCTGGCCCTTCCTCCAGCTCGATCGGGACCCCGGGCTGGCCTTGTCTTCTCTGGGGTCTCAGGGGCTTCCCGGAACAAGCAGCAGGATCACCAGCCCCGCAGAGGGGCTCTGTGCCCCGACCCCAGCTGTCACGCCCGTGCTCGCCGCCACCCCATCCCAGGGGCCCCTGGGCAGCGCCGGGCGGGGGGCGGTCTCCTCATCTCTGTCGGCCTGGAGCACTTGGGGGAGCCGCCTGCCCTCCCTGGCCTGGGCGGGGGTGGGGGCCTTCCTAGCACAGGGTGGGGAGTTGTTGGGAACGAGAGGGCCGGCGGGAATAGAAGCCGCAGAAATCCTGCGGCTGGATTGGGAAACCTCGTGAGTCAGTGGGATCTGAACTACAGGCCTGGCAGTTCTGCGCGCCAGGCTCCTGCAGGCAGCTCGGCACCCCCTGTGCAGGCCACGGAGGGGCCGGGCCCCCCAAGCGCCCCCGGCAGGCCGGCGGGGTGGGGACAGGGCAGCGTGGCTGTTTCATGGGCCTCTCCGTCCCGGGTAGACCCCCAGCCTGCGCCGGCCGCTGGCCCCTCCTCTCCGGTCCTGCTGACGGCTGGGGGGGGGCCCTCACCTCCCGTGCTCAGCCCCAGGCCGGGCCCCAGGTGTGGCCCTCAGCCCTGCAGACCTGCCCTCTCGGCCCCCGCCAGCCGGCCCGCTGGTCCCCTTCTCGGACCCCCCGAAAGTGCTCTGGGCCGGCATCCTGGGCGGGCCTCCCCAGTACCTCGCTCGTCCCTCAGAGCCCCGGGTCCCCCTGCCCAGCCCCCAGCAGGCTGCGGGCCAGGCCTGGCCCGGAGGGATGGCTCCCCCCGCACCAGGGCCTCCTGGGGGCTGCAGGCCCACTTCCGGGGGGCGCGGTGCCCACACGACCTGCTGGAGGGAGGCTGTGCAGACAGAGCGTCAAGCCCAGGCAGGCGGGGACCCCAGGCTCGCTCTGCGTCTGGGCTGTCCTTCCCCGACGGGGCTGCAACGGACCCGGGGGCCCCCTCCTCGGCCCCTGCGGGCACTTGGCACAGGGCCAGGGCGTGGACGGCTGCCCTCCTGACCTGCCTCAGCAGACCCAGCCGGACCCAGGCCCGGCCCTTATTCCCACCTGACGGCCTCCCCTACTGGGCACCCAGGGGAGCCCCTCACGCATCCGTGGGAGGTGCCATAGCCGCCCTGCCCCTGGGCTCGGAAGTGGCCAGCCGGGTGGTCACCTTCCCCCTGCAGCTGCAGGCCCGTCTGGAGACCACGCAGGCCCGGCTGCGGAGGTCGGAGCTGGAGCGCAGTGTGGACCTGGAGGAAGCCCTCGGCCAGCTAGAGGCCGCCAAGCAGAGGTGAGGCCGGCGCCCGAGAGGCAGCGGACCGCAGCGCGCCCGGGGCCGGCGGCCTGCTCTTCCCAGCTTGCCCGTAGGGGCGGCCGTGGGCTCGGGGCAGGACAGGCAGCGTGGGGAGGAGGGCCGTCCCCCCGCGGTAGCCACATCCCCGGGGCGGCCCCAGGCCCCGGGCAGGTCCCCGGAAGGGCAGGTGTGCTCTCCACTCTCTGCGGGAGGACGGCCAGAGGGCCGAGCCCGGGGACCCCCGTCTGCGACCAGGGAGGCCAGGCCACCTGCGGACCCTCTGCACGGGTTCGCCCTCGGGGACTCTGGGAAAGGAAGAAAAGTGCTGAGAAGCCCTTTGAAAACCAGTCTGGGAGGGAAGCGGAGAGGGCGGACACCGAGCCGGGGGGGCCGATGCCTAAGGACCGGCCGTGGGCGCAGGCTCTGGAGGGCTTGGGGCCCCTGACCGCAGCCACACGCGGCCCCGCCCTGGGTGGGGAGCAGCCCCCACATCACAGGGGCCACGTCGTGTCACCCCCTCGGGGCGTGCCCGCCTCCCCCTCCCCCGCCCTGCTACGTGGATGGTGCCTCCCCCCGCCCGGGGGGCCCTCCGCTGTTGCTCCCAAGCCTGACCCTCTTGCTGGTCCCGGGTTCGCCTCAGTACTCGGAGTCAGGAGCCGGCTGCAGCCGTGGGGGCGGAGCCAGGAGAGCCAGGCTGGGGGAGGGACAACAGGCGTGCCAGGGAAGGGGGCACCAGGGGCTGGCCCCGGTTTCGGGGACCACTGGGGCCCCACTGCAGGCGGTCATTGCTGCTTAGGGGCAGTCTGGGGGCTGCACGGTCAAGCTGGGCCTCTGGCCCAGGCGGCTGGGGGCCCGGGTCACGTCTGTCGGGAGAGGCCGCCGCCCACAGCCACGCCCCGGGTTCTCGCCGCCCAGGAGCGCCAGCCTCTCCCAGGTGAACGCCCTGCTGCGGGGACAGCTGGAGCACATGAAGAAGGCCAACGACAGGCTGGCCGAGGAGCTGGCCAGGACCACGCGCGGCGAGCTCCGTCTGCGCGGCGAGCTGGAGCTCCGGGAGGCGCAGCGCTGGACCCAGACAGAGGTGCTGCCCGGCACCCCGGCTTTGGGGACGATGGCAGGGGTGGGTGGCAGCCGGGCCGGGAGAGGGTGGGCTTCAGCTGTGGCTCCTCCTGGGCGCTAGGCTACCGGCCTCCCACCCCACCCTAGCCCTCTCGGCTTGGCCACGGCCGTCTGCGGAGTGGGGGGCACCGGGAGCAAGACCCCGCTTTGAGAGAAGGACCCCGTGGCCCCAGGCTTGGACGGTAGAACAAGGGCCGAGCCCGGCTCTGGCGTGGCCGTCCTGCTCTTGAGAGAGGGGATCTCCCCGGGCCTGACCCTGGCCAGACCTGGGGGTGGGGCTGGGCGCGGGGCCGGCGGGGCCTCACAGCCTCCCCGAGCCCCTCAGCCAGCAGGTGCGCTGCTCCGGGCCTCAGCCTGCCGGGAGGGACGAGCTGTGTGGACCGTCTCGGGTGGTCGCCGATGGCAGGGCCGTGCTTGAGGCGGGTCACCCACGCCCCTGCCTGTCCGCCTCTTCCCCGCTGGGCCTGTGGCCTCTGTGTCAAAGAGGCATTTGCGCCTCTGCTCCGAAGGTCCCCAGACGTCCCCATGGGTCCGCGGGCAGGATTTCTCCTGGGAAGGGGCAGAAGCAGAGGCCGAGGTGCCCCGTGGCCCGGGGCCTCAGCTGACGCCGCAGACCCTCAGGACAGCCCACCGTCCACTTCCCACACGGACCGGGCGGAGTGGGAGGCCCGAGCCCGCTGTGTGGATGGACGGGCCCTCCTGCTGCACCCACCCCGGGACCTGGGGGCCAGACAAGCCGAGCAGGGTGTCAAGACAGAGGGCCCTGCCTTCACAGTCACTGGCGCATTTGTCATCACAGCGGAGGGGGTGGGGATTGGCAATGGCCAGGCTCCGCGTGGGGCGGGGGGACGCTGGAGACACGTCACGCTGCCCCCACAGCCACTGGTGACCCCTGTGTGCAAACCAAGGCTCCGGAGACCTCTCGGGTCCAGTTTGGCGCTGGTTCATCAAGACTCTTTATTTCTCCCTTGTCTTTGCTTTGTTTTGTCTTTTAGGGCCGCACCCGCGGCATATGGAGGTTCCCAGGCAAGGGGTCGAATCAGAGCTGCAGCTGCCCGTCTACACCACAACCACAGCAACGCGTGGTCCGAGCCGTGTCTGCGACCTGCACCACAGCTCACGGCAACACCGGATCCTTAACCAATCGAGGCCAAGGATTGAACCCGTAACCTCATGGTTCCTAGTCAGACTCATTTCTGCTGCGCCACGAAGGGAACTCCTCTCTCTCGTCTCTGAAAGCTGCTCATGGGCAGGTGGCCGTCTCTGGGCACCTTAAAGACACCCCCCTCTCCCCTGGCTGCCCGGCCCCCGCCCGGCGAGGAGTTGGCTGCCCAGCCCGCAGAAGGCCCCGAGTGCTGGAGGGGTCACCGTCCCTCTGCCGCTGGCCGCTCTGAGCTCTGCGCTTCCGCTGTTTATGCTGCTGAGGACTCATCAGGACTCTGTTTCGCTGGTTTGGGAAGCCCGCGAGCGCCGCCTGCTGTGCTCTCCCCCGCGCTTCTCAGCGCCCCAGCCTTCCCTCTTTCCTGGTCTACATTCTGGAAAATTTTTTCACACCTACCCTGCTGGTCGTCAGTTTTCTCCTCAGTCTCTGAGAAATGTGCCTACTTGGCTTAAATTGTAAAGATTGCATTTTTCGTTTTTAAAAATTCTGATTTTTATTCTGAGTATTTGCCAGATGTCATACTCTTAACTCGTGTTTGCGAGCCTCGCGTGTTTGCTGACGCGCACTGAGAACGGCTGTCCTGCAGTCTCGGATGTCCCGACATCTGAAGTCCGAGGTCTGAGTCTTGTCTCTGCTGGTCCTTCATCGTGGTGCTGTGTTTCCTTGTGTCTTTGGTGGTTTTTCTAAAACAATGTTCTCAACCGAGCACTGCGTTTTGTGTGGGACTCTGAAAATTCTTTGAGACCTGGAATGAATGCGTGTGTCCTGGAAGGATTTTCACTCGCTTCTGACAGAAGCCGTGTCCTTGGTCAGGACAGGCCGGCCTCTGTTCTCCTCGCCACCAGGCCGGTGTGTGACGGTCACTGCACATCTGTGGGGGGGACGTGTAGGCAGAGGGCTCGGCTCCGGCACAAAGGGGTGGCCCCCACAGAAGCTCCACGGCAGAGGGTTCCGTGGGGGCACCTCAGGGCTGGGCCGGGGAGGGGGCGGCAAGGGCTTTGTGAAGGAAGAGTGGGCGTGCGGGTCCTGAGCCCGAGAACCGGAGGGTGTGACAGCACCTAGGAGCACCTTTGCAGGACGGCAGGTGGGGCCGTGCGGTAACAGGCAGGGAGGGACCGTGGAGACGCGGGCAAGCGCTGGGGACGTTGATGAGCCCTCGGCGGTGGGGGGTCCCTGGAGGTCGGGGGGACCCAGCCCAGTGCAAGGCTGGGAGGTGGTGTGGAGACTCGGAACCTTCTGGGCTTCGGCTTAGCCCCCTGCAAGGCTGGCTCCAACCCCCTCCCCGGCCCCTCCCCGCCCCCAGTCGCAATGACCGACTCACTGCACCGCCCTGGGGTGGCTCCCACCCCACCCCCAGCCCCGTGAGCTCCCAGCGGCAGAGGCTTCTGTGGCCTGGCACCTCCAAGAGCCGATCCCACACCCAGACGGACCTGGGGTAGAGGGCCTGTTTGCCCCACCGCCCAGTTGGAGGCCTGGGGCCGTGAGGGGCCGAGGCGGGTCCCGGGTCTGGGCAGGTCCTCCCGGGAGGGGCGCGGAGCCCCGCCACGCGCGTGATTTGCATTGTCTGGGATGAGTCGCGGGACGTGGGCTGAAGGAAAGTGGGTGAGGCTCCCCCCAGCCTGGTGCTGGGGGCGGTGGGGAGGGTGCTGGGGTCCAGGCTGCCCGGCCCTCCCCTCCGGCCTGGCCTCCGCCTGCGGTGGCCGTGAGCGTCTCGCTTTCAGATGCGGCGTGCTCCCTCGGGGGAGCCCCAGGGCGTCGTCGTCGTGTGGAGACAGGTCACCGCACTCCGGGGACACCTGGCTGAGCTTCGCGCAGCCACCGAGAGGTAAGCGCCAGCCACCTGCCTGCCCAGAGCTCCCATGGGGGCGGCTCGAGCCCTGCCGGGACTTCGGGTGGGTGGCCGGCGGAGTGGCGGAGCCGGCAGGAGCGGTGGGCGGTGGGGCAGGCGGACAAAGGCGGGGGCGACGGGCAAGGGTGCGGGCCTGTCAGGGAGCCGCTCTGCGGGGGGCGGGTGTGCGCGGATGGAGCTTCAGGGTCCCTCGCACGGCCCGTCCTGGGCCCTTGAGGCTCAGAGGGTCAAGTCCGGCTGGAGGCGCACGGCCCGTCCTGTCCGCCCTGGCCAGTCCCCCACCCACGGCCCGGACATCGCGGGGCCAGCCGATGCCACAGGCGGAGCTCCTCCTGAGACCGGCTGGGGGCACACCGCTGTGGGCATGTGACCAGAGCCTGCGCTTGGCGCCTCCGGGCCCACGGCTCAGCCGGGGCGCTGCTCTTGTCGCCCAGGGACTTGGTGGACATGCGGGCGGATGCAGCCAGGACAGCCCGCCGCCTGCACACAGCCTGCCTGAACCTCGGCTGTAACCTGCGGCTGACGGCCAGCAGCGCGGCCGGTGCCCTGGAGCGGCAGCTGCGGGACAAGGTGCGGGAGATGCTGCAGCTGCAGGGCCGCTGGGACGCGGAGAAGGTGGCGCTCCAGGCCAGGTGGGTGCAGGGGGCAGGGACGAGGGGCAGCGCGCCCGGCCTGTCGGCCTGTCAGCCTGGAGGCTGCGGTGCTGGGCCCTCACTCTCCTGCAGCTTCGCCCGATGTCACCCCCATCCTGACGCCAGGGCGCGTGCCCTGATGCCCAGCCCGGTTCCCAGTCACCGTCCCGAGGGCCCGGGGGGGCGGGGGCTGGGTGAGTGCCCGTGACTGCGCATGTTCTGGGAACACTGCCGTGAACACGCTTGAACTGTTCCCAGGAGTGGAATTTTCAGGCCTGCAAGCGTGTTGTTCCAGGGCCAGGCGTTGTTTCGAGGGAAACGGTTTAAGAAGCTGAAGCAGGCAGAGAGGCCGGGGTTCCCCCCAAGCAAGCTGGGGGCTCTGGACCTGGACTCACGCGTGGGGCTTAGAGGTCGCGTGGGGGCAGCTTCGGCAGGAGGTGGGCGCGGCTCCCAGTGAAGGCCTGACACTGCCCAGGGCTCTCCCGGGCCCGCGAGCACCCTGCCCGCAGCCAGCCCCGGGGAGGGGGGCACCAGGGGGTCTGTGAGCAGAGAGTGGGTCCTGGGAGGGACGGCGATATCGTCACCGCTGGCCGAGGAGGGCAGCCGGGGAAGCCAGGAACGAGCTCTCGAGGACAGGGCAGGGCCTGGGGAGCCGCCGCGGGGCTGGAGAGCTGAGTCAGGGTCAGCTCAGGGCCTTGAGTGCTGAGCTTGGGCTCTGCACCTTACCGCGAGACAGCGGGAGCCATTGACGGTTCTGGAGCAGGAGAGTGGGGTGTGACCAAACTGGGGACCGGGGCGGCCGGTGCTGGCAGGGAGGCCGCACCGCAGGGGGTCGTGTGGAGCCAGGGCGCTCCCAGCGCCCGCAGGTGCCCTGGGCTCTGTTTCGGGGGCCGACGACCCTGCCTGACCCCCGACTTCTCCCCAGACTCTCGGAGCAGACGCTGCTGGTGCAGAGGCTCACAGCGCAAAACGCCAGCAAGGAGCGAGCCGGCGCTCCCCTCGGGGCGGATGCGCAGGAGCTGGTGCGCGGCCGGGGGACGGCGGCTGGCGGTGGGGGCGTCTGGGCCTCGCCGGGCGGCCGGCCCACCGCAGGGGGCCGGGGCACGGGGACCTGGGGGTCGAGGCCAAAGCCCCGCAGCGCACGGAGGCGTCCACGAGGAGTGTCGGGTGGGCTGCAGGCTCCCCATGGCTCCGGCTGGCCCAGGGGACCTGGAAGGACCCGTCTGGCCCCGGCCCTGGTCTCTTCGGCTCTCTGCGCCCCGAAGGGGGCCAGGCAGACACAGGGCGTCCACAGCTGGGGGGAGCGGCAGTGCCGAAGGCCGCCGGAGGAGCCCCCGACACGCTGCGTGCCCCCGCACACCGTGTCCCGCCCAGGGCCTGCTCCCGGCCACCCTGGACCCCACACAGCCAGCTTGCAGGTGGCCTTGGGGAGGCGGTGACAGCATGAGGCGGCTGGTGGCCTCAGAGGCAGCGCTGTGCCCCGTCCCCATGGGAGCAAAGCCACAAAGGCCGCCATGGGCAGTTACGGGGCCTGCCCCGGACCCCACACCCGGGGCTCTCGGTCTTAAGGGCGTCCTGTCTCGCAGAGCGGGGTCCCGGGCTGGCCTCTGGGGTCGCGGGCCAGCCAGGCCACGGGGCTCAGGCCGCACCCGCTCCCGGGCAGGAGCTGCGCCTGCAGCTGGAGTCTTCCGAGGCGACGGCGGCCGGGCTCCAGGAGCGGCTGTCGGAGAGCCAGCGGGAGCTGCGGGCCTTGCGGAGGCTCCTGCGGTCGCAGGCCCGGGAGCACCAGGCCCCCCTGGGCAGGCTGGAGGCGCAGAGCCAGGACAAGCACCGGGTGTCCAGCGAGCTCCTGGGACGGTGAGGCGGGGGTGGGCCCTCCGTCAGGCCTTCCAGCAGGAGCGAGGGTGTCTCCCGACAGAAGCTGCTCCCAGCCAGGCCGCCTCCCCTCGCCCGCACCCGGGCCACACTGAGTACGCCCCGCGCCCTCGTCTGAGCCCCTCTGGGCTGTGTCTCCCCAGGACCCCCTCCCCAAAGCCCCGCCCTCAGCTGCGTCCCAGGCTCACTCCCTGCCACCTGCCCCCGGCTGCCGGGACGCCACCGGGGTCGCGCCAGCTTCACAGGTGGTCCGTGGAGCCCCAGCCCCCCTCCGTCGGGGTGGCCCTGCCCACCCTCCTTGGGCACCCTGCAAACCTGGTGCCCGGGATGCAGGCAACCGTGAGGCTGTCTGGGTGCTTCTGGTGTCTCACTGCCCTGGGGTGGGGGGCGTGGAAGGGGACCCCCCCAGGAGAGTCCCGAGTGGGAGGTCTTGGGGCTTCCCAAATCCACACGCTGGGCAGGGGGCATGGGGCGGGGGACGGGTGGCCTGGGACACGGGACACGGGGCACGGGGCATGGGGCAGGGTGTGGGCTGGCAGCCCAGGAAGTCTTCCTGCGGGGTGGCGGTGCCGGGGCGGGGGACAGGAGTGGACTACCAGTGGCCTGCCCCTTCCCCGAGTGGCCTGACAGAGCCGTCAGTCCCGGGACGGAAGGTCCGAGGAAAGTTTAGCCCAGTCCCGCCCTTGAGAGGCGCGCAGGAGCCGGGCGAGCTGGAGCTGAGGGGCGCAGCCCAGCACGGGGGGCCCTAGGGGGTGTGCGTGAAGTGAGGCGGGAGGGGCCTTCCTCGGGGGGGAGGGCAGTGCGAGGCAGGCAAGGGCCTCCTCACCTGGCCCAGGGGCAGGGGCCGCTGGGGCCCCGGGGCTATCAGCTGGGCCGTGGCCCTCAAAGCCAGTCTGGCTGCCCTGTCCTGGGCACAGGTGGGCAGTCGGCCCCTCAGTAGGGCTGGAGCCAAGAGGCATTTGGGAAGTGGGGCCTCGGGACTCTGTGTCAGGGCACGTCGGGGGGGCACCGCCTGAGGGTCCAATGCCAGCCGATGGGTGAGCTGAAGGGGACTTGGGTGGGTCGGCTCTGAGCACGGCTGGGCCGTCGGGTGCGGGAAGCCACGCGGGACATGGCTCTGCGGGGGCTCCGGGCGGGCCACGGTCCCCCCACAGTGGCTTCTGCAGGCCGGGTCGAGCTTAGTCTGCAGGTGCAGGGGGCCGAGCCTGGGGCGCACCCGCGGTTGGGAGGCAAAGCCCGCTGGTGGCCACCCCGCCCGGACAGGCCAGCCTGAGCCCAGGCGGCTGCATCTTCTCACCCCTCCCCACGCGTCCCAAGCCCCTGCCCAGTCCAGCCTCCCGGCCTGGGCCGATGTCCCACCGAATATGCCCAGCGAGGTCCCCGGTCGCCTCCCCTGCTGCCCCCCAGCTTCTGCCTCCCCCGCTCCCAGAGAGAAGGCAGCTCTGCCGGAGGAGGCGGAGGAGCTGAGAGGTGAGGTGGACGTCTCGGGCCAGGAGCGGCCGAGGCTGGAGGCCAGGAGCGCGGAGCTGCAGAGACGCCTCCTGCAGTGGGCGGAGCAGAAGCAGGAGCTGGCGCGGTCGGGCGAGCGGGAGGCCAGGTGGGCTGCGCAGGGGGCGGTCACGTGCCCTGCACCCGTGGGCTCCCCTCTCCTCCAGTCCCATCTCGGGGGCGGGGGTGCCTCGTGAGACAGCGGGCCCCTCCCCCACTGGCCATCGCCCACCCCCCATGCCCAGACACCCGCTGCCAATCCTGGCAGATCCACCCCCGTGGGCCCTGCAGAGGTGGGTGCCCCGGGTGTGTGCTTGCTCCCCACCCGCTGACATGCCCGCCCTGCCCGCTGGGTCCTGTGAGGTGGCCCCTGCTTGCCCTGAGGTGACCACGCGCCCTCTGCCCTCTGGTTTCCGGGTCTCAGTCAAGGGCGCCTGGAGCAGCTGGAGGAGAAGGTCTCGGGGCTCAGGAAGGAGCTCGTGTCGGCCCAGGAGGCGCTGAACGCGGCACGGCTGCAGAGGGACATTCTGGAGAGCGAGCGGGAGGGGCTGCGTGGCGCCCTGGCCCGGGTACCGGTCCTGTGCCTCCCTCCCGCCAGCCGCTGGGCCCACTGCCTCCCCTGGCCTCTGGCCTCTCCCGCTGGGCCCTCAGGCAGTCCCCAGGACCCCAGACTCACCTGGGCCTCCTCCGTCCCTGGCCACTGGGTACCCCCCGCCCCCCCCAGCGCTGGCCACACCTGCCCCTTGGTGTGCCCCTCCTCGGCCGTCCCGTCACCTCTCCTGCCTTCAGTCCCCAAGGGCCTCTCTGCACAGCATGGGGCTCGCCGCTGCCGGGCGCCGACAGCTCTGCCTGGGGGAGCCCTCTGCCCAGGAGCCTGGCAGTCCCTCCCTGGCTTCGCTCTGGGGTAACTCTGCCCTCCGCCCCCCCCCATAGGCCGAGTCCGGCAAGGCTGACCTGGAGCTGCTGCTGACCCGGCTCAAGGCGGAGGGCATGGAGCAGAGGGACTCCCTGGCCAGGATGGCCGCCCTGACCGAGGGGCTGGCCCAGGACAAAGGCTCCCTCACCCACCAGGTCCTGCAGGTGAGACGAGGGCCCAGAGGGCCTCGCCCTGAGCCTCGCTCCCCGGAGAGCCTGGGAGCCCGGTCTCGGGTCGCAGGCCCCTCCTGGACGTGGGCGCGGAGAGGACCTGACCCCTCCCCGCCCCCGTGGCAGCTGGAGCGGGAGCGGGACGAGCTGCGGGAGCGGCAGCAGGCGCTGGAGCGGGAGCGGGCGGGCGCCCGGGAGCAGCTGGCGCGGGCGGAGCGGCAGCTGGAGCTGGCGCGGGCCGAGCGGCGGGACCTGCGGCGGGCCTGCGGGCGCCTGCAGGAGCGGCTGGAGCGGCTGGAGGGGCAGGCGGCCCGGCTCCGGCGTGAGCGGGCGCAGCTGCAGGAGCAGGTGGGCCGGGTGCGGGCTCCGGTGCCGCCGGGCGGGGCCCGGGCGCGTTCTCACTGCGAGGCCGCCTGGCTCGGGGGACTCCCGCTGGTGGGAGGTGGGGCCGGGGCTGAGGGTCCAAGGCCTCGGGCCCAGTGACGCTCGTATGCTGGGGTGGGGGCTTCGCCGCCCCCGTCCGTGCGCTGTTCCTCCTCTCCGGGCCACAGCCACACCACAGCGCTCGGGCCCCTCGCCACTCACAAGTGCCTTCATTCTTTCCTAAACCCACAGACGTGGCGGGGCAGGGGAGGCTTCGGGGACGAGAGGCTGCAGTGCCTTTGCTTCTTCTGGACCCCGGCCTGGTCGGCGCACAAGGGAACCCTATGGAGTCTTGGGGCCCGAGTGGCGTCCAGACTTCATGGCCTGTCACCTTGGGACTCAGCCCAGCCTCTTCCGTTCTTCAGACTCTGCCCTGTCCTTTCCTGGGTCACCTTTTCCTCTTCTTTCAGTGGCCCCGCGATTACGGTCGGTGAGCCAGCGCCAGTTCAGTAGCCTTTGACAGTGGTCCGCACCTGTGTAGCCGCCAGCTCTGTCAGCGTGCAGGGCGCCTCCCCCAGCCCAGCAGGCTCCCCTGAGTCCCAGGCCTCCCAGGTGGCCTTGGCCCTGCCGCGAGCCACCCCAGACTGGCTTCTCCGTTTAGTGCTTGTAAATGGAGCCACGGGCACATGTTCTCGATAGAGCAACCCTGCCTCAGCACCGCGTCTGTGAGAACCTCCACGTTGTTAGATGTACAAAGAGTTCATTCTTTTTGACCGCCTAGTAATATTCCACTGCAGGGACAAGCCAAGCTTGCTCACCCACTCTCCTGCTTTGGGACTTTGGGGTTGTTTCCAGTCTGGGGCAGACAAAACCAGCTTGAGCGTTTGTGTTCGAGCCACGTGCGTGTGTTCTCACTTCTCTTGAGTAAATACATAGGAGCGAATCTGCAGTCACTGGGTAAGCGTGTTTTGGACGTTAGAAGAACCGCCCGCCCTGCAGTTTTCTGAGGCGATGGTTATTTTCCCCTCTGCCAGCAGCCCGGGAGGCTCCCAGCTGCTCCTCAGCCTTGTCAGCCTTTGGCATGGTCCGTTTGTGTTTTGTAGCTGCTCGGTGTGGGAAGCGGTAACGCCAAGGTGGCTTTAATCGCCACTTCCTGATAACGAAGGACCCCGAGCACATTTTCATGCACTTCTTAATACTCACAGACCATAATTTGTCAAGTATCTATTGCCCAATTTTATCAGGTTTTCTAATTTTGGTTGTGGACGTACAGGGGTGCACAGACCTTGGACACACGTCCCCGCTTGTGTGACTCACCTATCCCTTTTCTTAAGTTTTTTTTTTTTTTTTTTGCCTTCCCATTTCTTTTATGCCTGAGAAGCCAACATTAAAATCCAAAATGATGAAAGCCATAGAGACTGAATTGCAGACAAAGTTCTTACTGAACCAGGCACGGAAAATAAAACTCTGGCTGGGTACAGGACTGAAAATATTCAGGGTTTTTTTTTTTTTTTTTAACAAGCTGGAAGATAACATGTGAGAAAAAGTAACTGATGTGGTCTATTAATACACTGATACTTTTTCTGTGAGGGGAGTTCCTCCAGGGTCACTAAAAGAAGATCCTTAAAATCGTGTAAGTGTTACATACGAAATGTCAGGAATGTAAGAAAACTGATGAAACAGAGTTTCCCGGGTCCAGTTCTCCTTGTCCATAGACACTTTTGTATGAACCTGGAGAATTTTCTGAACTTGATCATTGAAATGCTGATCAGTAAAATAGCACCTAAAATATTTTAACCACAAAACAAAATAGACCGGCAAAATTAACATCCCACAAAAATTCCAAAACCTGGAGTTCCCGTCGTGGCGCAGCGGTTAACGAATCCGACTAGGAACCATGAGGTTGCGGGTTCGATCCCTGCCCTTGCTCAGTGGGTTAACGATCCGGCATTGCCGTGAGCTGTGGTGTAGGTTGCAGACGCGGCTCGGATCCTGCGTTGCTGTGGCTGCGGCGCAGGCCAGTGGCCACAGCTCCGATTAGACCCCTAG
>PVHT021183576.1:28745-94904 GCA_004024745.2 Catagonus wagneri
GGGTGTGGCCATAAAATGACAAAAGGCAAAAAAAATAAAATAAAATAAAATGAGCGAGAGGCCCTCTGTTGCCTTCTGGCCTGCTGGCCCGGCCTTGGCGGGCACTGGTCTCGCCGACGGCTCTGCCCGGCCCTCACTGGGCAGCTCCTTTGCCTGCATGGGTGACCCTCGTATTTGTGACTCCCTGCAGGGCCGAGAGGGAGTCCCTGGAGAGCAGCCTCTTTGAGGCCCAACAGCTGGTGTCACAGCTGCAGGCACAGCAGGAGCAGCTGGAGGGAGAGGCCCAGAGCGCACGGCTGGCCCGGCAGGACCTGCAAGGTGCTCTCCGGACCAGCTCCCCCTGCTCGTCCCCAAGCCCTCCCCAGGAGGGCCCCTTCCATGGCCATTGTCCCCCAGTGGGCTGTTCCCACTCCCCGGCCCCCAAGGTGGGGGGATGTGGCTGTGACAGCGGGACACCTGCCCAGCCTGCTTCCCGTGCTGGCCGAGGCTCAGAACTGGCTGTGTTCACTGTCCACAGGGTCGGCGTGGAGCCCTCTGCCCAGCTCCCTGTGCTCGGGCCCTGCTCAGCCCACCCTGCCACATGCGGGCGCCCACGAGGGGAGGGGGTCGCGACACGCATCTGCAGCGGGGCGTGGGCTGCCGTCCTCAGAGCCGGGCTGTCGCTCCCCGGGGAGCCCTCGGGGCCGCAGGGGGCCCGGTGGGCGCCCTGCAGCCAGTCTCTGAGGCTCCCGTCCCTTCACAGTGGAAACGGAGCAGCTGAAAAGTGCCTGGGAGGTGCCGGCGACGAAGCGGCAGTGGCACTTGGGGCGGCTCCGGCGGGAGGGGGCGCAGCGGGAGCGTGACGCGCAGCTGGCGCTGGAGAGCCAGGCGCTGGCCCACCGGGAGGACCTGGCTCGGCTCCAGACGGAGAAGGTCGGCCACCCGCTCGCCTCCCAGGGGCCCGCGTGTCCCCAAGGGTGGCAGACGCTTGGGGAGGGGTCGGGAGACCACCCGGGCGGGCGCCGGTGGGCGCTGTGCCTTCTTGCGTTCACGGCGTGGGCTGAGCGGCCGCCGCCCGAGGGCCCGCAGCTGGAGGGAGCTTTGTCCCCGTCCGGTGCGTCCCACGGGTCGCAGGTCCCAGCAGGCCCTGCGTGACGTGTCGCGCTTTGCTGACCGGCGCTCCTGCTGCCCTACAGAGAGGCTCAGGAAGGCCCGTGAGCTGTTAGGGGACGGGGACGGGGGACGCCGAGGCCCAGAGAGCCCTTCGCTGCTCCTGCCTCGGTGTCACCGTGGGTAAGGCAGGGACGTGAGCCTGGCCAGGCCGGAGGGTCCCCAGGCCTCGGTCCCGCCAGACGACCCACGGACCCGGCCTCACTCAGGCTCTGCTGGTCTCACAGCCTGTCTCTCTTCCTTGGCGCAGGAGACCCTGAGTCTGTGTCTGACAGAGCAGAGGGAGCTGGCAGCGCGCCGGCTGCGACAGGAGAAGGAGCTGGTGGCAAAAAGTGCCGCTGAGAAGGAGGCTCTGGGGGAGGAAATTCAGAGCCTGAAGCGCAAACGGGACGAGAGTCGCCTTCGGCTGGAACGTGAGATGCAGCAGGTGACGAGGGGACAGGAGGCGGTGGGGTCTTCGTGTCCACCCCACTGGGCCTTCGCTGACCCAGCAAGAGGGCTGCGTGCGGACATTTCCGGGTCACTGTTACTGCAGCTTTGGGCTTCCACAGGAGTCCGGGTGGACAGACGTCCAGCCACGCACCCGTCCATCCACCACCCAGCCACCCAGCCACACGTCCATCCACCCGTCCACCATCCATCCATCCACCATCCATCCATCCACCACCTGTCCATCCATCCATCCACCATCCATCCATCCATCCACCCGTCCATCCATCCATCCACCAGTTCATCCGTCTGCTCATTAACCTACCTGCCCATCTACACATCCACGCTCTCAACTGTCCTCCACCCACCTGTCCATCGTCCATCCACATTCACTTGAATATCCATCCTTTTATTCACACACCCAGTTTTCTACCCACATACATGGCCATCTAATAACATGCCAGATTGTCCATTCACACACCTGACCAGAAATCTATCCGTTTGCTGAAACATCCATCCAGCTAGCCAGCTATCCATCCATCCAACAAGCTGTCGATCCTCGCAACCCTCGTCCCCTCATCTGACCGTCCATCTAGTCAGCCAGTCACTCAGCCGTTTATCTACCCTTCGCTCGCAGGTCCTTCCCTCTGTCCACACACTCAGCTCTTCGTCCACACCCACTGCCCGTCCCTGTGTCTGATTATCCATCCGTTTATCTGGGCAGCACCCATCAGTGTGTCTCTCCATCAGCCACCCCCCCAACACCCTCCCGTCCCACAGGCTGCTGGAATCCAGACTCTGGGCCTAGAAAAGCTGCCCTCTGCGCCCGGGCTCTTGCAGTGCGTGCCTCCCCAGAGCACTCACTGCGGAGTGCGCGGGACAGACAGGTCAGCCGCCTGTGTGGCTGTCACAGTGCGACAGGGCTGTCGGATGTCGGTGCAAATTACAGACTGCAGAGGCCGGTAGCGGGAATAAGCCCGGTGGATGTCAGACTCCGGCTTCCAGTTGATTCTCACCGCGCCATGAGCCCCACGGTCTTCTTGGCCCTTTACTGATGAGAAACAGCCCGGAGCCGGGCACCTCTGCTGGGCCCCGGGGTCCTTGCTCCTGGCTGCTCGGCTGTTCTACTCCCCGAGAGGAAGAAGGCTTTGCAGCTGGGACAGCATTTCGAGGATGGGGCTGAAGGAGGAAGGGGCCGTTGTGCCGGAGAGGGCAGGCGGGTCTGGGGATGGTGTGAGGGTCCGTGCCAGCGCCTCTGTGGGTGAGGGGCCAGGGCCGCGCTGCGTCCAGGAAGGGCCGTGGCACCCCGCGCTGGGCTGCGCCTTTCCTGAAAAGCCCCCAACCCTCTCACGAGCACCCGCCCCCGCCACTCAGGCCCTGTCTCTGAAAGAATCGGAGCTGAGCCAGCTGCGAGCGGAGCTCTCCAGGGCCACCCGGGAGCTGGAGCTGGGGCACCAGGAGGCCCAGAGCCGGCAGGAGCAAGCCGAGGTGAGCCCCATGCCCCCGAACCGGAACCGGGCCTCTGGCCTGGCCGCCCGCACTGCCCGGCGGGAGCCACAGCCCGGGAGAACGGCACCCACCGGGGGACCAGGAAGCCCCATCAGGCCACCCCCGGCCCTGGACCAGTGGACAGAGGCCCACAAGGCCACCGCGGGCAGCCAGCTGGAGTCACCAGGGCCTCTGACTCCTCTTCAGGAGCCCGTGGCTCGGCGGGCAGGGCAGGCAATGGAGACTCTGGGAGTGGGGGTGGTGACCCTGGGGTCCTGTGCCTCGCCCCTGGGGGGGCCGGGCACCCGCTGCTGTCACTGCCAGGTAGCCTCAGCCCGTGTGTGGAGCGGTGCCAGGCCCGTGAGGGTGACACAGAGACAAGGGGACCACAGGAGGGGGGACCAGAGCAGGTGACAGGCGGGGGGGGAGGAGCAGCCACTGCGGTCGCAGGCCCCCCACCCGGGACTGGCAGGGAGCAGATGCCTGGCAGTGTGCCGACGGGCCTTGAGGAGGAGGCCGAGGGCCAGGCTGGACCTGCTGTCCCCTCTGCGTGGGCCCCGGCCACCCCTCGGCCCCGCCGGGCCAGCGCCCTGGCTCCCGTCCCCTGCCTTCATCCCTGCAGCCTGGCCGCCTCCGTGAACCCAGGGGGCCTTTCACCCTGGTCACTGGTGTGTTCCCAGCCCTGAGGGAGCAGGGCTGGGTGCTCCCCGGTGTCACTCACTGAGTCCAAGAGGGGGCAAGTGGACGGAACAGGGGACACGGGGCCAGGCCCGGGCCGAGCTCACGAGCTGGCTGTGCCTGCTGCCAGAGCGGGGCCGGGGGGCGAGCCGCCCAGTTGGCTCCCCTCTGTGGGACGGCGGGGGCGGGGACGGGGACGGGGGGAGTGTTGCAATTAGGAGGCGGCTGCCAGAGTGTTTCTTCACTCCCTCCTGCCGGACACGGCGACCCAGATCCCGAGTCGCTGGACAGAGCAGCCCAGAGTGGGTCCTGGCACCAGGCAGTCTTGCTCAAGAGGCCCTCCCGGGGCCCCCGCCCTGCTGTCCCCCCACCCCCGGCCCCACAGCCCTGCGGGCACAGCCGGGCCGGGGCAGCTCCCGCAGAGCTCTGGCCTCCTTTCTCCAACAGCTGCCCTGCTGCTCCCTGCACCCACCCTGTGGCCGGGGGACCAGGAAAGCCCCACGGCGCGCGGGGCGGCCTCCCCAGAGCCTTCCCTCCAGCTGGCTCTGAGCCCCCCGGGCTCTTCTGGGAGCTCATTAAGGGTTCTTGTGCCACCTTTCTTGGCAAATGGAAATTAAAACCCACTGAGAGGGGCGGGAGGTGAGAAATGCCAGCCAAAGAACACCGGTCTCGCTGTGACAAAGAACACGGGTTGTGGGGTGACGAGCAAGCCCCCGGGTGGAGGGGCTCCTGGCCCGGCCCGGCTGCTCGCAGCTGCGCTGGGGCCATCCCAGCCACATCCAGGCCTGGCCGTCCGAGGTGCCACCTCTCCAGGGAGGGGACACGGACCGCAGCAGCGAGGCTCCCCCACTGAGAGCGGAAGGCACAGCCCGGCAGAGCCCCCCAGACCCGGAGCCGTGGGCAGGGCCCGAGGACCCAGGTGGCTGGGGCGTCTCCCGGAGTCCGGGAGGTGCAGCAAGACGGGGAGCAGGCCCCCCCCGAGCACGGGCCAGGCTCCGTGTCCCCTGCCCCGCGGAGAGACCCCCCACCCCCACCCCAGGGCCTGGATCATGCGGGCCCAGATGGCAGGGGCGTCCTGGCCGGGAGGCCAGGCCGGGCTCAGGCGCGGCGGAAGCAGGCGGCCTCCCTGTTCAAGGACAGGAGGTGCTTCGAGCCTGGGCCCAGCGGCCGCCCGTCGCTTAGCGCTGAGGAGAGCGTCCTGGGAGCTGCGGCCAAGCAGAGTCCCGCACAGACGGCTGAGCTGCCGAGCGAGGCCGCACGGTCCCCACGGGCCACCCCCGCCCGGGGTGGAGGCAGAGCCCCGCGGCCCTCCCGGCCGGTCACGTGTGCTCACAGACCTCCAGCACGGGGGAGACTCGGGGCTCCCCGGTCCCACTCGGCTGCTTGGAAGTTCTTGGGGGCAGTCAGCCTGTCCCCACAGGAAGCTCCCCTGGGGGCCTCGTGCCGCCCTCCACCACGGCCGCCCCTTGGGGCCTGGCGTTGGCCGCGCTGGCCACGCGAGCGAGAGCCCAGGCCAGGGAGTGGCTGCCCGTCCCCTGCGGCCGCTTGACGCCCCCTCCTGCCCCCAGGCCACCATCAGCGCCACGGCTGCGGAGCTGAAGGCCCTGCAGGCCCAGCTGGAAGAGGCCATCTCGGCCCATCGGCGGGAGGCCGGGGCTCTGAGCCGGATGGTGCGCAAGACGGCGGCCGAGCGGGGCGGGCTGCAGAGAGAGGTGAGGTGGCGCCGGGGTGGGGCCTCCGTGGCGTGACGCGGGCGTGACCAAGGCTGGGGAGGGGGCCCTCACCCAGGACGCACGCCCAGCAAGCCCGGGAAGAGCCCGGGCGGCCCCGCTCACGGCGCGAGGCCTGGACACCGTCACACCGGCCACTGGGGGCGAGGCCGCCGGGGGCAGCGGGAGAAGAGCAGGTTTACTGGGGTCTCGGGGGCGAGCCGAGGCCCCCAGGCGCCACTTGGGGTGTCCGGGGCTGGGGGACAGTCCTGGGCCAGGCTGGCAGGAGAGGCCCCGGCCAGGCGCAGCGGGGGCTCCGCGGGCGGGCGGCTGGGAGGTGCTCGTGACGGGGTTTGACGGGCCCCGGGCGCCTGGAGCGGGGTGGGCGGGAGGGCGGGCGATGCGGGCGGGCGAGGGGCTGGGGACCACGCGACCTTGTGCCCTCCCGGGCCGCGTGCCAAGGCTGGCGGGCGGGCGCCACGGGGAGTGGCCGGCACGCACCGGGCTGCGGGGCTGGGCCTGCTCGGCGGCCCCGGGGCGGCCGAGGGGAACAGAGCGTGATTTAACGTGACAGGCTGTTTACTTTGGCCCCCAAAGAGAAAGGTCTCCTTTCAACAGATTTCCAAGTCAGGCCCCGTCAGCGACCACACGGGGAAGCGGAGTGAGATTCTAGAAAGGGGGCGGCGGGGGGGAGGGCCGGGGAGACTGGGGGCGCTTGTTCTGGCGGGTGAGGGGGGAGGCGCGGCCTCGTGGGAAGTTCAGGTTCCCTGAAAGGCCGCCCCCCAAAAGGAGGGGGGCCCCGTCAGGGGGTGGGGGGAGGCGGGGCGGGCGAGGGGCCGCGGAGCAGGGGCAGAGGGAGGGAGCCCGGGAGCCCCCCAGGCGCCAGGCCACCCGAGTTGCCATGGAAACCGAAGCATTTCACAGCCTTTAAACGCGCCCGGGCCTCTTGCTGCCCCGCCCGAGGTCCACACGCGCGGGTGGGTGGGTGCACGCACGGGGGTGCCCCCCCCACTCACACGCACACGCCTCCTGTGCACGTGGAGACCACGCCCCCACGCACACGTGCACACGGTGACAGCACACTCGCTCATGCAAGTACGGATGCTACAAAGTACACACACGCGTGCACGCGCCGCGGGCGAATGGACGCCGGGCACGCATGCCTGCAATACACGCGTGTAAACACACACACCACACGTGAGCTAGCACATGCAAGCCCAGGCCAGCGCCCCTCCCAGCCCCGTCCCTGCTTCCCCACCCCCCCGCACAGAGCCCCCCGGCCGCCTCCCTGCAGGAGATTTCCAAAGAGGCTGTTTATACAATTTCTAGTAAAGAAATAATTATTATAATCACATTAAGCGATTTGGCTGTAAAATTCCTGTAAAAGGGATGGCTGTTCTCGTGAGGTGGGGGGGCTCCCCTGAGTCTGTTTTGCTTGTTTTCATCTCCTCGGCCTGGGAAATGCAAACAGCTCCTTTCGTGACGGATGGGCCCGTTCGCTGGTCCTTGACCTTCCGCTGGCTTTCTGCTGAGCTCGGCGGAAAACGCTCCACACGGCTGTGGCTCCCACGTGTGGGGGGCGGGAGGCGAGTGGAGGGGGCCCTTCCCCAAAACAGAACAACAGTAACAGCGGGCGGACGTGGGAGCCAGGCCGGCCGGGCCCGGGACAGGGCCCCGTAGAAGCACACGGCAGCAGGGGCTCTGCCTCTGGCAGACCCGCACCTTGACTCGGCTCGGTCCGGGTGGCTTTGCTGCGGCTTCCTCCTCCACCTCCCCAGGGGCCTGGCTTCTCCAGGGCGCCAGGGAAGGGCCAGAACCGGCCTGGGGTTGGAGCCAGGGGCCTGGCCGCGGTGGCCTGGGTGTCCAGGGCTGGGCTGCCCCTCCCCCAGGGCCGTGCTCTCCCCCGGGGCTGAGCCTGCGTCTGGAGGCAGCGAGGACCCCTGACCCCCACAGGTCAGCCTCACGAAACAGCTGAGTCCCAGGCCCTGCCCGGGAGCCAGGGCGAGCAGGGTGCTGTAGGCGGGTGACGCAGGTCCCGGTTCCAGCACGTGGGTGTCCCACCCCGGGCCTAGCACAGGTCTGGGAGGGGACAAGGACACACTGCAGCCCCTCCCCCTGCCCGGGTCAGTGCACGTGGCCCACAGCGGCCTGAGGCCAGGGTCTGGGCTGAGGGGCCCTGAGGTTCCCACTGGCCCAGAGCCTGCCCGCCCCCACCCGGGCCTGGGGCTTAGGAAGCCGTCCTGTCTGTGGCGGGCACCTCGAAGCATGCTCCCCAGGCGGAGCGGCCGCCGAGGCTGCTGTCCACAAGGTGGGCAGAGGCCCAGGCCCCGCACCCTTACTGAAGAGAGGAGAGGGCTCCGGGGACAGCAGGTGGGGATGGCACAGACGTGTGTCCTGCATAGGCCCTGCTGACCAGTGACCAGTGCCCCAGGGTCCAGAGAGGGAGAGAAGGCAGGACCTGGGTCGAGACGGGCCAAGTGTCCCCTGCCTGTGCCCTGGGCTGGGCCCGTGAGCCGCAGCAGCCTGGGGGCGGTAACGGCGCGGTGGACACAGCCGGGCCATCTGCTTCTCCAACAAGCACTGGAGGACTCGGGGCGGGGACACTGGTGCTGCCAGATCAGAGCCAGAGGCCACAACTGACCCTGGCCCGGGGCCCCAGCTGGCCCTAGAGCCACACGCTCTCCTCCAGGCCGAGAGGTTGCGGGCACAGCTGGACGAGGCCCAGGGGGCGCTGGCCGCGCTGCGCCTGGCGCTGCAGGGCAGCGAGGAGAGCCGCGAGGGGCTGCGCCGGGCGCTGAGCGACGAGGCCCGTGAGAAGGACGTGCTGCAGGATTCCAACACGGAGCTGAGGGCCGCCATCCGCAGGGCCGAGCAGGAGAGGGCCAGGTAGGTTAGCCGCCCAGGGGACACCTCCCGTCCCCCCCTCCCCAAGACAGGAGGCGGGGACGGGAGGTGTCCATTGAGCTGGGCCTGATGGGGCAGGTGGACACGCCAGCCAGACCCAGGGTGCCGCTGCCATTCAACCAGCGCTGGCCCAGGAGGGGCGGCCGGACCCAGACAGGCGTCCTAGCCCTCAGGGATCTCCGTTCAGCGGGCACATGGGGCCCCGTGTGGCCAGAGTGAGAGGCCTGAGGGCTGGGGGGCAGAGGGGGCCACCCACGCAGGACAGCAGGCCGGAGCTGCAGTCCCCCCACGCCGGCGCGGCAGAGGGACCGGAGCTGGATGCGGGGCAGCGGGAGAGGAGGGGGACACACGGCGAGGGGCCAGGCCAGCTGGGACTCAGACCAGACACGAGTGTGCCCCGAAGACCCTGGGCTTTGAGACACTTTAGAATCGAGCCACGGGGGAGCGTCAGGCCAGAGCGCGCTGGGCGGCCTGGACCGGCAGCACAGGAGAGGCCCTCGGGGTCCCCGGCCCGAGCCTGTGACACTCTGCTCAGTTTTCAGCGCTCCAAGGAGGAGAAGGAGCAGAAGATGCTGGTCCTGGAGGAGGCCCGGGCAGCAGCTCAGAAGGAGGCCGGCGAGCTTCGAGCCAGTCTGCGGGAGGCGGAGCGGGCGGGGGCGGACGCCCGCCGGGAGCTCCAGGCCCTGCGCAGGCGGGTGAGGGAGGCGCCCTGGACCCCCCGCTCCACGCAGGTTCCCCCCTTCCCACGGAAGTGTCCCCACCTCCCGGTGGCCACCCCAGCCCCTCCCAGCACAGAGGCCCAGGCGACACCGTCAGTGCAGCCCCCACACTCCCAGGTGACAGAGCTGGAGGCAGAGACCCAGAGGAAGAGCCGAGAGGCCGTCTGGCTACAGGCCCGGGGCGCGCAGGACGCACAGCAGCAGCAGCAGAGCCGGCAGGAGGCACTGGAGCTGCAGAGGCTGGTGGCCGAGGCGGAGGCCGCCCGAGAGGGCACCCAGAGGGAGGTAGGAGCCCAGCACCCCAGCTTCCTTTCGGGCCGACAGGAGCCACGGCCTGGAGCTGGGGGCCTGGCCACCTCTGCCCCCAGCTGTGCACTTCCTGCGGGCTGGCGGGCCTCCGTTCACTCGCAGGTCACTAGCACGCGTTTAGAGGGCTCCTCACCAGTCCAGGGAGGGCTCCCAGGGGCCGGCACCCAGGTCAGGCTGCGGCCCAGCTGCAGAGGATGGGATGGGCCAGGGGCGGGGCGGCGGCCCAGGAGGGATCGGTCTGCTCCAGGGGCCGCAGGGCCGAGAGCGGGGAGGGGAGCGCAGCCCAGCCAAGGCCCCCGCTGCCGGGGCTGGGCGCTCAGCGAAGGGAGGAAGGGCGGCCTGGGCCGGGGAGGCGGGAGAGTGGCCACGCACAGCCTCGCACCCGCAGCCCGCATGTGCCGTCCCGTTTGGAAGCACAGGACGGGGCGCCAGGCAGCCTGAGGTCCCCAAGCCCTGGGCTCAGCCTCACGGGCCACGGCGGCAAGCACGGGGCTGGCCGGAGGGTGGGCCCCACCCAGGCCAAAGAGGGGACAGCCTGGGGCCTTGCCGCCCACGGGCTCTGCTGCCCGCCAGAACCTGGCGGCACACCCATGGTCCTGGGTGTCCCCCCGACCTGGGCTCAGGCGTCCCCACCGTCAGACGTGGGCTGGGGGGCTGGTCCAGGGCCGCCCCAGCTGTGACATGCCACGGAGAGAGCCTCTGTCCGGAGCCCCACACCCTCCCTAGGTCCTGAGGCTGCAGCAGACGCTGGCGGAGGTGGAGGCCAAGGGCGAGGCCCGGGAGAAGCAGCTGGAGGAGCGCCTGTGCGAGAGCCGGGGGGCAGAGCAGACCCTCCGGGCTGAGCTGCTAGGCGTCGCCAGGGAGCTGCGGCAGACCAGTGGCGTGGCCAACGGCCTCCGGGCTCGCCTGGACCAGGCCTGCAGCCGCGTCTGCAGCCTGGAGCGGGAGCTGGCCCAGGCCGAGGATGCCCGGCGGCGCGCGGAGGGCCAGCTGGGCCGGCTGTGGTCCACGCTCCGCCTGGGCCTGGGGCTCCGGGGAGAGAGCCCCTCAGCCTCCCCCGAGCGGCCGTGCTCCCCCCCCAAAGGTCAGTGTCCTCGGTGGCTCCCGGTGGGCTCCCGTCCCCGCTCTGTCACCCTCTGGGGCACCCCACCCTTCCCTAGGGTTCACGACACCCACAGTGGGGCCCGGACTTGGAGCCTCTCTCCAGGTCCCTGTGGGCAAGGCTGGCAGGGGACAGGGGCACTGTCTGTCGCCCAGGCCCCACCGCGCCCCCGCAGCCGTCACCGCCTTGCAGGTTCAGACGGCTGCCCAGGTCACTCTGGGCGGCAGAGCGCCAGCCCCGCCCGGTCCCGCTCCCCGCCCCGCCGGCGCTCCCCTGCACCCGGAGACAGCGCAGAGGTGGCCGTGGCCTCTGTGAGGGACGCCCTGCGGGACTTCGCACAGAAGCTGAGAGATGCCCAGCGGGAGCGGGTAAGGGGACCTCTGGGGGACGGGGCTGTCCCCGTGCTGGGTCTGGAGGGACGCCGTGGGGCGCTGGGCACCGTATCCAGGTCGCCCTTGGTTTGGTGGGATAAATGGCCGTGGGCGCTGGAGCGCCCGAACCCCGGCTGACCCCTCGTCCAGGGCCCCTCCATTCCTTGGACCAGGCAGCCGTGCCCGGCCCAGAAGGGCCAGACCAGGGCCCAGCCCTGGGGACCAGGCTCCCCACCCTACAGAGCAGCACCCCCAGACTCGCCGGGTGGGCGGGGCTTGGGGAGAGGCAGGTGGAGAGTGACCCAGCCCCAGCACCTCCCTCCCACCAACGCCGGCCCCAGGGGCAGCCCTGGCGAGCCACCCTGACGCCACCTGTGGGCCCCAGGGCCCCACTCTGTCTGTTCGCCAAACCCGGGCACTGGAGCCCGGCCCCTGCTCCAGCCCCTCAGTGCCCTCTGGCCTCTGTAAGTCAGTTCCGTGGCCCCACGTGGCCTGGCCTGACCTGCGGCCCGCCCTGCCCCCTGCCCTGTCCCCGCAGCCACGCGCTGCCCCCCTCCCCCAGCCTCCCCCCAGCCCCCCGGCCCTGCGCTCACACGGCTGCTGACTGACCTGACTGACCGGTCCTCCCGCCCAGGACGCCTGGCGCTTCCAGGCGGGGAGCCTGAGCCGCCGGCTGAGCGAGGCCGAGAGCGCGTGCACCCGAGCCCGGAGCCGCGTGGGGCAGCTGCAGAGGGCGCTGGCCAAGGCTCAGGAAGGTGACTTCCCCCCCCAACCTGCCCCGCCCCGGCCGTGAGGTCCCCCCAAAGCGCAGCTCCTGGCCGCCGTGAGGGTGCCGTCCTGGGACCTGCTCGCCACCCGCTCCCCGAGGTGACCGGGCGCCTGGCAGCTGGCGCTTCACATCCCGAGGGGGGCCTGGAGCACAGGCAGAGCGGGGACCCGGCGGAGGGGGGCCTCTTCAGCCCCCACCAGCTGTGAAATGGGAGGCGGCCGTCCCCCAGCAGCAGCCGCACAGACCCGGGGAGCCAGGCGACCCGCCAGCTTGCCCCACAGGCCGTTGCCAGGCGGAGGGCGAGGCGAGCAGCGCTCGGGCGGCAGGGGCCCTGCGGCAGGAGGCGCTGCAGGGGCTGGAGACGGAGCGCCTGGCGGGCGTGCGCGCAGTGGCCCGGGAGCAGCGGAGGCTCCAGGTGGGGGCACCGCACGCCTGGGGCAGGGCTGGGACGGAGGGGCGGGAGGCTCCCGGGGGCAGGGGCGCTGCTGGGCTGGAGAGGGCAGCCCTGAGACCCCGGCAGGGCCGGCTTGGACGTGGTCCAGGCCTTGGCCCTCAGGCTCTGGGAAGCCGCATCCTGAGAGGGGGCCACTTGACCAGAAAAGGGCAGAGTCGGGGACAGACCCCGCCTCGCAGGTCTGGCCCTTCTGGGGCAGGCAGAGGGCGATGCCGCCCTGGCCTTGGCGCTCTTCAGCTTGCGGGACACTCGGACACAGGAGGGGGTTGCACAGGGCGGACTCGAGCGCACGTCCCACGTGCTGGGCTTGGGGTGTGAAGGTGGCCATGGGAGCTGAAGCTTTCAGGTCAGGAATGGGGGCCTGGGCTGGGGGACGGGGGCTGGCCAGAGCCCCCATCACGCACGGGGCTCGTGGGGAGCCTCGCACACCCAGGCCCGCAAGTCGAAGCAACGTGGGGCTGTGCCCAGATCCCCGGCAGGACCGGGCCAGGGCGCGGCTGGGTCTGGCTCCCCAAGGACACAGAGCGCGGAGACCGCCTGCCTGGCTGAGGGGACAGAGGTCCCTGGAGGCGGCCACCCACCCCCAGGTGTCAGGAGCCCTGGGCCTCATGCTGGAAAGACGAGGCCGACGGAGGCAGCAGAGCGCAGGGCCTGAGCAGCCCCCATGTCCGCGAGCTGCAGCCCCCACGCAAGTGTCTTGCGGGGATGAGCCGGAGGGAGGGGCCTGTGGACAGCAGGCCCCCAGGGCAGCCGGCCAGGCCAGACAGCAAGCCTTCACGACTCCTCCATGCAGGGCTCAGCCTGGAGCCTGGTGTCCCTCGGAGGCCAGGTGGCAAGGGCCTGGGCCCCCCCTGGGCCCGGAGCCTCTGAGGAGGGGCCTCTCGCAGGCGAGGCCAGGAGCAGAGAGGCTCAGCCCAGAGCAGGTGCCTGAGATGAGGTGGGATTTCTGTTCCAAAGGCCCCATGGCTGCGGCTGCTGGGGACAGACTCGGAGGGGGGCCGGCCACGGCCAGGTGCCGGGCTGGGGGCTTGTGACACGCGCAGGAGATGGGGTCCAAGGAGGCGACGGCCGTGCAGGCTGTGTTCCTTCCACACGTACGTTCGCATGTATTTATTTGTTCCACGCCCCTTTGAAAACAGTGTCTTCTGTTTGGAGGTTACACATTTTGAAATACAGACCCCATTAAATCAGCCTTTCCATCACTCACAGGTTCCACCTGAATTCTGTCTCCTGAATTTATCAGAGCTAAGAGTGGTGTGTTGAAGCTTCCCACCACAACTTTTTGGCGATGTCTCCTTTTATTTCCTAGGGTACTTGCACTCGTGCAGAGGCCCCGTCCCTGCTCCACGCTGTTTGTCTCGGGTTCTGCTCTGCCCGATGCTGCCGGTGTCACCACGCCCACTCCCCGCCTTGGCCAGGACACTTGCTCTGTGTGTCTCCCGCCTGCCCTTTGTTTCTGCCTCTCTCTCTCCGGGGAACTCACTGCACTTACAAGCTCCGAGGTGGCTTCCATGCTCTGCGTCTGCTCCGTGGCCGACGGACGTTCGCGGCCTTTAGTGCCTCCTCGTCACCGTCCCAGCCTCGCGACTCCCTCTCTGTCCTCTCACTGAGGGCGTCTGCCCCCCTTGGCTTCAGGGTCTGCCTCTGGCTTCGTCCCTTGTCCCCTCTCTCGGACATCTTCCTCTAAGATTCAGGTTGAAGTGTGAAGAGGGCGCGTGTGTCGCCTGGGCTCTGGGCCCCCGGACCCCTTGCTGTGCCCCCGGCCTTGCCAGCTGCAGCAGCTCCCCCGCCGCCTTCTCGCTCCCCTCCCCAGGCCTGCCCCGTCCCCGGCTTTCTCCTAAGTGCCCAGTGGGGTCCCGAAGAGCCTGCCCCTGAGCTGAATCTGCTGAGCTCTCTGCTCCAGCAGCCCCCGCCCTGCACCCTCCTTCCCAGTGGCTGGGTCGCAGGTCACCACAGCGATGACTCCCCGCCTGCACCTGGCCTGGGGGCTGGGCGCCCTCCTGCGCTCACACTCCTCCCCAGGCCCCGGGTGTCCCTTGCAGGGTGTTCCTGCGGCCAGGGACCCAGGTCCCGCTTCCTAGCCGTCCTCCCGTCTCCCAGAGGCTGTCCTGCAGCAGACGCAGAGGGACCTTCCTGCCCGCCACCTGCCTGCCACCTGCCCGCCAGCCCCCGGGGGCGTGCGTGGAGCAGGCCCAGCCGCCTGGACTGCCCCCAGGCTAACTCACAGCCAGCCTGCTGAGCCTTCCTCAGCCTGCCAGCCCCTTCCCTGAAGGCTCGCCCGAAACCGTGGGACAACACCAGGGGCCGAAGGTCACAAGCCGTCTTTGCGCTCAGCCCATCACAGCTGCACGTGCAGCGGGAGCCCCTCTTCTGAGGGTTGTTGTCCTTAGATTTCAGGCCAGCTGTTTGCCCTCTGACCTCAGTCTCAGCTGGGGACAGGAGAGGCAAGGCTGTGCCGGTTATCCTGGAATCCTTCCTCAGAGAGGAAGCCAGAGCCCATTTAGCTTCCAAGTTCAAAAACGGTGCCGTGGGAGGTGTGTCCTCGTCACTCCTGCCTGCGTGCGCACGGGGGACCCCTCCGTGTGCAGACCAGGCCCCCCTCCGGTTTATACAAGTTCTTTCCACTTCAAAGCAGCCCCCCCTTCGCTTGTGCCCGCCTCGCGCAGCGGCCCCGCCCCTCGCTCGGCCCCGCCCCGCGGGCTCTGGACCCCGCCCTCCTCGCTGACCTTGCATTTCACCTTCTCTGGTCTCTGGCCTCCCAGCTGGCCCGCCCGGCCCGCCGCCCCCGCACCTCCCGCCCGCCGGCACGAGTGCTTCAGGTTTACCCGGTGTCACCCCCTTGAGACGGTCAGTCCCCCCTTTTCCCACGCAGCCCCCATTTCTGGCACCAGCTCTGTTCTCCGTTTCACTTGAGCCCGTCAGCTGGGACTCCTCGCGCTGCGACCCCGAACCGCAGGTGAATGCTATGGACGAAGTGGTTTTCCCCTTCTTTCAAGAAGAGGGTCTGGTCTTGCTCTGAGCTGGGGTGCCGGGGAACCCCGTCCTGGACCTCGCGGTCCCCGTCCAGATATTTCTGGCCCAAAAGCAGAGGGGAGGGCTCCCAGGGGCCCTGGGGGAGTCCCCCCCCCAGAGCTTTCCCGCCCCGGGGGGCCACTCAGCACAGCGTGGTGCCGACGCCAGGCTCCTCCCTGGCACTTGCTGCCTGGGGCCGGGGCGTTCCTGGTGCCGCCCTCCCCCCCCCCCGGACCCCACCGGCCCTGCAGCCCTGCCTCTGAGATTCCCTGGTGGCCCCACGTCGGGCACAGAGGCTTCTGGACACTGTTCACATCTTCTCTACCCATGTGGATTTTTATGCTTGTCAAGTTTTAGTGGAGTGTGTGTGTCCTCAAACCTATCAGTGTTATGCTGAATTTTTCTAGGAATTCTGGCAAATATCTTTTTTTTTTTTTTTTTTGCTTTTTAGGGCTGCACCCACGGCATATGGAGGTTCCCAGGCTAGGGGTCAACAGGAGCTGTAGCCGCCGGCCTACACCACAGCCACAGCAACACCAGATCCGAGCCGCGTCTGCGACCTACACCACAGCTCACGGCAACGCCGGATCCTTAACCCCCTGAGCGAGGCCAGGGATCAAACCTGCAACCTCGTGGTTCCTAGTCGGATTCTTTTCGGCTGTGCCATGACGGGAGCTCCCAGTTCTCTTATCTTCAGGCCAGTTGTCTCCATCTATTCTCCATCTTGCCGGACCCTCAAAGTTCCTGGTCCCCAGCTCTGAGGAAGGGGGCCCTTGCAGCATGGCAGTGGGCGCCTGGGATGTGTCTCAGACCATCTAAGTCAGGAGGCCTAGAAGTCTCACTCACAGCACACGCGGGCCAGTGGCCAGGGGCTTGGGGCACGCGGTCACGCTGCCCGCTGCCCACACTGTGTCCAGTCAGGTGGCCAGGCTGCCAGCGTGTGCTGGAGCAAGAGCTCCACTGTACACAATACTTTCACTCTCGCGGACTGGATTTTTCCCCCGTTTCACATAAGCCAACGTGTTTGTCAAGAGAAAGTTAATTAAAAACATATTTTTCTAATTAAATGGTAGGCTGTGCTATGCAAACAGTAAGATTCTTGTTTAAGAGCAAATCCCTCCCGGTTTCCAGGGCTACCCTGGGAATTCGGTAGATCAACAATGCAGAGCCGAGCCCTGAGGTTATAGGACACACGCTGCACTCAGCCCCTGGGGGTCCTGCCGGCAGCTGGCCCGGCCAAGCCAGCGGGAGGCGCGGCAGGCGGAGGGGGGCCTGGCACACACCCAGCGTCCCCCATGCAGGCCCACTGGGAGAGGCACCGATGCTGTCCTCGGACCCGTGCCAGGTCACAGCCTGGATGGCTCAGGGGCCTCCCAGGGTCCTCCTGGCACCCAAACCGGCCACGCCCACCAGCTCCTCACACGTCCTCGACTCCCTCCCTCTCCCCCGGGAGCTCCTCCGGGGCCCAAATCCAGCTTCAGTCCAAGTTCTAGAACAAAGAGGGGCTGCTCGGCCTCGTGGGCTGGAGGACAGGCGGCCACGCTGTTGCTGGCATGCACACCTAGTGTCCTGGTCGGGAGCGCCGGTCTTCCTTCAGGACGCCTTCGTGTCGGGTTTCCTGTGTGTTCAGTGTATTTCATCTTCGTAAAACGAGTTGGCGAGCCTTCACCTTTTTCTGCCACGGGGAGTAATCTAAAGCGCCGAAGGTTCAGTTTACCTGAAACTCAGATGGAACTTCCCTGCCAATGCCCGGCGTCTGCTGTCACCTCAAATATTACATTTTAACTGCCTCTCCCGGCCTTTTTCCCTCGCCGATAGCTCGGAGTTTTCCATCTCTTCTGGGGTCAGTTTTTGAAACATTTGAAAGTCAACCACCTCACATTTTTAAATGCGCTGCCAAGACCCCACTCATGTATTTGTTAATCATTTTATTTTTATCTGTAGTTAGATCTATTTCTGCCCTTGATGTTGGAGTTTTTAAAATAATTACACATATATTGGGGGGGGGGCTCTGGTATGCAAAAGTTCCTGGGCCTGGGTTCAAACCCTTGCCACAGCAAGGACCCAAGCCACACAGCAGTGCCAACGCCAGATCCGTAAGCTGCAGCACCACCAGGGAACTCAGACCTCGCAGATTTTGTTTCTCTTAATCTAACTTGCCAAAAGTTCATCTGCTTTATTGGTCTTTTCAAAGAAGCAACTTTTATCTCTTTTCTCATTTTTGTCGTTTATTCAGGTCAGCTTATCTCTATGAACACCCTCTTTTGTTGTCATTTCTCTGATTTCTTCAATCGAAGAAGCGATGTATTTATGTTTGGGTTTACTCCTTCAATAGCGAGAGCACACGGCGTTACTGGCTTTTCCCTGACTGAAGAAACTGTCTGCCTGCGGTTTTTGATACGAATTCTTCTACTTCTTTACCAGTTTCCTAGGGGTTTCAGCTTTTATTCTTCTTTCACTCAGAGGTCATTGTGCTTCCTCTTGGCGCCATGTCTGGCCTTCCTGGCGAGCAGGCATGGCTCCAGGGCGTCACGGTCTTTCCATCAGCTTTTGGCTGGATCTTGGCTTATGTCCCCGGTTTGCCAGTTGTTATTTGGTGGTTGTTCGCTTTCTTGCTTCGGTTTTGTCTATTTGTTTACAGGGAAACTGGACAAGTTGATTGCACAGTTGACAGGGAAGAATGGATGTCTGAGATTTTTCAAGGATGTGTTGCAGCTAAACTGTAAAACCGACGCTAACACCAGTGTGGGCCAAGCAGCAGGGCTGGCACAGGTGGACAAAGAGGTGGGCCAGGCAGGGTGGAGTCCAGAGGTCCAGCCGCCACTAGTCAGCGCCAGACCCGCGCTCCTGTCTAAAGGGAAGGGCTTCAGCGCCTTCTGTCTGAGCACTTCCGAGAGCCTCCTCTGTCCTCTGTCCCTGAGGGCTCCCAAGACAGGGTCAGGCGCCTGCCCTGGGAGCCCAGGGGATGCTGGCCGGCTGATGACAAGCCCATCCGCTGTCACCAGAAGATGAAAGGGCTCCGGCCGAGGACCTAAACTCCAAGGGCACGAAGGCTGGACGGGCCGGGCGTGTGGCCAGCTGTGCTCTGGGCAGCAGGCTGGGTGTTTAACGTTCCCTCTGGCTGAGAGCTGCTGCCTGAGGCTCTCCCGGCCTCTGAAGACCCATTTCAGCAGCCCCCGCGGTGGGGGGGGCTCACACCTCTCGCCCCACCTGCCCTCAGCCCTGCAGAACCTCTGAGATCACATCACACCCACCCTATTTGGGGGCCCAAGGCCGGGGCTGGCCCGAGAGGACTTGCTGTGCCCAGGGGGGGCCCCCGGTGCCCGGGGCAGAGGGCTGGGGCCCGTGCGCCCTGCAGCTGCACCCCACACGGAGCCTGGGTTTGTGATGCCTGCGTGACCAGCCCCCACCTCCGACGACATCAGGGCTCAGAACCAAGGCAACCCCGAGAGGAGAACAAGCCAGGGGGGCCGAGGGTGACGGTCGTAAAGGGTGCCCCGTGCGATTATTACGGTTAACGTGAATTCCATAAAAGCTGAGTCATTACGAGAGGGGCACGAGGCTTCGCGTGAGTGCTCTGGGGCCTCTTTAAAAGACCATGAAATATTTAAGCCATATTTGACGGAAACCTCTGCTTTTCTACTGGGAAGCGTCTACAAACAGAAAATTGTAATTTTTAAAACTGCAAAAGAAACCCTCCCAGTTTTAGGTGCCAGCATTGCCTCCTTTCTTTCCTTTTCAAAGCACTAAAGTGTCAGCCCAAAAGGAGTAAAGTGCGCGTCCCTCCCTCACCCGGCAGCCGGCAGAGGACCCCTGGTGGCTCCGCGCCCTCCTCTGGGGGCCACAGCGCTCCCCGGACAGGGCTGCGCGGCCCTGGTCAATGACGCGCGTTTGCTGGCTGCGACGGGGACCCTGAAGCTTGAGGGCGGGGAGGGCGCGGCCCGTCGGGGCCCCTGTGGCTTCAGACTTTCCTTCTCCTGCTTCCTGAACAAGCCCCCTCTTGTCCCCACACCCCAGTCCCCTCTCTGCAGGCCTGGGTCTCCCCTCCCCCGCCAGGTTTCTGGAAGGGCTGCCCCTCCCCCCACAAACACACAGAGGTCGCCGGCAACCCCGGTCCCGTCCAAAGGGTCCTTCTCGGGTCTGTGTCCACCTGGCCCCGGAGTGTCCTGCACGGGGACCGACCTCTCCGTCCTCCGGCCCTCGGGCCCCTCCCTGGGCTGCCATCACCATTCTCTCTGCTCCGGTCCAGTGGCCCCTTCGCTCCGCCTCCTCGCTCGCTCCAGCAGCCATGGCCTCCGCCGGCCTCCAGGGCCTGGGCCCCCGCAGCCACTCGTGCTGCAACACTGTTCCCAAACCCAGTGACCCCAGGAGGCCCAGCAAACGCTCCTGCCCCCGCCTTCCCATCTCGGTGAGCGGGTCCCGGACTCCCTGCGGCTCAAGCCTGGGCACCCACGTGACGCGTCTGCTCTTGGTCTCCTCGGGCCACCTCTAGGTCCCACGGCTCCCGCTGACGCTTCGTGGCTCCTCGAGCCCCACCAGCACGGGCTCCGCGGCCGCTCGCCTCCGCCCTCCCGCCCAGCAGCTGCCACGGGGCAGACGCGGCCCGGGTTTCCCAGGTCCCCCACACCCAGAGGCACCGGCCAGCTCTCTCCGACGACGCTGGAGGCTCGCCGGGCCTTTCAAAGCCGCGTCGCATCGCAGCGGGATGGCTTCCCCGCGCCCTGCTGTGTGCGGCTCCAGCCTGGGGGTCACAACGGCACCGGGGGGTGACAGGAAGCGGGGCTGCGTGCGGAGGTGGGGGTGGAGGAGGAGGAAGGCTGCGGGCAGAAGGCGCTCCCATGAGCCTGGGAGGACGGTCAAGGTCTGGACCCCAAGGCCGGAGGCGGGCGAGGGAGGGCAGCTGCGTCTCCGAGGCAGAGAGCCTGCGGGCAGGGGCTTCGTCCAGGCTGGGACCCCTCCCCGCCCGGCGGTTACGCCGGAAACTGCCTGGCAGGCACACATCACACTGGACCTGTCCTTGCTTCTTCACGACCGCCCCCGCCGTGCTTCCAGGAGGCCTGTGTCTCTCTCCCCAGGAGCGAGCGGACACACTGCGCCAGGCCCTGGACAAGAGCGGGAGGCGCAGCCAGGGCCTGGCCCAGCGGGGCGGCTGCTGGAGGAGCAGGTCGCAGGTCTGGAGCGCAGGTGCCTGGAGGCGGAGGGCGTGCAGGAGCCCCTGCGGCAGGTGAGGGCCCAGCAGGAGGCCTTGTGCCCCCTTTAGGAACCGTCCTGGGGCAGCGGGGCGCACGGGCGGGAGATGCTGGAGGCAGGTGTTCAGACCTGGAGAGACCCGGACACGGGTGGTGCCCGGCCGACAGAGGGAAAACGAGGCCGGAGGGGCAGGCCGGGGGGCAGAGCCCCAAAGCCTCTCCTGGGCCCTGCTCCGCAGGGAGCACCCGCACGGCAGAGGGTGGACACTCAAAGAATCAGCCAAGCCCAGGACGCAGGCTCGGGCCGCCGCGCAGGGAGCAGGCGGCGGGGGCAGCACCGAGAGACACATCCTCCCTGCAGGGGGCGCGCCCAGGGTGCCAGGCGCCGCTTCGTGGCTCAGGTGGGTGGTCCCCAGAGAGGTGGGGGAGGTGGAGGCTGCTGGGGGAGGCACTGGCTTGGGTGGGCTTCTGCGTCTCAGCCTGCAGTGGGCCTGTCCGCTTGCCTCCAGGCTCAGGTCAGCCTGGCGCAGGCAGGTCACGGCGTGGACCTGCGTGCCCGCCGGCGCTGTCAGCCCACCTCCACCTTCGCGCTCCCGGGGGAAGCACCACAGGTCCCGGCAAACCCCCGGTGTTGTTCCCGGTGTCTGAGCACCGTCCTGCCTGGAGCTGGGTGGTCCTGGCTCCCTGCCCACCTCTGGAGACGGCCAGAGGCCCCGGGGGTGCCCTGCCGACGGGGGTGTGGGCCCCACGACCGAGACCTGGAACAGTGTGTGAGGCCGGGTCTCGTTGCCGCAGCAGCCCCAGCGCGAGCTGGGGGCGAGACGGGGAAGCGGCCAGAGGCCGAGGACGTCAAGAACGGGCCACAGCGGCCCGGGGCCGGGCAGGAGGGCGGGAGGGCTGCTGGCCGTGACTGACGGCTGAACTGTCCCCAGGCGTGAGGGGACCGGTCTGCACGTGTGCGGTGGGTCGAAGCGAGCAGTTGGGGCTGGAACCGGGGTGGGGGTCTGAGTGTCTTCCTGGGGCCGGGTCGACGGACGGGAACCGAGACCTAGAGAAAGGAGAGGGTGTCCTTGGACCCAGACGGAGGTCCCCCAACGCCAGCCTCGTCCTGCGGGCCGTCCCTGCGACCGGCTCTGTGCGGGGCTCCTGGGGCGGCACGTCATGCTCGGCCGCTGCTTCTGCCGTGGGAACCGGGCGGGCAGCGGCCCCAAGGCGGGGGCTGGGCCTGGACTGCCGACGCCCTCACCGGCCACCCGGGGGGGCAGGACAGGAACTCAGAGGAGGGAAGACAACCGGGCAGTGGGGGACAGCCTTTGCCAGGCCCCTGACCCCTCAGGCTCCGTGTCCCGCTACCAAGTGGAGGAGGCCGCGGTCCCATCACGGGGGGCCAAGGCCTCAGCCCTGGATCCTGGAGCGGGGCAGTCCTCACAAGGCCTCTCGGGACCAGGACATGGCTGGGTCCCGCTGCCCCGGCTGCCTGGTGGGTGGTGGCCAAGAGCCTCTGTGTGCATCTGGGCAGAGGGCCTGGCTGCCCGTCCCCTGGGGCCAGGATCGGCAGGAGTGCCGGGACGTGGCCCTGCTGGCTTGGCACAGGCACCCTGGCACAGCCACTGTCCCTCTGCTGCAGGGCTAGCCCTGGGCAGGGGCCGGGGCGCGGGGCGGGGATGTGCCAGCCTGGGCTCAGCTGTGCGAGGGGAACTGGGCCGGGAAGCAGGCACCGGTCACTCGTGACAGCTCGAGAAGCAGCATCCGGCCGGGGCCTCCCAGAGGGACACAGCGTCCACGTTGCGTGGCCCCGTGAACTTTGCAGAGGCCACCTCGGGCCACAGGGGCAGGGAAGAGGGGGCTTCGCTGTACCAGGAGCAAGACGCAGAACAATAAGGGGCAGGGTCCCCCCCGAGGAGGAGGGGGCTGCGGAGCACACTGACCCGCACACCCCAAGGGGACAGGCCACCGGGCCAGGGGCTGCCAGGCCTGGAGCCTGCAGGAGAGTGAACGCCCTGGTCTCGGGTCCTCAGGGCTGGACAGAGGCCAGCGGGTCAGGACAGACCGAAAGCCCCTGGCCGGCTTGTCCACACGAGGCCCCTCGTCCCTCGCAAGGAAGGGTCGGTCAGTCGGGCACAGTCGCCGGGATCCTGCCGCTTCTCCCAAAGCGCAGGCCAGGTGCCGAGCTAGGGAGGCTGAGAGGGCGCTGCCCGGGCAGCAGCGCCCACTGCGAGTCCCTGGGGCCCGCGGGGGAGGCGCGGGGCCGCTAACGAGTTCCAGGAGGTCAGCTGCGGGCCCCCAAACCCGTAAGCCCTTTACTGGTGTCTCAGGAGGGGAAACCCGGATACGGCCGTTTATTTGTTTTGGATTTCACTTTTCTCCTCTCTTTTTAACATGCACTTCCAGGAGTGTAACTGGATTTTTAAAGAAACAGGACTTCCTTTTGCAGGGGATGGGGACTCTTTGTTTTCCCCAGTCCTGAGAAAGAAAGGAACCCTGGCTTTTGTAACCCTCTGCCACCGCCCCCATAAGGTGGCCCTGGAGACCGAGCTGCATGTCCTGGGGCCCCGGCCAGCCGAGCGCAAGGACCCGGGCCTCCAGCGGCCAGGCTGGCCCTCTGACCTGAGACCACTGCCCGCCCCAGCACAGAGGCACGGCCGCAGGGCGGGTGCAGCCAGGCTGGACGAGCCTAGTCTGGAGAGCACGGCCTGGGTTCAGATCCCGCTCCGGCTGCTGACAGGCCAGGCCTCCCCAGAGTGTCGTTTCCTCCCTCCCAGGGGCCCATCTGCAGGGACAAAAGAGGCCCCCAGCATTCCCATCAAAAACGATTGTTTCTTCAGGCCCCCGCCGAGCGCTCGGGAGAGGTCGGGGCCTGTGAGCTGGCGCAGGTGCCCAGGTGCAGGGGTGCAGCCTGCGGGGCACAGAGGCTCCCTAAGGTCGGGGACGCTGCAGCCAGGAGGAGGGCCCGGGACACCATGCCACACGCGGCTGGCCCAGGCCACGTGGTCAGCTTGACCAGCGGCCCCTCCGCTCAGCCAGCCCCGCACACTGGGCGGCCAGGGGACCGGGGGGTCCGGCCAGGGAGTGCCCTCCCCCACACCAGCCGAGGCTCAGGGAACCCAGAGCCCTGCCCGGGGACACCCACGTGCTCCCCGGAGGGAAGGCTGGCCCGACCCCTCCCCGCTGCCAGGAGGCCGGCAGGTTCTGCTGCGCAGAAAGAGCCTGGCGGGAAGGGGACAAAGCGAGGGTGGGGCCGCGAAGGGGCAGACGGCCCGAGGCAGAACCGGGGTCAGCTGCGGGCCCCAGAGTCCGTGCACCTCCACCCCGGGGCGGGGGTGTCCAGCCGGGTGCGGGTCCCAGAAGGGTGGGTCAGAGCGCCTCTGTCTCCTGTGCACACACGCACCTGCACGCACAGAGGGGAAGGGCGGGCCGAGCCACTCGTGCAAGGCAAGGCCACACCTCAGAGCTCAGGGCCCCATTGCCCCGCGGCAGGGGTGGGACGGGCCTGTGCGGCCTCCTCTGGGACCGAGGGTGAGGGAGGGTGGGGAGCGGCCGGGGCGCCCCCTTCCGGCTCTGGACAGACCCTCTCTCTTCAGACAAGGAACCGGCAAGCGGGGCGGGGGTGAGACCCAGTCCAGCCACGTGGAAACAGGATGCCGTTAACTCGCCTGGGGTTGGGGTACAGCCCAGACGAAGCGGGGCCCCGATGTGTGTCCTCATCCTGGGCCCCACACCCCAGCAGAGGAGAGCGAGGCCAGCAGGGGGCTGGACGAGGCAACAGCGGCCGGGGGGAGGGCGGGGAGGGCCTGGCAGCGGGAGGGGGGCAGCGGGCAGCGGGAGGCACCTGCACCTCTGCCCACGGCCGGTGGCGGAGCTGGAGCAGGCGCGTGCCCGGGCCCCAGGGAGCTGGCTGCCCTGGGCCAGCGAGACCTGGCTACAGAGGCCGAGCAGCTGCTCGGGGCCCACCCACAGGCCACGCGGGCGCCCTGAGAGAGGACCTGCAAGCAGCGGGGGAGGGTGCCGGAGGAGCAGGGGGGCGGGGCTGCAGGGGCGGGGCCTCGGCCCGAGGTCCTCCAGCCACCGCGGCCCGTGGGCTCCAGACCTGTCCCTCCCGCCACCCCCAGCCTCACCAAGGGCAGAAGGCACTCTGGCGCAGGTCACCGCCCTCTCCGTGTGGCCACCAGCCCCCATAAACAAGGGAGGACAGTCCCTTGGCCAGAGGCCCCTGGGGGCGAAGCGTCAGACAGCACCCGGCACACAGTGAATCCAGCGGGGAGGCCACCGCGCTGTCCCGAAGGGTCCAGGACAGGGAGCCGCAGCACACGCTCAGCCAGGCGGCACCACGTGGGACAAGCCTGGAACACGTGTGCTCGGACGTGCCAGCCAGCTGCCCGCACCCTGAGCTGCCAGGCGTCTGGGAGCCTCGCGGCCACGGCCCTGTTTTCACAAATGAGGGGAAAGTGCCCAGTGTCCCCCCAAGCTAGTGTCCCTGACCCTTCAGGCCGCGCTTGCTTGGTTTGTTCGTAAGCCAAGGAGCGTGACTCCCTTACGATCTGAGTGCGTGCGTGGCCTGAGTGGAGGGCCACCCGCTGCGAGCGTGCGGCGGCCTCGGTCCCCAGGGCCACTGGCTGGGTGCACCCTCTCTGGCTGCTGGTGGCTCCCTCCACGCCCTTCCTGTCACAGAGCTCAGCCACAGGGCCAGCCCGCCCACCTGAGCTCCTGCCCCGTCCGCAGGCGGCCAGTCCGAAGGGGCAGCTGGACCAGGAAGGGCAGCAGCGACGACGAGCCCACCTCGCGCAGGCCCTTCCGGCCAAGAAGTGAGCCCCGCTGCCGACGCCCGGGCAGTCTGGCCGCCACAGCGCCGACCAGCGGGCGGCAGGTCCGCTGCTGCAAAAGCCGACGCCCTGAGCTGCTCGGGGGCCGGCCTCGAGGGGCACCGGGCCGGAGCCCACCCCTCAGCCTGCAATGATCCCCCGAACACAGCGCGCCTCCACCCAGCCCCCGGGACTCGGCCTCTGGCTGGCCCGGACTGAGCTGCGGCCGCCACTCTGTGACACGCCCTCTGCAGCTGCACTGAGGCCCCGTGCAGCCCGCACCGGGCCTGGCACGGCTTCGGACCCTGGTGGCCAGGCCCCATCAGGCCGGCGTCCGTAGCCTCCAGCTGTATTCCGTGCCCTTAGCTCCGTAAACACGGGAAAACACGTGGAAACCATTTCCGCCACTGGAGCCAAAAACATAATGTGCTACACGGCCCGGCCACCACATCTCCATGTCCGGGGGCTGCAGGACCTTCCGTACCCAGGAACTGCAGGTCCGTCACGGCGGCAGGTGGCTGGAAATGACTCAGAATCAGGTCCCTGTGACTCACTACCCGTGAGAGGCACTGGGTGTGAAAATTAAAGTTGTTAGAGAAACACCCACTTTCCCAGCCTGTAAACTCTGGGAAAATGCCTTCGGAAATCCAGCCCCGGTTGCCGTGGAGACCACGGCAGCCAGGTTAGATCCGCTGCCAGGCTCACCTGTTACGTTTTCACTCTTTTCCCCAAAATAACACCAGGCAGAGTGGTGGGTTTCCTCTCCAATGGCCATCTGTGGGGCAGCGCGTAAGCAGCGTGTTTACCGCGTCTGTGGGGCACTGGCCAGCCCAGGAAATTCCTGCACGCACAGGTGCAAGTCCCCCCCACCTCCTCCCTCCAGGAACCCGTCACACCCTGGAAGCACCCACGGGGCCGAGAAGGGCAAAGCGCACAGTGAGTCACGGTGCGCTGGGGCCCAGCTGCGTGGACACCCATCCAGCACTTGGGACTGAAGCCGGCGATGGCGCCTCCACTGGCTGTAAAGGGTGCGAAGGCAGAGGAGAAGCGGCAGCCCAGAGGCCGCGTTCCGCCGTCAACCGGGCCCCGCCCTGGTGGCCGTGCTGAGAAGGGTTCAGAAGCCCAGTCCAGCCCAGCGGGGAAGAGCCTGGGGACGGAGCAGCGGCTGCTCCGGGCCAGGGGGCGTGAACCGTGGGTTCACACCCTGGTGCTGACCGTGGCCGCAGCCGGTCGGAGCCAGCAGCAAGCCAGCAGAGGCCGGCAGGCGGGGCAGGGGGGCCCTGAGCTGTAACGCCGGTCCCACTCCCCCCCCCGCCACTGCGGGCGGCGTCCCCACGGAGGAGGGACCCGAGGGGTGGCGCGTGGGAAAGGAGCCGCAAGCTGGAGACTGGAGTCTGGGGAGCAGCTGTCCGCCCGCGGGCCCGCGGGCGCCTGAGCTGTCGCACCTCTGGGACTGACGCTCCCGGCAGAGGAGGTCCTGGGAGGTGCACACGGATGAGAGAGCAACACGGCACCCACGAGAAAGGGCTCAGAACGGTTTCTCAGCCTCGAACTCAGAGCCCCCACAGCCTGGCGAGTTCCAGGCCCTCCTCGCCCAGGCGGCTCCCGGAGGCGCCAAGTGACTGTGAACCCTCTACCACGTTTCTGTTTCAACCAAAGTTCTACCAGTGTAGGCGATGCTATTTTTACTCCTTCAACATAAGGTTGTACACTTAGAAAAAAGGACTTTTCTGAAGGAAACTGGTGTTTTCTTAAGCATTTCCAACAGTGAGCATGTGTGAGATTCTGACGTGTAGACGGCCGTGTCCCGGGGACCAGGTCCCCCGTCTCGGCCTCGGCAGACCGGCTGCACCGAGGCCCCGTCCGCCCGCCATGCAGTGCAGTGGCCGTTCTGGGTGAGCCTCGTCAGGAGCCGCCCCTCCAGGCCCTGGACCTCTAGAGCTCACTCCCCGGGCAGATGGGGTTTTCCCTGGGGCAGGGCGTCCAGCTGCACCTCCAGGGAAGGGCCGGCTGTCCTGGGGAGAAGAGAGCGACTTGGGGGCGGTGGGTGGGGCAGCCAGCCAGCCTCTGCCACCAGCAGTCCCGCCTGGAGCCCCCGACTCCAGCCCTGCAGGGACCGGCGGCCAGGCTCCCCGCCTTGGCTGGCGTGGAGTCCTGGGGTGTCCTGAGGTGGCCCCCAGGGCTCCCCATCTGAACGGCGCACACACTCGGGCCGAAGTTAAAATGTCACAGGCCTGTTGGGGAGGCTCGGGTTTCCCGGCTGCAGAACACGAGGCTGCTTGATAAAATGACTGGGGTTTGATAAATGCAGACTTTCCGTGGCAAAGACAAAGGCACCCTTGAGTCCGGAGGGGGCCTGAAACAGCACAGCGCTGAAAAGTATTTCCTGATCATACTTTTAGCACCTGGAAAAAAATTTCTTTCTTTTTTCTTTTTTTCCTGTGGAGCTGTGGGGTTTGGGGGTTTTGTTGGCTTTTTCCTAAATGTAAGGCCCGTCGTGGTGGGGCTTCACATTAACCCTCGTCTCCCACACGGGACAGCAAGTGGCCAAGGGCGGGGCCGCGGAGGGTCAGCAGGCCTGAGCCTGGGAAAGCGCGGTCTGCCTGCAGCTGACTCCCCAGCCAGACCCACCAGCTCTTGGTGAGCTGGGCCCCAGCCTCTCTCAAAGCCACTGGGGACTCCATGGCTTGGGACCCTGTCGAGGCCGAGCACCCCCACCACACCTGAGAAACAGTCCCTTGCCGGGTGCACCTGCTGCGCGCCCCTGCGTGCCGGGATGAGGCAGAGGTGGCCCTGCCCCTACAGCCCCCAGGGGGCCCACTGAGCCCGAAGGGAGAGCCCAGGTCCCCGAGGCGTGCGCTCAGGAGAGGGCCAGTGGAGGGACCGCCGCAGCCTGGGCGCCTACGAGACGGGGAACGTGCAGTGGGGGGAGGACAGGGTGTGCCCCCTCCCCCACCCCGCAGGAGGTGGGCGGGTCTAGGAGGGGTCAGAGGGCAGCCTGGAGGTGCCAGCAGGAAGTTCTGTCGTGGAGCCCATCGCCCTGTCAGGGTGGGGCCCCCGCCCTCGGAGGAAACAAACAAGGGGCGGGCTTCCCCGGGCCCCAGACCCACCTGCAGGGCGGAGGGCTGCAGGGCCCTCAGAAAGCGGATTGGAAAGCCGTTCTCCCGGGCGCCCCCCCCAGGGTGACCGGTTCTCCTGGCAGCTCTGCCCTCCGTGACCTGACCCCACTGTGACCCTGCTGTCCAAGGAGGGCGAGGCCACACCCTCCACCGACCATGGCCATGACCTCCGTGCTGCCCCTGGCTCCCGGCTCAGCAGCAGCAGCAGCTGAGCCAGTGGGTTGCCAGGAAGAGGCCCAAGCAAATTCCCGAGAGTGTATGTGTGTGCGTGTGTGTGTGTGTGACTGTATGCGTGTGCGGCACCTCTGTGTGTGTGTGTGTGTGTGTGTGCGTGTGTGTGTGTGTGACTATGCGTGTGTGCGGCACCTCTGTGTGTGTGTGTGACTGTGCGTGTGTGCGTGTGTGCGTGTGACTACGCGTGTGTGCGGCACCTCTGTGTGTGTGTGTGTGTGTGTGTGCGCGCGGCAACTGTGTGTGAGCGAGTGTGGGACCGACACGGTAGGTGTGTAAGCTGAGCGTGTGGATGTGATCCCCGTGAGTGCGTCTGCACATGTGCGCTGGCCGTGTGACCGGGTGAGCGTGGGCGTGTGGGAACAGGCCTGTCCCCTCGGGCTCCTGCTGAGAGCATGTGAAATTGGGAATCTGTTCCCAGGGCAGACCCTGCAATTGGAAATCGTCTATGACCGTTTCCTTCCGAAGATGGGCCTTGACCTTTCTCGCCCTTCCTTTCCCAGAACCACGTCTGCGCTGCTGGCCTGGGGGTCTCCGAGCCAGGCGCCTGGCCCCTTGCCTGCCCTCCCGAAGCTGAGCAGGCTGGGACCAGGGTGACATTTAAGGGACTCTCAGTCTCAGGGTGGTGCCGGTTCAGGTCAGGCCCGACGGTGGGAGCCCCCTGAAATTCTGTACCTGACCCGGCACCAACCTAAAGGCGCACAAGAGCGCAGCGCAACGCCGCGTCGTGCAAGCCCACGCGAACGGCCTGCCACGAGCTCTTTAAAATCACATTTAATGTTCTGTGCTCTGGCTCTAAAATGACATGTGCCAACTGAGGACATTTTAGGAAACACAGAAAAACACGAAGCTGGGGCAGAACCTCCGTGGAGCTGTTGTCGCTGTCCACTCTCCCTGCTGCTCTCCGAGAGGAGACCTCGTCCTCGGGCCGGGCGTGGCCTGTGCTCCCCCCACACCAGAGGGTGGGTGAGCAGCTGAGGCCCAGGTCAGGCTCTGCCCTTGGCCCGGGACCCGAGGGGGGCCAGGTGCAGGCCCCTGTGAGGGACAAACACCAAGCCTGCTTCTGAGGGCAGCGGTCCCAGAGGCGGGAGACGGGCTGCGACAGCCACGGGCTGGAGACACAGAATCTGAACTGTGGGCACCCACGTGGAGCATCTGCCCGCCTGCCACCAGGCGGGCACGAACCAGACTTCCCGGAGGAGGAAGTCAGCCCGGGAGTCTCCTGTGTGTGGTTTCCTCAGGCCCCAGGGCCCAGGCCGCCTGCACGCGCCCGGATGCAGCCAAGCAGAGTGCCCCCAAGTCACCAGGACCAGAGTGCTCCACACAGAAAACCCCAGCCTTGGGCTGAGGGGCCATGTGAGCCTGGCCCCTGGCCACTTCCAGAAGCCATCACCCAGGCCCTGCTCTGTCAGGGCGGCCCCCACGACAGCACCCTGGCAGGAGAGGTACCTGGGCCCCTGGCAAGGCAGGGCCAGAAAGGGAGCCCACGAAGCCAACACCACAGGCAGGACTTAGAGTCTGTTCCGGACCTGCTTCATGGACAAGGCACGCCGGCCACTGGGGACCCACGGGGGAGGGGGAGGACGGCCCTGTCACAGGGCGCGCCCGCCCATAAAGCTCAGCCAGGCAGCCCCCGGGGGCGCGTGGCCTGGGGCCCGGCCTCTTGCCCCGGCTGGCGCTTTAAGAGCCCCCTGATTTGCATGGCTCCGCCCCGGCCCCGCCCCAGCCCGAGTGACCGCCCGGCTGGATATTTAAATCGCGGCCCCAGGGGCGGGTCCGCGGCTCCAACGCGGTCCCGCCCGGCGCTTTCCTCTGCAAGAGGCGACCGGAGCGCTGCCAGCGTATCCGTGCGGGACGCGGAGCCCACTGACCGCACGTCCGCGCTTCCCGCACACCGCCCGGCCCTGCTGGCCACTCCCGACCGCGGCCTCGCTCCTGCCCCGCGGTGACCGCAAAGCCCCGCTCCGTACCCGCTGCGTCCTCGCCTGGTCGCCTCTCCGCCCCAGTTCCGTCCAGCTCTGTCCCCCGCTGCGTCCCAGCTGCGTCCCCGCTCACTCCCGCCCGCCGGACCCCGGCAATGCCGCGCGGCGCCACCTGGGCGCTGCTCTTGGCCGCGGCCCTGGGGCTCGGGGCGCGCGGCGTGCGCGGTGCGGTGCCCCTGGCCGACTTCTACCCGTTCGGCGCGGAGCGCGGCGACGCTGTCACCCCCAAGCAGGACGACGGCGGCTCCGGGCTGCGGCCGCTGTCCGTGCTCTTCCCGTTCTTCGGCGCCGAGCACTCCGGACTCTACGTGAGTAACCCGACCCCGCGCGGGGCGCCGGGGAGGGCGTTGCGCCCCGGCCGCTGCCCGCCGGCCCGAGTCCCGCCGCCGCCAGCAACTTGGCACCGCGGCGGCCAGAGGTGGAATGAGGACAGCGCTTCCTCCCTCCGGCGGCCAAGGCCGGACAGCGGCCCGCGGGAGAGGAGGGCGGGGTGGGGTACGAGTTGCAGCCGGGCCACCTTGGCGAGTGGAGCGGGGCGCGCCCGTCCCTGGCCCCAGCCCCTGCCCCTGCCTGAGGGCCTGGAGCTTGGGCAGCGCGCACAGAACACGTCCGGCACGGGCCAGTGCAGTGGAGGGGAGCTGGGTCCTGATCCTTCCAGGCAGCAGTGTGACAGCAGCAGGGCTTCCCGGGTCCTCAGTTTCGGGAACAGGGCACTGGCCCTTTCAGTTTCTCGCTTGGCCTGGGGCGGTCTCAGCCCCGCCCAGGGCCACAGGGCCCCGCCCCTGGTGGCACCTGAGGCTCCCTGCCCCAGCCTGCTTCTCTGCTGGGGGCCGAATGGGGCCTCAGCAGGCTCTTCCTCCCTGAGCCTCCCTCAGTCTCTCCTCCTGAGTCTGGGGCTGGGCACTCAGGCCCCGGCCTTTCAGACAGGACTCCTGGAGGGAACTTCGGGGTCAGGGGCTTGGAAGAGCAGGCACAGCTCTGCCGACCGACAACACCTGAGAGCCAGTTCTGTCTCCCAGGGTGGGAGGGAATGAAATGATGTCTCGTTCCTGCATTGAGCATTACGGGGAGGGCACCCCACTGTCCCCTGATACTGTGGACCAGGCCGATATGCTCTTACCCCAACACCATCACCCTCTGCCCTGCCGTCAGCCCCCCATCGGCCCCGTCGTCGCCTTTCGACCCCAGTGTGGCGCCAGCGTCCTCTGCTCCCTCTCCCACTACGACCAGTCTGTAGCCACAGGTGGAAGGGGCCAGCCATCTCTCTGTCGGTGCCACCTACTGAGAGTCCCTCTGGCCAGGACTCCGACAGCCGGACAGGACTGGCTTCCGGGAGCACGGGGTGGGGCGCAGAGCTGAGCTCCGGGTCTTCAGGAGCCAGGGAGGCCCACCCGCCTCAGAAATGCGAAAACTTGCGAGGGCACCGTTGGAACCGGGCGCTCCGTCAAACGCTCCTTGAGTGTCGGCACAGGCTCAACGTTCCCATCCAAAGTCATGGGTAAAAATGTTATTAAAGGGTTCACCCTCTTAACAGCCTCACCAAAAGCACCTCCCGCTGCCAAAGTAACTGGGAGAAATGGTTCTGCAGGGGAGTGCTCCGCCAGCAAAGCAGACGGTTCCATCAGAAACGCACTCCGTGGCCCCTGACACAACGCGTGTCTCCCTGAGAGCTCTTTTCTGGAACAAAGATGTCCGACAAACAGCCGCCCATGGGGACATAGCCCACTTGGCCTCCTCTTTGCTTGACAGGAAGGAGCGGGGCTCCTGAGGGGCAGTGCCGGGGACACCTTGCCTGGAATAACTTCGGGGCGCTGTGGTCCAGGAGGGAGCAGGGAGGGCTTGCAGCCGAAGCCAAGCAGAGAAGAGAGGGCATCTGTTCTGAAGCAAGTGGGTCAGACCAGTCACCTCCCAGGCCACCTGGCCGAGAGGGCGCTTCCCTGCACGTCCCTGGCTCCGATCTTGTCCAGCGGGCATGGGGTCAGCTGCCCAAGCCCAGGTGCCTGCATCCGGCAGGTGGTCCCCCGGCCCCTGGCCCTCAGCCCCAGCCTAGTGCTGGGCATAGAGCGTTTTGTTGAGGGGACGGGATGCGTGGACGGGAGCTTGACGGAGAGGCCTCTGACGCCACCCGTGTGCCCGGGACACTGCATCACGTCAGCATTTCCTGATGAGAAGGTGCCCAGCAAGGACTCGGTCCTGCCAGGTGCAGGTTGGCCCCTTTCCAGAAAGCACTACAATTTTGTTTCTCTCGCACCCACAGCAGCTGCGGGCTAAGGTGCTGGCAAAGTGCTAGGAGTGGTTTTACTGCTTGGGCCCTAAACACTCACCGGGCGGGTACCGCGCATGGGCGTGGCGCGTGCCGGCACTGCGCTGAGCGGGAGCTGTCCTGCGGGAGCTGGACAAGTCCACGGGGAGAGATGGCGACGGCGTGGTAGCCTGCAGGCCCCGCCAAGGTGCAGTGTCCACTCGGGGAGGCCGTGGGGACCAAGGGGCGGTGAGCCTGGCCAGCGGTGCCAGGTGCTCCTGTTTCCTCCCGGCAGAAGCCCCAGTGCAGCTCCCGCCACGGCTGGGCCTGGCCCTGCCCAGCTGGCCTGATCGAGGGGAGGGGCGGCTGAGCGGGCACTGCCAGTGGGCGGGGGGCCCTGCCTCTGCTTCCTGGCCTTGAGGCTGGGTGGTCTGGCCTGTGTCCCTGTCCCCCTCGTCCCCCACCACGCCCCCAGCTCCCTCTGCTCCAGCCACACAGAACAGGCCACCCTCAGGCGCTGTGCTTGCTCCCGCTGTGGGGGCCCCTCCCCGCCCCGTCCTCGAGCTCGCCGCCTGACCGCACCTCGGCCGCCCAGTGCTTTCCTTGTTTGGTGTCTGTCTCCTGCACGCGGACGTGTGCCCGGCGAGGCGCAGCGGCAGGCAGTCACAGCACACACGCGCGTCCACAGGTGTCTGTGCATCGTGCCGGGGGTGTGGACGCGGCTGTGCAGGTCCGTGTGTGCACCTGCCCACGCACCCGTCCCGCTCCGTCCACCGCCGGAAACCCCAGGTGGTGTGACCCAAGGGCCGAACCCCAGCCTACACTGAAGGGAGCGCCGGCTCTTTGGAGATTCTGCGGCCACCGCAGGAAAAGAACAAAATAAGCTTGGAAAATCCTGTGCCGGAAAGTGAGAGTGCTCGGGGTGGGGCGGGGGGCGCAGAGGCCGCCTGAAGGGGGCTCTCGCTGGTCAGAGCGGAACAACTCAAGCCTTAAAATAATGACAGCAACAGATCTGAATCCTTTAAATAATGCAGGGCCAGTGAGTTCACGTCGCCCTCAGCAGACACACGGTTATGTGCATAAACGTGGAGAGAGCGCAGCTCGGGCCGAGTTCCCCGCCCCGGGTCGTGGTGTGTTCACAGCAGGACGTGTCCCTGCTGGGGGCACAGACACTCTGACGGGTGAGTGGACCAAGGGTCCTCGCTCCTGACACGTACTCTCAAGCGGTCCAGGAAACATCAGTGTAGAACGAGAGAGCGAGAGAGAGAGAGCGAGAGAGAATGATCCGGAAATGGCCAGAGCGCTAGCGTCTGGCGACCGCGCGCCGGGCTGCGGGGCTCCTCACAGCTCTTTCTAGTTTGACAGTCTGTCAAACATCCAGTCACCGCAGCAAGCACCTTCTGCTGGGACCGCCCAGCGCCCCGGGCCGGCCTCACTGGGACGCCCACCTGGCAGCTGGGAAGCACTCAGGCGTCCCCACGCCTCAGCTCTCGGGGGCTGGACGGAGCTGGAAGTGACTGGCTCACCGCACTATGCCCCCCAGACTCAGCATTCACTCGCCGGTGACTGTCACTCCCTGACTGACCCGCAACCCCCACGGAGCCCCGCTCTGAGGCAGGGAGCGGACGCGTGCTCGCCGCAGCGTTTTACTTCTGCACTGAAAATAATTTCTGTGTTTTGCTCGCGGTGCGCTCCCAGCCTCGGGCAGGCGCGGGGTAAGGGCGCCCAACCCCGTCACCCGAAGCCAGCTGAGCACTTCGGCGAAGCCCCTCCCGACGTGTTTTCAGGCACATCCGGGGCTGCCGTTGCAGACACGGTCCCAGTTTGTGTATTTCTTTCAATGTTAGGCCATGAGCATTTTCCAGGGCCTTAAATTTTCTGTAAAAATGTGCTTTTGGTGATGGTACGATAGTCCGCCCTACTGTGGTGTCGTAACTGTTTAACCAGCCGCTTGCTGCCGACCTGCAGCCTCCATCCCGACCACCTGCTCCCGCGTTCTCTCCTTTCCTGCGTCATCCTCTCCGGGTGAGCTGCCTGGGTCCCAGGGAACGCGCTCTTCAGGGACAAATCCCTGCTGCCCGAGGGCGTCCTCCTCGTCACCCCGTTGGGTAGAGGTGCCCCCCCACCTGGCAGGAAGGGGCCGGAGGTGGCCTCACGCCCAGCACCGTGTGCCTCCAGCATGCAGTGCCGCAAGGTCACCTGGGGGCAGGATGGAGCGGCAGCTGCCCCGCAGGGCCCAGCCTCAGGCACTGCTCTGGCCCCCCAGCTCCCAGGTCGGACCAGGCATCTTGTGGTCCAGGGGACGGGGGGTGGGGGCAGCGGGCAGGCCCAAGAGAGGACAGCCTGGCTCTGGGCCCCAGCGGACACTGCTCCTGGGGACCTGTGACGGGGGCTGGAAGGGCCGCCCGGCTCCCCTGCGCCCTGTGCCTCCTGGATGGGGATGGGGAGTCCGGCCTCAGAGCCATGAAGTGGCTCCTTCCACAGCGGGGCGTGTCGTTCACTGAACGCCTGCTGTGTGCAAAGCACCGCCCCGCTCCCAGCCCCAGGGCTCAGCTCGTGCAGGAGTCTGCACTCCGGGGGCCAAGCTCAGGGCAGGATGAATTGGGCGCAGGCCCCTGAGCCCAAACCCCCCGCGCCCCAGCCTGGTTCGGGGCTCAAACACATGCAACAAATGTCTCCTGCCACCTGTTCTGGGCAGAGGGGCCACCCAGCAAGGCAGCCCCAGGGCTTGCTGGGGATGGGGTGGGGTCCCGGAGGAGTGACTGCTGCCCGCAGAGTGAGGCTGAGAGGGGAGAGGCCGAGGCATGTGGGGGCATCACCAGCCTGCATCCAGCTGTGGTGGCTGCAGGATGGCAGCGGATGGGAGGTCAGGCTGGTGACAGGCCCAGGTGGAGGCTCTGGATGTCCAGGTGGTGTGGGACCGCGGCCCCGGCGGGCGTGTCCAGGGCTCTCCGGGCATCTGGAGGGCACCTGGCCGAGGAGGACGTGAGCTGAGGCCAGGGCAGAGGCGGCAGAAGCCACGGGCCGCACGGGGGAGGCAAGGGAGGGCTCTGAGGCCCGCAGGTAGGACAGGACAAGGAGGGGCAGGTGCTTGGGCCTCCGCCCACCAAGAGAGGCCGCCCCGCAGAGGCCTGGGCTCAGGCCCAGCAGGAGACGAGAGGGCGGCCACGGGAGGCCCTGGACGCGGGCAGCGGGCAGCAGGCAGTGCAGCCCCAGGGCCCGCCGCCCAGGAGCGCTGGCCTCCAGTACCGCCCTCGGGAAAGCCCTCCTGCCAGCCCCGCCCCGCCGCCCTGGCTGCCCCTGGCCGTGACTGCCTCCCCCAGTCCTCCGGGCCCTCCTGCAGCCACGCGCACTCTTTCCCGAGGCCTGGCCCGCACACGGGCGCTTGGCCAAGCGCCCGGCCCGCCTCCCTGCCAGGCTAGGCGGGCAGCAGGCTCTGGGTGTCCAGGGCCCTACCTTGCCCGCGGGCCCGGGGCCCTGCCCACAGCTGCCCGTGAGTGGGATCCCAGCCCCCGCGTGCTCGTGGGAGGCATCCTCGTTACCCAGAATGCTGCCAGGAAATAAAAGACATGCCTACATTTTTCAAAACAAGCTTATAAAAGACCTTGGGGTTTTATTGTTTTATTTCTGGCAGAGAAGTCAAAGCAGGAACCGAGGCCCCGCCCTTTCTGATCTGCTGTTCGCGGAGCTAGGGTGCTGTGGCCGCAGGGTCCCTGGCTCCCTTCCAGACCTGTCTACCAGGCCCGGTGCCCCTCGGCCCGGTGCCCGCAAGGGTGGCACCAGCCAGCTCTCAGGCTGCCCAGCTCAGGGACCAGCCAGACACACGTCACGGTCTTTCAGCTGGAAGTGGCCTCTGAAAGACTGCAGGACATTTCCGCCCCTTCCTGGTTTTATCCAAGACGGAAATGCCACCAGCGCCATTCCCCACGCCCTCCCCTGGCCCAGGAGGGCCTGTCCATCCTGGAGGAGAGGCCTGGGTACCGCCCGCTGCCAGCCCCTCCTGGCCACATGCCCCCAGGTCAAGGGCCCGCCTCCTCCAGGCCCTGAGGGCCACCTTCTTGCTGCATGAGGTCTCAGGGCCGCCTCAGGGACCAGCCCAGGAGTGACCAGCGACTCCCCAACAAGCGTCTCGGCCTGCTCAGAGGCTTGCGGGGGGGGAACCCGCCGCTCCCCTCCCCGCTCCCCTCCCCACTCTCCTCCCCGCCACCACGTGCTCGGCTCTGTCCGCACAGCCTTCCCTTCCCGGGGCGCCCTGTGTTTCTCAGCCACGGGTGCTCGGACCCCGGGGGTGGCCCCTATTGTGGGAGAGCAGAGCTAAGCCAGAGCTGACCCGAGGCCCAGGGATGCGGGGAGGCCCTGGGCATCAGGATCTGTGGGGAGGGGCTGGGGGGCTACGGGACCCGAGCCAAAGGCCCTGCAGCCCGGTTCCAGGCGTGTCCTCCCCCCACCCTGCCCCTGGGTCTCCCTGCATTTCTGCCAGCAGCCTGACCCCTGGGCTTGGCAGGTCCACCAGGCTGGCCTCAGGCCCTTAGGGGGCAGCAGGTGCAGGGCGGACCCCCGTGGGCAGCCAGGTCTGAGTCCGGTCTCTGAGGTGTGGCGGCCAAAGAGCGGGCTGGCACCGGGCGCAGGTCGGGGTCTGACCCCTTCTCCTGTTCCCCGTGTTTCACGAAGTGCCAGTGCGAGTCGCGAACAGATAGCGAGGAAACTGGTGCTCTGTGGGGGCGGTGTTTGCCAGGCCCGGAAGGCTGGGGGGACCCCGGTGCGGGGTGGAGGGGCGGCCGCACCGGCCCCCCGCCCTGGGGCAGCGCACCCTCCCACCCCGGGGCCCGCTGTCCTCATCTGATCGGGGAAGGCCCGGGAGGTTCCCTTCCAGGCGGGCACCCCCCCGCCAGCACCCGCCAGCCCAGCACAGGCCCCGCGGCCCTCCCGCCGTGGTCTGGCCCGCCCGCGCCCTGGCAGGGGAACAGGGCCGGCTTGTTCTCCTCCTTCCTGGCCACTGGGCCTGGGCCCTCACCGGGCAAGGGCGGCGGCTGTCAGGTGGGGGCAGAGGAGGGCTGGCCCGAGGCCTCTGCACACACTACGGCACCTGAAGGCCGACTTCAAAGGCAGGAGGGAAAGTCAGCCGTGCATCCGCAGAGCCAGCGTGAGGGTAGGGGGCCCGCGATGGAAGAAGGAAGAGGCTGGGCCGGGGTCCCTCCTGCAGGTGGCCCGCAGCTCCGGCAGCCCCGCTCCTGCTCCTCCCATCGGCCCTGACGTCTCACCCTTAGCTGCTATCCTAGACCCGTGCAGAGAGGGACCCCGGCGTAACAAGCAGCGAAGAGCCCGGGTGGCGGCCTAAGGCCCCAGCCCGCCGGCCTGCGACGCCGCCCCTCGCCCCTCGCCCCTCGCCCGGCACTGGGGTCCCCGCCCTGGCCTCCCCCGCGTCTCCAGCAAAGCCGCCTGCACCTTCCGCGGCGCCCGCCTTCCTGCCGCACACTGTTGGGCTCGTCGTCCGCCCGTGTCCTGTGCGGCGTCTCTGTCCAGGGTCGTCACCGGGTCACCACATGCGTCGCGACCCGGCTTTTATCTGTCTCGCGGCCGGGGACCTTCGGGGCCCTCCGGGCAGCCCCATCTCAGCCGTGCTGTGGATGCACGTTCCAGAACACGCGGCCCGGTGTGCGCGCCATACGCCACGCATCGCGTCGGGGGGCCGCTGCGTGTGGGGGCGCCTGCCTGCGGCTCGGCGGCTCCTGGGGCCGCGGGCACCCCCACCGCGCCACACGCTGCCAACCGGGCTCAGGGGCTGGCGCGCCAACCTCGGCTGAGCAGCTCGTGTGCGTCCTGAGCCTGGGGCCCGTGTGTAAGCCCCCGTGAGGGTGTCCGTCTCGTGGCCTTCCTCCTGTGCCTCAGTTCTCTCTCTGGCGGTGCCCTCGGGTGAAGAGACGGCCCTGATTTTAGTGCAGGAAAGGTGCCCGTCTTTGTTTTCATGGCTCGGCTGCCACCAAGCGGAGCCGGGCTTGTGTGGGCGTGGGTCCCTCTGCGGGAAGAAGTGGGGCACCTGCTGCAGAGCCCGGCCCCCCTGCTCGCCAGGCCCTCCCTGTCCCTCGTGAGAGCTCCGTGTCTGACCCAGCATCCATCCCGGGGCGACGGGTTCTTCCGTCTTGTTCTCTTCCAGAGGATCTTGGTTTTCCTCGGCTTTGCATTTGCACATCTATTTAGACTTGGCTCCTCAGGTCCCCCCCGCCCGCTGGGAGGTAGCTGAGCCGGTGAGGAACCCACGGCCGCACGCGAGAGCTGCCACCTTTGCCTTGCTGATGCACGCAGCCCGGGAACACGGCCCGTTGCTCTTCCTGCCCGGACGGCCTTCACTCCCACGGGCCCCAGAGCTGGTGGCGGCCCTGCGGCCCTTGGCTCCTAAGGCCTCGGTATTTCTGACTCTGGTGTAGACGGTCTTTTCCTCATTTCGCTCCTAACAGCTCGTTGCTGTTAATGTTGACTCACGATTCAGTTCCTAGAGTTTCTAATTTCGTACTTAACAACCAGACCAAACCTAACTTTGCCACATTATCTGTGCATTTTCCACACTTGGCGTCCATGTCACGAGCAACCGATGGCAGCTGTTGCTCCATTTCAAAGCGTTTTACACCCTGATTCAGGCGGGCCTCGCGAGGCCGGCGGGTCCAGCATCCAGCAGACTCGGTGTTGGCGGGACCCGGTCTCGTTCTGATCCGTGTTCCCGATTAGACCCCGTGTCTCCTCCTGTGTGTTTCAGGACCGCCCTTCTCAACCTCATATTCCTATTCCATCCCTGTTTCTGTTAAGATGATTTATATGATTTTCGCCTTTAACGTGTTAAGTCGGTCACTAATCAGTCAAACTGGTTGGTTTCCTAATAGAAAGCCTCGCTTGTATTCCTAGCAGGAGTCCCACTTGGTGATGAGTAATCATTCACACAACGCATGTATTGCTGGGTTCGGTCTGCTAGGAGTGTTTTAAGATTTTGGCAGATGTTCTCTGTGACACTGGCCTGCTGGTGTCCATCGTGGACTGGCCTTGCTCAGTTTCAGGGGCAAGGTCCCACTAGCCCCATAAAATGAGTTCCCCTGTTGAGAAGGGCTCCTGTGCCCCGGACGCGCGTCCTGAGTGCTCAGCAGGACTCGGGCTGATCTGGCTGGACTCACCGTCTTCCCGGTGAGAAGGTCTGAATACCGATTAATTTATGACCATTCAAAAACAGATTTTCCACTTCTCACATGTGCTAAGTTGTGCTTCTCTAGGAAAAATCTGTTTAGCCAACGCTGTCAGGGCAAGGTCTGGGACTGAGGGTGCCCCTGCCCCCAGGCCAGTGTTAGCCTGTCACTGACCGGCGCGCTGGCGGAGGAGGCTCCGGGGTCAGAAACAGGGCCATCAGGCCCGCCGCACAGCAACAAGAGCAGCGTGTGTCCCCGGCTCTCCAAGCCCCACGGGGCCACACGGCGCGGCCCAGGCAGACGGGACCCAGGCGGGGTTTGCGTCACAGCCAGCACAACCAGGTCTTGGGGCGTCACCTCCCCTGTGGCCACCTGCCTCTGTCCCCAAGGGAGGGAACGCTGTGTCCCTCAAGGCAAATGCGAGCCTGAGAGCCCGCCCAGGTCAGCAAAGCATGCGGAGGCTCCCAGGGCCCGCACAGCCCACCGCCACCCCCACTTCCCGGCCAAGCTCAGCCTTTCACGCGAGTCTGCCGTTCCGTCAGCCGCTCTGACTGACCGGCCCACGGAGGCCGGGACGCCGCCGCCAACGAGGCTGCCGCCCACAGGGCTCCAGGCAGCAGATGCGGCTCTGCCCCACGTCGCAGGTGCAGCCGGCCACGCCCAGGCCCCGGAGAGGCCAGCAGCCGCCCCAGGGCAGGCCACCGTCCCTTAGGACTCACGAGGGGGCCCAGACTGCCCCGCCGGCCCTGCACACCCCCGCCGATACTTGGAGAAGCGGCTTCTGTAAGGGTTGCCCACTCGTTCTTCCCCCGAACCTTCTCGCTTTCACACTGCAATCTGGGGTCCCGGGACCCCCAGCCCCGTGGAGAGACGCAAACAAGTGACCTGAGAGGACACAGCACGCCCCAGTGTCGGGCCCCTTAAGCCCGACTTGCGTGGCCACTCCCCGCTGGGCTAAGGTCTGAGGGTCGTGTGACCGAGCATTTGTGGCCTTGGTCACCACACACGACACACCCGAGGCTGAGTGTGAACTCGTGTCTGTACGACAGAAGCAAGGCCGTGCCGCTGGCCATCTGCGGGGGCGGGGGGCGCCCTGGGGCGTCGGGCCCAGCGGGCAGGGACAGTGTGTGACGTTACGTCAGGGCTCAGGGTCGGGGTGCAGACCCGGTGCAGAGCAGGCAGCCACGCAGCTGCTGACTCAGGGGCCCGCGAGGCTGCGGGCCGGTGCCCGCCGGGTAACGGGACCCCTCCCGGCCCCGCTCATGCCGGGCACAGGCCGCTTTGTCCCATTTACGCACGTCATTGCACCCCCCACGGGGGGCGGCGAGCATGTCCTCAACCAAGGGACCCACAGGGAGCGAAGCTGGCGTCCCTGGGCCTCAGGTGGGCGGCGGGGTCTCCCACCAGGCGGGGAGCCGCTGCTGTTGTGGGGAAGTAAACACCACGGCTCCAGGTCAGGGCCCGTCTGGTTCTCAGAGTAGGTCTATGGAGCCCTGTATCTGCCCCTCCCTTTTGTCCCAGGCCACCACCCAGAGGCAGCCGAACCCTTTCTGGGCCCCATTCAGGGAACAGACACCTGGCCGAGGGCAGGGCAGGTGGAGAGGAGAAGCCTGGGGGAGGCGCCGTGGAGGCGGGGGGTGGGGGGGCCAGGGTCCCAGACACCCGAGAGGCAGGGGTGGGGGGCCGCAGTGTCAGTCAGGCACCTGACCATGACTGCTGCGGGCTGGCCTTTGAGATGGGACACAAGTGGGCAGGGATGGCCAGTGGCAGTGCGGTGGCCAGAGCGGGCAGCCGGGCTGGACAGGCCCCGCCGTGATGGAAAGGGCCAGCAGCCGTGAGCAGACGGGCCGGCCTCTGCGCACACGGGCCTGGCATGCGGCACCAGCTCTCTGCCCCTAACACTGTCTGTGGTGGCGGCTGGGACACGGGCTTCTCCGTCAGTCCACCCTACGGGCACCTGCCCCAGTGACCCAGGCCTCGCAGCCGGCGCTAGGGCCTGGCTCCACACGGACAGGCGGCAGCCCCGCTGGAGGGGGCTGCAAGCTTGGTCTGCAGAGGCCAGGTGGGGCGGGCCCGCGTCTCACCCCTCAGCTCTGAGCAGCCGTGCACTCTGTTCCAGCCAAGCGCAGCCCCCGCCCCCACCGTCTGCGTACCACCCAGGAGCTCAGGGTGTTGTTTGTGTTTTTAAAAGGGTGGAAAAACAAACAAAAAAGGAACAAAGAAGAATACACGATCAAGACCGTATGTGGTCCACGAGCCAAAAGTATTTACTGTCCAAGCGCTTCACGCCACAGCCTGCACACCCTCGACCCCGCCACGGCAGCCGCCCTAAGCCGGCAACCCCCGTGTCTGGCGGTGAAGAGCCCACCCCCAGGCCCCGCACGCTGACCGGCCCTTCGCAGCGGCGGCCGGGCTGGCGCCGGGGCTGGGCGGCTGCTGCCCCCCAGTGGACACCGCTGGGGTCGGGCTCGGCCGGACCGGCAGCCCAACGGGCAGGACCTTCCGTGAGGAGGTCCCGCTAAGCCTGAGGCTGCGCGCAGTGCTGGGGCAGGGCCGGTGAGGGCAGCCGCTCCACTCTCACGTAAAACCTTCCCACCTGGCCTCCCAGCCTGCTGGGCCCTCCCTGATCAGTGGTCAAGTTCAAGTCGACCTGCCCCAGGCCGGGCAGAGTCACAGGCCCCCATGGGTCTCACCCCTGAGGAGATAAAGGGAGCTCTTAAGTTTTCAGCAGGTGTCGCCAGGCCCTGCCTCGAGTGGGGGCGCTGCTGGACAAGGAGGTGCCTCTTGCCACCTCGGGCAGCAAGGGACCTGTGATGCCCTCTGGTCCCCAAGTGCAGGGCCCTGAAAGGAGAACCCAGACACTTGCCGGACGGACAGCAGGCAGCGGTCACACGTTCAGACAGAGGCGGCGTGGCCCAGATCCACCCACAGGGTCCCTCAAGCTGCCATCCCCCTGCAAACCCATCGAAACGGCAGCAGTCGGATTTGGCTTCTCTTCCTAGGGGAGCACCTAGGGAGGGCCCCACAGCGGCCGGGACCCCGCTGTCCAGCGCGGGGAGCGGCGGGTGCAGGCGGAGGGCGCCGTCTCCCGCAGCCGCCCCGCCCCACCCACCCTCACCCGTCTCCCTGCTCCTCCTTCTCCTCCGTCTTCATCGCCGAGACGGAGGCGACACAGCGCGTGCCACCCTCCTGGATTCCGCGGCCTGGCGTGTGTTCACAGAATCGCGCTTCTGTCCCCGCGGGCACCTTTAGAACCCTCTCCTCACCCACAGGACCCTGACTCCTGAGCAGCCACCCTCCTTCCTGCCAGGCCGCCCCTGACCTAGGCAGCCACCCACCTTCTCTGCGAATTTACCCGTTCTGCGGGTTTCATGTAAGTGGAGTCGTGCGGGCTGCTGTGACTGGCTTATCGCACTTGGGATCATGTCTTCAGGGTTCACACATGCTGTAGCCAGAACTGCGTTTGTCTCACTGGCCAGAGATACTCCGCCCCTTTTTATTTACCTGTTCCTCCGTCGCCGCGCACGCGGACCGCTGTTTCGGCCGCTCTGCACGCCCCGCGTGCCTAACGCTGTCACGGACCTTCGTGTGCACGCTGGTGTCGGGCGTGTTTTCAGTTCCCGCCGTACGTGGATGTGAAGCCAGGCTGAGCCGTCTTTCTCTGCGTGACCCTCTGAGGGGCGCACCCTCCTTTCCAGAGCGGCCGTTCCTCGTACGCTCCACGCGGTGTGACGGCCGCGGTTTCCTCCCGTGCTCGCCGACACCGGCTGCTTCTTCCGTGAGGCCGCCTGGCGGGGGGACGTGGTGTCTCACTGCTGTTTTGGTTGTCACGGCCCTGACGGCTAGTGACTGAGGAGCTTCTCATGGGTTACTGGCCATTTCTACTTCTTCCTTTGAGACATGCCTATTCGAGTCCTTTGCCCATTTTTACTGGGTTGACCTTTATTTTTTTTTTTTGTCTTCTTCGGGCCACACCCACGGCATATGGAAGTTCCTAGGTTAGCAGTCAAACTGGAGCTGCAGCCGTCGGCCTACGCCACAGCCACAGCAACGCCAGATCTGAGCCGTGTCTGCAACCTACACCATAGCTCCCGGAAACGCCAGATCCTTAACCCACTGAGCAAGGCCAGGGCTCGAACCCACGTCCTCATGGTTACTGCTCAGGCTTGTTACTACTGAGCCACAAGAGGAACTCCTTGGGCTGTCTTTTACTAAAGATTTTTTTTTATTATAGTTAATTTACAGTGTCCCGTCAGTTCCCGCTGTCCAGCAAAGTGACCCAGGCATACATATACACATTCTTTTTCTCACATTATCCTCCATCACGCTCCATCACAAATGACTGGATACAGTCCCTGTGCTGCACGGCAGGACCTCATTCTCATCCACTCTGAATGCGACAGTTTGCATCTACTAACCCCAGACTCCCAGTCCTTCCCACTCCCTCCCCTCCCCCTTGGCAACCGCAGGTCTGTTCTCCAAGTCCCTGAGTTTGTTTCTTCCCTATAGACAGGTTGTTTTGTGCCGTATATTAGATTCAAGATATGAGTGATATCATAGAGTATGTCTTCCTCTTTCTGACTTACTTCACTTAGTAGGAGAGTCTCTAGTTCCATCCATGTTGCTGCCAGTGGCATTATTTTGTTCTTTTTATGGCTGAGTAGTGTTCCTTTGCGTATATACACCACATCTTCCTAATCCAGTCATCTATCGATGGGCATTGAGGTTGTTTCCAAGTCTTGACTGTTCTGAAGAGTGCTGCGGCGAACACGCAGGGTGCACGTGTCTTTTTCAATTGCAGTTTTGTCCACACAGATGCCCAGGAGTGGGGCTGCTGGATCACACGGTAGTTCTGTATTTAGTTTTCTGTCCTCCATGTGGTCGTACCAGTTTACATTTCCACCAGCAACACCGGAGGCTCCATTTCTCCACACCCACTCAGCATTTCTCATTTGTTGGCTTGTTACTGACGGCCGTTCTGACCAGCGTGAGGCGGTACCTCAAGATTTATTTTTTTTTACAGCAGTTTTAAGTTCACAGCAAAACGGAGAGGAAGCTCCCGAGATTTCCTGTACCCTCTTTCTCCGCCACTACCGACATCCTCCACCAGGGGGCACACGTCACCGCGATGAGCTCCCCCGGCACGTGGTCACGGTCACCCCGAGTCCATGGCTGACATAAGCTTCCCTGTCGGGGATGGGTACCCTCAGGCCTGGACCTATGCTCGGTGCCCGCGGCACACAGAGTATTTTGCTGCCCTAAAGACCTGCGTTCCACCTGTTATCCTTCCCCCAACCGCTGGCAACCACTCATCGTCCCACAGTTTGGCCTTTTCCAGAATGTCACAGTCGGGCTCACACAGCATATGGCCTTTTCTGACTCTTTCCGCTTAAGACACATGTACGCTTCATCTGTAATTTTTCACAATAGCCCGTTTCTTTGTAGAGCTAAGTAATATCCCACCGTCTGGATGTTACAGTGTCTTCTTCCAGTCACCTGCTGAAGGACAGCTTTGTGGCCTCTGGGTTTTGGCGACGATGAATGAAGCTGCCGTAGACATCCGTGTACATGTTTTGGTGTGGACGTGAGTGTTCAGCTCCTTCGGCTAAATACTAAGTATCATAGCTGGACCGCGTGATAAGAGTATGTTTAGTTTTACAAGAAAACGCGAAACCGCCTTCCCAGGCGGCTGTCCCACTGGCAGTGAATGAAAGTTCTCGCTGCCCCTCACCCTCACCAGCGTCCGCTGCTGTCAGTGCTCTGGGCTGTGGCGACCCTAGCAGGTGTCCAGTGGCACCTCACTATTGCTTTAATTCACGATGACCTAGGATGCTTCTCACATGCTGACTTGCCGTCTGTGTGTCTTCTTTGGTGAGACGTTCCTTAAGGCCTTTGGCCCAGTTTGTAATCAGATTGTTTGTTTTCTTATTGCTGAGTTTTAAGAGCTCTTTGTACATTTTGAATAACAGTCTTTATCGTATTTACGAATATTTTCTCCAAGTCAGGGGCTTTTTTTCTCATCCCTTGACGCCGTGTGTCACAGAGCAGAAATCTGTGTTTCCTCTTCCTACTGCATCGGCTAGGACTTCCAGGACAATGCTGGAAGGGACCAGCGACGCGGGAATCCTTGGCTTGGACCTTATCCTAGTGGGAATGCATCGTCTCTTAGCACTAAGGAAGATGTCAGTGATGGGTTTTCTGTAGATACTCTTTATCAAGTTAAGGAAGTCCCCCTCTATTCTGAGGTTTCTGAACGTCTTTATCACGACTGGGTGCAGGATCCTGTCCAATGCTTTTTATGCATCTATGGACATGATCATGTGATTTTTCTTTTTTGGCCTCTTCATGTGGTGGATTACATCAACTGGGGTTTCTTTAATTGTCTTTTCAGGATCACACCTGAGGCGTATGGTTTATGCCAGCCCAGTTATTTTACAGTCTGTGTCTGATAACCCCACCAGCTGGTGTTTCTCTTATTTCTGCCGGTTCCTGTGAGCAGTGGCTCGCTTTCCCCTGTTCCTCATTATCTCCGTGCCCCGATTTTGTACTGAGACAAATACCGAGAACAACCTGAGCCTACGGTGCAGCCAGCTTCCTCCAGAGGAGGTGCTTCCCTGCTCCTGCCTGTAACCAGGGACGTAGCCTGTTGGGAGCCATGTCACCCTAAGCTCAGGCTTGAAGCGCCTGGTCCGCTCAGGAGTAGGGAAGGTGGCATGGACAGCTGGACAAGGACCGTCCACTTCGGGGTCGCCCTAGTGGTGAGGGGCCTTAGATGTCCCAGCTTCACATGAGGGTCATCAGGCCCCCCGCCGTGAGTGGCCCTGAGGTCTGGCATTGACCTCTTTCCCTCCATGAGGTGCAGAAACCGGGTCTGTCTTCGGGCGGCTGCTTCTCCACTTGCAGGTGCGCTCGCTCAGGGGAAAGGCGCCTCAGACACCGGGCTCCCGTCTCGCGTCCTCTGGGATGTGGAATCGAAACCCACTCCCTGGCTCACTCCTTGGTGCCTTTAGGAAGACAGGTGTACTCCCCGCCTTTATCGGTGCAGACGGCAGAGCCTGCAGGGGACTCTGGGGGCCGTTTCTAGAAAAGCGCAGCCTGCCCCCAGACTTCCCAGGCGAACGCCGACTGTCTGGAGCCGGCCTGGAGCGTCGGCGCACGCGGCCCCGCCCAGCACGCTGTGAGGCTGGGACGCGAGCTCTCCCCACCACTGGGCGAAGAGCCAGGGCTCAGAGAGGCTAAGGCCAGCTTGCCTGGTCACCCGGCTTGCGCAGGGTCAGCGCTGGAACCACGGTGTCTGATGGCAGAGGCAGCTCCACCGCCTGCGTTCAGGGCCTTCTGGGCTCTCCTGGGCTCTCCACTGCCTGAGCCCTGAGCACAGACAGACGCCCAGTGTCCTGGAGGCCCGGCCAGCCTCCTCTGGTCCCCACCTGCCCACGGAGCACGCGTCCTGCTCAGAGGCTGAGGCTCTGCCCTGCCCTCCCCAGGCCCCTGACGGGAGTGGGACCAAGGAGCCGGGGCCACTGGGCAGGCCTGAGCAGCCCACCTGCCCAAATCCAGGGTTCGCACTGGGCCCCCCACCCCCAGCCCCCACTGGCAGCCTCCGGCTGGGCACTGAGCCTGTGCCCTGAGCCACGGCCTCTCCCGGAGAGGGCGGAGCAGGCCAAGGGGGCCCCAGGCAGGGACCGGGCCCGCCCCCGAGGAGTGGCTGGTGCCGAGGCGGGGGCGCGGGTCCCCAGCTGCCCCCTCTGCTCTCGCCGCAGGTGAACAACAACGGGGTCGTCTCCTTCCTGAAGGAGGTCTCTCAGTTCACCCCGGCGGCCTTCCCCATCGCCAAGGACCGCTGCGTGGTGGCGGCCTTCTGGGCGGACGTGGACAATCGGCGGGCGGGCGACGTGTACTACCGGGAGGCCACCGATGCGGCCACGCTGCGCAGAGCCACGGGGGACGTCAGGCGCTACTTCCCTGAGCTCCCGGGCTTCTCCGCCACCTGGGTCTTCGTGGCCACCTGGCACCGCGTGACCTTCTACGGAGGCGGCTCCTCCTCCCCGGTGAGTGTCCGCGTGGGCGGGGCACCCATCTGGGGCCCAGGGTCTCCCTCCGGGGGGCCGCCTTGCTGGGGGGGCCGGACGTGACCCCCAGTCCATGCCTGGGAGGGGAAGCTGGGCGCAGGGCAGCAGCCACTCGCCCAAGGTCACAGGGCCAAGGTCGCAAGGCCAGGCCAGAGGAGGGTGCAGCCAGCCCCTCCCTGCCCTGCTGGAGACCACCGTGTCCGGGACAACGCCAGGCGCCCCGACACGGTTGTTCACACTCGGAGGACTCGGGTGGTCCGTGTTAGAAGGGTTGGAATGGCGCGGCACTCAAAGGGTTAAAGGGGACGTTTATTCCCTTAAATGGCTTAGTCCTTAATATTGCCAAACTACCACACAACCCAGTGAGGACAGCAGCTGCCCCTCTGCCAGTGGACGTGGGACTGACGGCCCTGAGGCCGCGACCCTGCGCAGGACGCGCGCGGCTCTCCAGGGAGGAGGCAGCGAGTGGAAAGCGGGCGGTCTTCTGGGGACATCTGCCCGTGCGTCTCCTAACTGTGTGCTTAGCGGCGCTTCTGGGGCAGGCCGCGTCTGGGGCAGGCCGCGTCTGGGCCCCGGGGGGCAGACCCGGCAGAACACAGGGCGAGTCTCCCGAGGGGCTTACGCTGGCCGGAGTGACACCGACAACCAGGCCAGCGGGGGCACGGCTCTCCACGACGCAGTGCCAGGCCGAGCGCTGAGCCGAAGGACCTGGACGGTTCAGAGCGACGGCCGGGGGCGGACGTGACGGTGCTGGGCTGAGGGGACAGGGCGGTGCCCGGTTCCCATCAAGGGCATGGGGTAGGGGTGGGGATGGCGGGACAAGGAGGCTCAGAGGACAGGCTTGGGTCCGTCTGTGCTGAGGCGGCGCCTGGAGTCCCCAGGTAACGGGGACTCAGGCAAGCAGTGCAGTGGAGAGGCGGGTGGCGGGGAGAGGGACGTGCGGCTGGAGGTGCCCACAGACCCTCCGGGGCCAAGAGGACAAGAGAAGCCAGCCGGCTGGGCAGGCGGCTGTGAGTGGCCTGCTCCCGGTGGGGGTTTTTAAGGGGGTGTGACGGTGAGTCGGGTCGGGCTTGTTTTGTAAACGTCACTACAAATAAATGTCACGTGAGTAAACTGGTTCACGCCCAGCCCGCTGACCGTTCATAAGTTTGGGTTTTCTGTCACCGATCTGTAAGAAAAATGTCTTATTAACAAAAATTTGAGAAAAGAATCTATACCCGCAGCACCAGGAGCTAACGCCTAGTCCCCTCGTATCCGCTGCGCACGGGCCCACACTTGAGAAACAAGTAGAACGGCCCGAGCGGGCTGGTTTGCCGGCGTTTTCACTCAGCACGACTACGGGCGCCTCCTTCGTTCTCGTATGTTCTTCTACATCGTTTTAAAAACGATAACCGCACTCTGCGGCCCGTTTCACCTAGCTCCTCTCTGCCCGGGAGGAAGCTGCCGGAGAAAACCGTAATGTTTTTCTCCTCTTTTCAAACCAGAAATGTCAGTTCCAAAACGACTGTCCTGTGAGACAGGGGACCGGATTCGGAGCTTGGGGGGCGGCTCTAAACTGGCGACACGGAGCCCTCCTCCTGGCGCACCCACACAGCAGGGTGACCACGGGGAGTGACGGCGAAGCTCCCGCCACGGCCTCATCCTCCCCAAACATCTGGGCCTCAGCAGCTGCTACAGCCCCAGCCTGGCCTCGCTGCCCACGGTCCTGCCTCCCAGGGCCTCCTGCCACTCCACACAGCCGCGTGTGCCCTGCCTCCAGAGTCTAGCCCCCACGTTTGCCCTCCTGAAGAGGGCGCTGTGCCCTGTTGTCACCTTCCATCTATGGAAGAAGGTGGGCCCAGCACCTGCTGTGCACGGAGGCCCGCTGCTTCTGCGGGAGGCTGACTTTGATTTTCACACGTGTGCCAATCTCCAATTTCATTGCTTTGCAGAGTCCGCACGGGCTCCAAGGGCGTTTCTTAGCCTCACCCTCTGCCCGGTCGGAACAGAACCTCTGTGTACACACTGCCCACTGACACTTTCATGGAAGAGAATTCCATGAAAACCAAAAAAATCAGTAATTAAAAACTGCTTTTCCTTGTCTCCCCCTTCATCTTCCCCTTTCTCTTCTTACATTCTTTTCTTTTCACACGAGGGGACGCTGTGGATTTGGCCAAGTAAGCCCTAACCCTCTGTCCCCCCACCCCCCGAGGGACAGCGTCTGCTCCTGGCACCCGCTCGCCTCCACGGCCCCCAGTGTGCTTCACTCCCTCCCAGGCAGCAGAGCACGGGGGCCAGGCGCTGGGGACTCGCGGCGGGTGTAGGACGAGGCCACGGAGCCCTCCCCGTGGGGCTGGGGAGACCGTGCAGGGCCGGGCACAGGCAGTGGGTGCGGCCCCCGCCCAGGCCCCCGCTCAGGCCCCCCCTCGGCAGGTCAACACGTTCCAGGCGGTGCTCATCACCGACGGCAAGCTCTCCTTCACCATCTTCAACTACGAGTCCATCACGTGGACCACGGGCACGCACGCCAGCAGCGGCGGCAACGCCACCGGCCTGGGGGGCATCGCGGCTCAGGTAGGGGCCCCTGCTCCCCACGCCAGGACTGCCTGCAGCTGACGAAGGAGGTGGACACCCCCGCTCCCCCGGACTGTGCAGGGACCAGCGGGGTGGGCGCCCCAGGCCTCTCACAGCCAGAATCACAGAAGCATCCCCGGGTCAAACGCACCTTTGTCCTGGCCACTCGGCCGGCCCCACAGGGCCCGCTGCAGGGCGACAGAAGTCTGTGCGCACTTCCGGGGTAGCCTGCCCATGGCCCGGGTGTGGAAGGAGAAGTCCACACCTTCCCCACGTGACCCCTCCCGCTGTCACACTTGCCCCTGGGTCCCAGCAGACTCAGCAGCCCCAGAGTGAGTTAGAAGGGCTGGGGGAGGGGGCTGCCAGGGCCCACCACCGTCAGTGGCAGGAGCAACTGTCCCCTAGGCACCGCCTGGTGACTCTCACAAGGCCTCTCCCACATGAGCTCTTTGGCCCTGGCCACCCCGGGGGAGGTGGGTCTCAGGAACTTCAGGGAGACAGTGACCCCCCTCCCGCCCCCAGGCCGGCTTCAATGCGGGTGACGGGCGGCGCTACTTCAGCATCCCCGGCTCGCGCACGGCGGACATGGCCGAGGTGGAGACCACCACCAACGTGGGCGTGCCCGGGCGCTGGGCGTTCAGAATCGATGATGCCCAGGTGCGCGTGGGGGGCTGCAGCCATACAAGTAAGAGGACGGAGACGGCTTCCGGCTTCCCAGGCGGGGGCGTGGCCTAGGGAGGGGGCGGTGCGGAGGGCGGGGGGGGGAGCCCCGGGACCCCCCCCAGGGTGCACGGCCCCGCCTACCTTGGCTCCCCTCCCCCAGGCCGTGGACTTGGGCTTGTCCAGGGCCCCTGAGCCTCAGCCCCCCCTTGGGGGCGCATCCTGCCTCCGCTTCCGCTCTGCGTGGAGACAGGGGTGGCCGGGGAGGCCGCGGGGAGATAACAAAGGGGCGGGGCTGGGTCTCCGGGCGCCCGCGGCAGGCCCCCTCTCGCCCACGCCGGGAGGGCGCTGGTCTGACCACCTGGACCCCCACCCGTGGGGAGGGAGTTCCCTGACCACCAGGGGTCCCTCAGGCACAGAACGCACGGAAGGGGGCAGCGCCCTCGCCGGGGGCGTGGCCTGCGGGGACCGCCCCCGGACTGACCGCCGAAGGGTGTGGGGCTGCGGCCTGGCCTCCAGAAACCACTGCTTATTAACAGAGGGGGTTGTCCGCTGGCTGATCGGCCGCGCCCTCGCCTAGTCTGGGGCCACATGAGACCCGGGCTGGGACACCTCCACCCCCAAGGGGACTTAGGCCACCCAGGCTGCTTCTCCTGAACACTGCCCCAAGAACGAACCCAGGGCCCCCAGACCTGCCAGGAGCCGAGGTGCACACCTGGGCGGGGGCGGGGGCACCACGCCCAGGGCTGATGTGGGCCTCCATGAGAGAGGCCTGGAAAACCTGAGCCCACCCACTCACTGGGCCGCCGAATAAGCCCCCGCCAAGTCTGGAGCACTGAGAGGGGAGCTCACAGGGCGGGGAGCCCAGGGCCAGGGACTCCACCCCCAGCCCCCAGAGCGGCAAGCCCTCCCTCCTGCAGCCCAGCCCAGCCAGGCCCGCCCTGCCTGCCTGGGCTCGCAGCAGTGGTGGCCAGGGCAGGGGGACGGCACCCGTGAGCCACTCCCCCAGGTGGGCAGCAGAGAGGTCTGGACCTGCCAGGGGCGGTTTGGGTTGTGCTTGTGGCTGAGGAGGAAAGTAGGCACGCGGGTGGGGGCCGGTGTGCTCAGGGCCGGGGTGGGGGTGCCGCTGTGGGCAGGTCCATGCTGCCTGCAGAGGCTGCAGGCTGTGACCCTGAGGAGAGGGGACCTCAGAAGAGGGTCCCGCCAGTCCCTCGGTGACCTGGTCCCTTGAGGAGGTGTCTCTCCCCCCGCCCAGGCCTCTGCGGGGTGCAGGTGGAGGGGCTCGCCTGCAGAGGGGCACCCTGCTGTGGGCTGGGGGCGGGGGAGCAGCGCCCTTGTGTCCCACCCCACACTGCGAGCCCAGGGTGGGGGCCTGTGAGTGTCAGGCAGAGGTTCCACCACGCCAGCTTACCGGGAAGGGAGGCAGGTCAGGCCCGAGTGCCACTGTGGCAAGGGGGGCGCGGAGCAGGCGCAGTCTGCAAACACGCCCACAGCCTCCAGGGCGCTCTGGGCCAGAGACCCCTTGGGGAGTGTCCCGCCCCACCCCCACCCCCGAGGCCACCCAGCTTCCCCAGGGCCCCTTTGCTGGAGGTCCAAACCCCTAAGACACTCGGGGATCTGCAACCTGACCCGGTTAACCGCAGACCTCAGTGGCCTTGGTCCCCCGGAGGGTGGGCCCCGGAGCCAAACCTGCCAGCCGCCCTCCTCAGGGCACCCTGTGCAGACGTGCAAGCGAGGCTGTGGCCGCTGGGCAGCAGCAAACCTCACGGCGCCTCCTCTGTGGGGCCCCGGGGTCACCGTGACGGCCTGCCCTCCCCGTGTCCGCAGCCTCCGTGTGCCTGGCCCTGCGGCCCTGCCTCAACGGCGGCAAGTGCATCGACGACTGCGTGACGGGCAGTCCCTCCTACAGCTGCTCCTGCCCCTCGGGCTTCGCCGGGAGGCGCTGCCACCTGGGTGAGTCGCTGGCGGGACGACCCCGGGAGGCCTGCGCCCGGGGGGCACGGCAGGCACAGCCAGCAGCCCGGGAGCCCGAGGTCCAGGGGCCCTGTCCCCGTGGTGTGGGTGACGGGTGTGAGGTCCCGGGGGGGCAGGCGCGAGGCCCCGTGACCCCGAACAGGTGGGCAGGTGCCCGAGCTGACCGATGCTCCCGACCGGCCTCCCTGCGCTGAGGCCCCAGCCCGCCCTGTCTTCCAGATGTGCACGAGTGTGCCTCCCACCCGTGTCAGAACGGCGGGACCTGCACACGCAGTGCGGACAGCTTCAGCTGCCAGTGCCCGGCCGGCTTCGGGGGACACGCCTGCGAGACAGGTACGAGGAAGCTGCCCGGCCCGTGGCTCCACGGGCGGCAGAGGCCCCGGATGTGGGCAGCCCAGATCCAGAGGAAAGGGCCCGTCTCATCGGGAGCACTGACCGCGGCCCGCAGCCCAGGGAAGAGGCCGCAGCTCTGGACCCTCACCCTCAGACCCGTGCCCTCAAACCCTGAACCCTGCTGCTCCTGGCAGGTGTGGAGGCTGCTTCTCTCCACTCGGGTGGTCTCACAGCCTAGGCCTCGGTTGGGGTCTTCCAGGCCCTCCCAGAGACCCCCCGGTTGCTTCCAGACTGCGCCACCCCGCCCCCGCCCCCGAGAGCGGCTCCTTTGAGGCGGTGCTTTCAGACCAGGCCTCTGCTGCCTGCCCTTCTCCAGGCACCTCTCTGGGGGCCCCTTACCCTGGCCCTTCACCCGCCCTGTGAAGGAAGGTGGACACCCCACCCCCACCCCCAGGGGAGCCCAGCAAACAGAGCCCCTTAAGATCAAGGCGCCGTGACCGCAGACCCCCGTCCCACTCAGCCACGCGGTGCCCCTCCCCCCTACTGCTGTGTGACTGCAGTTCAGAATCAGTACCGTGCCGGTAAACCGCGGGTGTGCAGGTGACCACGCTGGCTTCTCATCCTAGAAAGCCCGGTTCTAAGGGGATGCCGGCCGCGGGCACATTTGGTCCAGAGTCCTGCTGTGAACTCCGGGCTGCCTGAGGCCTGCGGAGGGCTTGAGACCCAAGCCAGGAGCCCTGAGCTTTGGCTCCCCCGTGGCCACTATGGCAACACCCACGGGTACCAGCCCCTCCCCAAGAGGCACTCTGGCCTCAGGACCCACCTCGGCCCAGCGCCTACCACAGCCGGGGTGCCGAGCAGAGTCCAGCTAGGACGCGGTGCAGCCCGCCCCCCGCCCCTCCCGCCTGGTGCCCAGCCGTGCCCTCTGGTGGAGTTAGGCCCATAGGCAGGGCTCACCGTGTGCCAAGAGCCCCCAGACACCTGAACGCCTCTGGGGGTTCAGGGTTCCCCCCCAACCCCGCCCCATGGCTCCGGGGAAGGTGCACCTCTGGGGAGCCACTTGGTTCCTGTGCTCAGTTGTCTGGGGACAAAGGACATAGCTGAGGGAGGTGGTGCACAGGCCAGCAGCCACCGGGGGTCCCTGAGGTGCAGGGAGCGTCGTGGGTGAGGGGCAGAGGCAGGCTCCACTGGCTCGCGCCCACTCTGCCTGGGGGCTGAGCGCCTGTGCAGGGCTGTCCCTGCAGCCACGCGTGCCCCGACCCTCGCCCCAGAGCATGCAGGCCCCTCCTGCACCCCAAGCCGCTGCGCACCCTTCCAGACCCCATCAGAGGCTGTGCCCCCACCCCCCGCTGGAAGGAATCTCTCCAGCCAGTGCCCCGGTCCCGTTCTTGTCACAGTAGCTTAGCAGGAGAACCGTCCTGGAGGCGGGAGCCGGACCCCCTTGCCTCCCCCAGTTCAGGCGAGCTCAGTGGCCAGGGGTGGCGACGGCCCGATATCCCAGAGACCGCCAGCTTTGCTGAACTGCAGCCCCAGGTGTCGGGGTGGCTCGAGGGCACCCCAGGGCCATGGCCGGGGACCAGACCTCCGTCCCCACTTTGCGCTGCAGCACAGCTTCCGTGTGACGCCAGGGAGTGTGAGAACGGCGGCTGGTGCCAGGCCGAGGGCAGCACCGCCATGTGCGTGTGCCCAGCCGGCTACACGGGTGCAGCCTGCGAGACAGGTGAGGGCGCCCTCGGGCGGGCGGGCCGGGCGGGGTGGTGGGAGGCTGGCCGGGAGCCAAGCCCCGCCTCTCCTCCCCAGACGTGGACGAGTGCAGCTCCGGCCCCTGCCTGAATGGAGGGTCGTGTGTGGACCTGGTGGGGAACTTCACCTGCCTGTGTGCAGAGCCCTTCCAGGGACCTCGCTGCGAGACAGGTAACAGCCACGTGCCCGCACCCCTCCTCGGTGACAGTGGTCAGCTGCCCCTCTCCCTCCCTGTCCGCTCAGCCCCACTTGTCTCCCAGGGGCCACGTGCTGTGTGACGCTGAGCAAGTCTGTGCCCCTCTCTGGGCCTGGCCTCCGCCTGGGAAGTGCAGAGGCTGGATGACCGCACTCTCGAGGCCCCTCTTCCCGCTCAGGAGATTCCGAGTGAGGTCTCCCTCCCTCCTGCAGATCCCGGCCACGCAGCGGACAAGCCGCGCACGTGGCTCACCTCCCCGACACGTGACGTTTCTGTTCTGCCTCTCCTTATAATGCCGGTTACGACGCGGTGGATCATTTACACGCCCCCAGCATCTCTGACCTACAAAATGAACGTAGGCCTTTATTCACTCTTTTTTTTTTGTCTTTTCTAGGGCCGCACCCACGGCACATGGAGGTTCCCAAGCTAGGGGTCTAATCGGAACTACGCCTTCGCCACAGTCACAGCAACGCCGGATCCGAGCCGCGTCTGCGACCTACACCACAGCTCACGGCAACACCGGATCCTTAACCCACTGAGCAAGGGCAGGGATCAAACTTGCAACCTCCTGGTTCCTAGTTGGATTCGTTAACCACTGAGCTGCGACGGAAACTCCCTTTATTTTTATTTTTGCTTTTTAGGGCCACACTTGTGGCATATGGAAGTTCAAATCGGAGCTGCAGCCGCCGGCCTGCACCACAGCCACAGCAACACAGGATCCGAGCCGCATCTTCAACCCACACCACAGCTCACGGCAACGCCGGATCCTTAACCCACTGAGCGAGGCCAGGGATCGACCCTGCGTCCTCACGGATACTAGGCGGGTTCGTTAGCGCTGAGCCACAGCAGGAACTCCCTAAATGTAGGTCTTAAACATCTGACGAGGCCCGACCCCCCGAAGCCTCAGCCCCCAGGCTGACAATGGCTGCCCCTCCCCAGGGAGCTGCTCAGGACAAACTCACCAGATTTATCTGAGTCCAAAAATTTAAGAAGGAAATTCGGTTTTACGCATAAGTGAGATGCAGATGGACACTAGGCCTGCCGTGGGTCTTTGGCGGGACACCCGCAGGCAGGGCGGGCCGTGCCCTGAGCAGGTGGTGAGAGGGTTCACACTGGGGGGGGGCAGGGGCAGCCACACCTGGTGCCTGAAATCATGACGAGGGGTGGTACCTCGCCCCGCCCAGGCTGTCACCTAAGTATTAACTGAACGCACATCAGAAAATAAGTGGGATTTTGCAAAGAAACTACACTTTGTCCAAGGAATAATGCAAATGAAAGCAAACAGTAAGAAACAACCACTAGGAGTCCCTGCTGTGGTGCAGCAGCTTAGGAACCCTACGCTGCGGCCTGGGCCGCTAGGGAGCACCGTGGGTTAAAGGGGCCGGCACTGCCACGGCTGCAGTGCAGGCCACTGCTGGGGCTCGGATTCGGTCCCTGGCCCAGAGCTTCCATATGCTGTGGGTGCAGCCATAAAAAAAGAAAGGAAGGAAGAAAAGGTACAACAACTAAGACTGTTCCTCCCACCTTCCAAGGTACGACAAGGAGTTGGCCCAGAACTGGAGGTAAGAGACGGTCACTGCCCTGGGAGGCCCGTCTGCCTCCCCGCCAACGGCCAGTGTCCGTGTGCAGGCGTTTCTTTATTTCCCTCGTAATGCCCATGGGGGTCGGGATGACGACCCGACTTCATCTCAATACTGGTAATTCTGTCTTTTCCTGGCTACCCTGACGAGAAATTTACTGATTTTATTGCACTTTCCAAAGAACCAACTTTGAGATTCCGGGTGTATTTATAACCACCAAACTGGAGCCCAAACATCCCGCACCGGGCGCCTGGACACAGGAGCGGCAGTGCCCGGGGAGTCATGAAAAGGATTAGCCACTGAGGCACACAGCCGCTGGCACAGCCTTGCGCCGATGCCGCTCCGTTTGGTTCCACCTCCCCAGCGAGCGTCCTTACAAGGACAAACCACAGCGATGGCCAGGCAGTGGTCCGGGCTCGGGAGGGAGGGACCGCACGCTGACACGCATGTTAAAATGCTTACGCGTGCGCGTCAAACACAGGTCATCTCACCACACTTTAATTTCCAAGATAAATTCCGAAAAAGAAAAAGGACTAGTTTGGCAGACACTGACTGGGAGAAGCTGCAGTGGCTGCACTCATACCATTCAGTTCAACGCGACACGAAGGAGGGTGGCCGGGGACAGAGAGGGGCCTCTGTAACAGTCACAGGAAGCTCCTCAAGAAGCACAATGACTCCAAACACACAACACCGGGGACACAAAGTACACGAAGCCAGAGCTGCCAGGACCACAGAAGAGGCGGCTGTCCTGGCGGGGCTTCAGAGGACACAGCACAGGGACCACTGAGGCTGCAGGAACAGGGACCCGCTGACACCCCAGACACCACGTCCCTCCAGGGCCCGTGGCCCTTCCCGTGACAGCCCGTGCTGACGGCCATAGAATAAGGCTCGATAAACTGAAAAGGACTGTGTCCTCTGACCATAGTTGAAAGATTTCTGGAAAGACCTGAATGCTGCCTCTCGGAGGTGCTCGATCAGGAAGCTCTGGCAGTCTCTGGCCGCAGCTGGGCCCGCTGGTGCCCACGGTGGGGCCCTTCTCACCTCTTCTCCTCACTCTGCTCCAAAGAAGGACCTGGGGTGAGGACGCCTGAATTCGGTTTCCAGGCACACGGCCCCAGAACCCAGCTGGAAACCCCGCTCCCCGCCGAGGCCTCCTTGTCCGCGCTCCCTGCAAGGCCTCAGGTGACCACTCGCTGTCCTTCTCACAGGAAGCCCCCCAGTGTCCGATGCCTGCCTCTCGGCCCCTTGCCAGAACGGGGGCACCTGCGTGGATGCAGAGCAGGGCTACGTGTGCGAGTGCCCGGAAGGCTTCATGGGCCTCGACTGCAGGGAGAGTGAGTGCGGGCTGGGCTGCCGGGCCTGCAGGGAGCGTGTGCACACATCCGTGAGAGAGCACGTCTGGGAGGGGAGGGGGCACGGCAGGTCTGATAGCGGCGGGCGGTGGGGAGAGGCCCTGCCTCCCAGCCCCCCGACACCGGCGGCTCCTCCCCCTCCTCCGTGGCAGGGACCCCCCAACACTGTGAGTGCCGCAACGGAGGCCGCTGCCTGGGGACCAACGCCACCCTGTGCCAGTGCCCCCCAGGCTTCTTCGGGCTCCTATGCGAATTCGGTAGGTGCCCAGGGCTGGGGCGGGGGCACCCCCGCCCACGCTGTGAGTGTGGCTCGGGCCAGGATCCACATGGCCGGACCCAGGAGGGGCCGCCCTGGCGGGGTCCCTGGGCTCAGGCTGCCCGGTCCTTCTCCAGGCCACGCGGTCCCACCAGGCGGGGCCGTGAGACAGGCTTCCCTTCCCTGCAGAAGTCACGGCCACGCCTTGCAACGTGAACACACAGTGCCCCGACGGCGGCTACTGCATGGAGTACGGCGGCAGCTACCTCTGCGTCTGCCACACCGAGCACAACGTCAGCCACGGTGAGCGCGGTGCGGGCTCGAGCCTGCCCGGCAGCCAGGGCAGGACGTCTCGGGGGGAAGCGGCGGGAGAGGCCCGAGGAGGCCGATGACTAGACCTGGGGGTGGGCGGCCTGGCACCACGCAGCACCTCCCCGAGCCTCGGGCTCAGTGGCAGGAACACCACCCCTCGCCTAGCAAGCACCTGCGGGAGGCAGCTTCAGCCCGCCTGCCGTTAGCGTGCAGGTGACTGGCGCTCAGCTCGTGGTGATGGCGGCGGTGACGGTACCGAGACCCTCATGGACCGCAGCTCAGTCCAGCCTCATGGACAAGAGAAAAGTCAAAAAGAGCTGGTGGGGGTGCCTGAGAGCCGGGCGTGAGGAACCGAGACCCTGGCGCAGTGTGTGTGGGACGGCCCTGGCTCCCCGAAGGACATCAGGTGACCACCCCTGCCCTCGCAGCGCTGCCGTCCCCCTGTGACTCGGACCCCTGCTTCAACGGAGGCTCCTGTGACGCTCACGACGACTCCTACACGTGCGAGTGCCCGCGGGGCTTCCACGGCAGGCACTGTGAGAAAGGTGGGCGCACGGCTGTGGCGGGGAGCTGGCCTGGACCTCCCGGTCCTGCCTGCTCAGCATTCTTCCAAGTGGGCTCAGAGCCACCGATGCTTTCTGAATGCTTTAGGGCTTTGTTAAATGTAATGCGGCTGGAGAAAGTCAGCATTTTACATTTAGGCACGTAGAGCATAAAACTCCTGTGTAAACACACTGCGGGGGTCACTGCCCTCACCCACCCCCAACCAGGACTGTCCCTTCCATGCAGTAAGAAGCGTGTCAGGACCCTTTCCAGTGCCCAGGCTCCCCTGGGTCAGCGCCCAGAGAGCGGGCCGCCGGACCCCACATGGCCACGCCCAGCCCTCCCACTGCCCTCCCTTGTCTAGAGAGCTGAAAGCTGGAACCTTACCCAGAAGCTTCTGCGGCCCCCACGTGGCAGGTCCTGCAGAGGAGGGTGGCTTTCCAGCGAGACACCCCCTCTGCTGGATTCTGTCCACCCTCACAAAGGCACCCAGGGAGGGCACACAAGGACCCGGGTGGACAGGTGGCCCGTGAGGCCCCGCAGGGCGTGTGGGAGAAAAGGCTGCTCCTGCCTCGCTCCCCCAGGGACGCGGAGGAGGTGCTGCAGGCCTGGCTGGCGCATGACTCCTCAAGCTGGGAGGCCGGCCGGACACTCGCTCCACACTTTGAGCGTGTGACAGCCCCCGCCTCCTAGCTCAGGCGGGGCCCAGGGGAGTGCCCCCGTGCCAGCCACATACAGAAAACAGGAAAATCAGGATGGCTGCCGCGGGCTCCTCTGTCTCAGATATCAGCTCCCACCACGGGGAGGTGGGGGCAGCACTGCCCGAGCTGCAGGGGACAGCTCCCCACTGGTTCTCCAGCAGAGCCTGGGGCAGGGGGAGAGGACGGGCGGGCAGTGGGCCCGGAGGCTGGTGGGGGGTCCCCAGACTGCGAGTCCCACTGCGACCTGCACGGGGCTGGCTTGGCCCCCACTGCCACTGCGCTCAGCGGTTCCGCTGAGAGGCAGGCCTGGCCCGGGTGGTGGGAGGATGGAGGAGGCTGGGGGGGGGGGTCAGGGTGCTCACCCCCCTCGTCTCTCTCTGTCCTGCATTCAGCCCGGCCGCGCCTGTGCAGCTCCGGGCCCTGCAGGAACGGGGGCACGTGCAAGGAGGCGGGCGGCGAGTACCACTGCACCTGCCCCTACCGCTTCGCCGGGAGGCACTGCGAGATCGGTGCGCACCGCCCCCCACCCCCAGCCGGGTCAGCCCGCAGAGAGGCCGGCGAGCCGGGGCCGGGCCGGGACCTCGGCCCTCGCCGTGCATCTGCTCATCGGCACATCCCCACGCGGCCCCCGGCTCCCTGACGCTGAGAGTCAGGGAAGGGGCAGGGGTGGCGGGCGGGTGACTTCCGACCCTGCCCGACGGGTGCCTTCCGCTTCCAGGGAAGCCAGACTCGTGCGCCTCTGGCCCGTGTCACAACGGCGGCACCTGCTTCCACTACATCGGCAAATACAAGTGTGACTGTCCCCCAGGCTTCTCCGGGAAGCACTGCGAGATAGGTAAGGCGGGGAGGCCAGCGGGCCAGGGGCTCCTCCAAAGGCAGGACAGGTTCCCAGGGCAGCGACGGCCCGACCATGGAGGGGCGGGGGGCGAGCTGGGTCAGGAGGCCTCCGGGGAGCACGCGGGGATGGGCGACGGTGACCCTGTGCCCTTGCAGCCCCCTCCCCCTGCTTCCGGAGCCCGTGTATGAATGGGGGTACCTGCGAGGACCTGGGCACAGATTTCTCCTGCCACTGCCAAGCAGGGTACACGGGACGCCGGTGCCAGGCAGGTGAGAGGGCCGGGGTCAGGGAGGGGACGCGGGATTTCTTCCAGTCCCTGAAGAGCAGAGCAGACCCATCACGGGCTGAGGGAGGAGGGGAGGAAGGAAAGAAAACCTCTGTGCGGCCCCGCCCCCGGGGGGACGGGCTGTGGAGAGGCCCCGCCCCCTGGGGGGCGGGCTGCGGAGGAGAGGCCCCGCCCCGGGGACGGGCTGAGGGGTGGCGGGGAGGCCCCCCGGGGGCGGACTGAGCTTCCTGCGAGGGCAGAGCGGTGGGGGGTGCGGGCGGTCCCGGACAGGCTGCCGTGTGCTTGCAGAGGTGGACTGCGGCCCCCCCGCGGAGGTGAAGCATGCCACCCTGCACTTCAACGGCACCCGGCTGGGCTCAGTGGCCGTGTACTCGTGCGACCGCGGCTACAGCCTCAGTGCCTCCAACCGCGTCCGGGTCTGCCAGCCACAGGGCGTCTGGAGCGAGCCTCCCCAGTGCCACGGTGACTTGGGGACCCTGGGGGGGGCGGGGGGGCAGAGCCACACCCTCCTTCCCGGGCCAGGAGGAAGGGCACAGGGGCTGCCGCTCTGAGCCTGGCCCGCCCTCCTCCCTTTGGTCTATATGCAAAGTGAGGCCGGTGATGGTGGCCAGTCCCAGCTCCACTCTGGCCCCATCTCTAAGGGCTTCCTGACCTCAGAGCTCGGGGCCGACACCCACGTGCCCACTCTGCAGGAAAGCTGCCGAGGCCAGGGGGCAGCCCACAGGCAGAGCCCTAAAGAGACAGATCAGGGTTCAGGACACCCCCCCCAGCTCCCAGCCTGCCCAGACCTGTGCAGCCAGACCCTGCATTTGAGCAAGGCACCCACCAACCCCCACGGCCATTTGCGGGGTGCCGCTCTGGACAGCATCGCCTCTAGGGCCCCCCACAGGTGTGGAGGGGAGGCCACCCTTGACCCGCGCCCCTGGAGACAGGGTCCTGCCGACACGACGGCAGGCATGCTGCACTAAGCCAGAACACTCCAAACCCTGTTCATCAGAAAATCTGTGTGACCACCACGCATTTTCCATGAAACAAAGCAGCTTAGGGACAGTGGCAGCTTCCAGACGTGCGTGGGGCACGTAACTCCTCACCATCTCCCAGGTGCCCTACAAAGCCCGGGCGGACCTGGCGGCCCCACCAGTGGAGAGGCCTGGCAGACAGGGGGACCAAGAGTCCTCCTTTACTGCTGTCCTTTCAAGTGCCCGGGGCTGGCGGTGACTGAGGGGAGGCCACCTGTCCCAGCGCCGCTTCTCCTCAACACGCTGTCAGGGAGGAGCAAGCACCCTGGGAGCCGAGCCCGGGAGCCAAGGGAGCAAGCCCCCCCCAGAAGCACAACCTTCTCAATAACGAAGTTCAGGCGACACAGACTATGGGGAGCATAAGTGTGGATGAGAACTGCGAGTCTGAAATGAGCACGACAAATACGCAAGATGAAACATGGCACTGGCCATAAAAACATGGTCAACCAAGAATTTCTAAGGACAGCAGAAGTAAGAGGATGGAAAAACTCTAACAGCGGAAATATCCGACGGAAATGGATGCCCATGAAGAGCAAGCTAATGAGCTGAAAGATCAGTGCGAAGAGCTGCCCCAGAAGGAAGCTGGGAGAATGTGTCAGGGGAGGGAAGGTATGGCCCAGGAGGGGGCGCAGAAGCGCTGAGGGGGCAGTGACAGGGTCCAAGAACAGGGAAGTGTCTGAGCCCCGGTGGCGCTCAGTTCCCAGAGTGCTGAAGAACGGCCAGAGGCCAAAAGGGCCTGCACACCATCAAGCAGGGGAAAAGAGAAATATCAGATGCGTTATTAAAAAACTTAAGAATATCAGAGACAAACAGAAAAAAAATGCCTCAAAACATCCAGACCAAAAAAAGGAATAAGGATCCGCAAAGGAACAAGAATCAATCAGATGGCACCAGACAGCTCGGCAGCGGCCCTGGAACAAAAATACAACAAAACGGTAACTTTTAAACACAGAGGAAATTCATCAGTTAGGATGCTGACAGTTACAAAACACCGCTGCTCTCACTGTGACATCAAGGAAACACCAGAAGACCCATAAAATCATACCTTTTAACCTATCAGAAAGCTGAGGATGCAAAGACGTTTTCCTACAAAGAAAAACCAGGCCCAAACAGTGCTACGGGTAAATTCTCCTAAACTGCCAAGAAACAGATGGGTGCAGCATGAGACGGGCTCTTCTAGAGACAGCATGCGCCAACCCATTCCACGAAGCCAGCATAAGCGTGAGACCAACTCTAGAAAGGGAGAGTTGGAGAAAGTACAATTGTGGGCCCATTAAGCCTGCGAACACAGATGCAGAAACCTGACATAGTCATTATCAGGTTGGGTTGTTGCAAAAAGTTTGATATTAGGAAAATCTGCTACATTAACCCACTGAAGGAGAAAAAGTATATAAGAATCTCAATGAAGGGATAGTAAGTATTTGATAAAATGCATTAAGTAATCAAATAAAGGTCAAATAAGGAAAAAGCACTCCCTTATCCATATAAAAATAAGGCAGCGCGCCCCAACACCACGTGGCGTAAAACAATCTGGGATTTATCAGAGGGAAAACTTAGAAGCGAGAAATAGCAGAGCCCAAGCCCCTCAAGGGTTCCTTAAGCCCACAGGGCACAGCTAGGCTGGACGCACGGTCCAGAGCGCAGTTACGCTCCACATACTTAGAGAGGAAGGCGCACACAGGTTACGCCAAGAGAGCTGTGCTGCAACGAGCTTCCGGACCCTCCACATACGGGGGAGCGTCTGTCCCCTGCTGAACTGACGCAGACACAGGAGGAAGGAAATGAGGTCCTGAGGGAGTTTTACTCTGTCTTCCTCAGCCTAGACATCGTCCCAAACAGAAAAACATCCTCCTTAGAACTAGGAACAAGACGGAGTTCCTGCTATGGCATGGTGGGTTAAGAACCTGATGGTAGGAGTTCCCTTCGTGGCTCGGTGCTTAACGAATCCGACTAAGAACCGTGAGGTTGCAGGTTCAATCCCTGGCCTTGCTCAGTGGGTTAAGGATCAGTGTTGCCGTGAGCTGTGGTGTAGGTCGCAGACACGGCTCGGATCCCGCGTTGCTGTGGCTGTGGCGAAGGCCGGCAGCTGTAGCTCGGATTAGACCCCTAGCCTGGGAACCTCCATATGCTGCGGGTGCGGCCCTAAAATGACAAATGCCAAAAAACAAAAACAAACAAAAAAAAACAAATTAGATTTATTTAATAGCAGCCATAAATAACATTTTTTTAAAAATTAGGAATAAGACAAGGATGCCTATTATCAGTAAGTCTAATCAGTGTCACATTGGCAGTCCTTGCATTTACCTCCTTACTCACACGTTAAGCACTAAACTTTTCTAAACTGAACATCTGTGATTCAGGAGCACAACGGCCAGTTTAAGTACTTAGCCCGGAACGTGTTGGTTTCACACATGGCTGTGATCTAATGAACTGGCAAGTTAGGGCCTGTCCACCGAGAGCCACCGGACCTAGGAGCACCCCGGTCACTTCCTAGATGCCAGCCCAGCCCCATCCCCCGGCCTAGGCCCCTCTTGTCCCCAAGGCTCCCTGCTCCGCTTCCGGCCGTCCGGGCAGCAGCAGGAGGGGCCGTAGAATTCTGCCAGCTCCTCACATGAAGGCTGCTTTGTGTCCTTAACCCGGCTTCCAGCCGCCCTCTAACAACACTGCTTTGTTCTCCTGGCACCGGGCTCTCCTCTCCCCAGAAATTGACGAGTGCCGATCCCAGCCGTGCCTGCACGGGGGCTCCTGCCAGGATCGCGTCGCTGGGTACCTGTGTGTCTGCCGCCCAGGCCACGAGGGAGCCCGCTGCGAGCTGGGTAAGACAGGTCCTGGCCCTCACTGGCCCTGGGCCAGAGGCACTGGAGGCCCGGCCGTGCTCAGCTTGCTCCAGGCCCCCTGCCTGGGGCTGCTCTCTGGTTGGGCACTACCCGCCCTCAGGCCCCTGCCTGCTCCCATGTCCAAGGAGAGCAGTTTATAAACACGTCTGCCTCCACCTCCCGCCGGGGACCGAGCTCAGCTGAGAAAAGCCCCCTCCTGCCTCCTGCAGACTTGGCCTTGAGGGCAGAGGATGTGGGGTGCAGGGAGGGCAGATGGCCCCCCAGTGCTGTGACCAGTGGAGGGAGGGGTCCTTCTCCCCTCACGCCTGTGGAGAGCTCCAAGCCCTGAGACAGACACGCTGGGGGGTGGGAGGGGGTGAGGTCCGGGGACGGGGAGAGCCCGGCCCAGGGTGTCCGGGCAGGTGGGAAGCCTGGGCAGGGAAGGGTGGGCGCGGCCCGGGGACGGGCTTTGCTGGGCAGGCAGTGAGGGGCAGGTGTGGGGCCAGCAAACCTGGCGGTGGTGGCCGTGCAGCCTCGTGTCCCGTCTCTGCAGAAACAGACATGTGCCGGGCGCAGCCCTGCAGAAATGGAGGCTCCTGCAGGGGTCTCTCGGGGGCCTTTGTCTGCCAGTGCCCCCCAGGCTTCACTGGAGTCCACTGCGAGACAGGTAGGGGCTGTGCCCGGGGACCCCTGCTCTGGGCCCTTACCCACACTGATCCCAGGGGGAGGGGCGGTCCCGAGGGAGGGACCTGTGGTGGGGGGCGTCCTCCGAAGGGAGCGTTTCCCCAGCACCCCCCCCACCCCCCGGCCTAGCCCGCTCCCCTGCCTTCCCTTCCTGTCTTCCGCTGTCCTCTCCTCCCTCCCCCAGACACCCCCCCGCCGCTCTGGCCGACCCTCTGGGTGTTCTCCAGAGGTGGACGCCTGTGACCCCAGCCCCTGCCAGCACGGAGGCCGCTGCGAGAACGACGGGGGGGCCTACCTGTGCGTCTGCCCAGAGGGCTTCCTCGGCTACCACTGTGAGACAGGTGTGGCCACCAGCCCTCCTTCAAGGCCCCCTCCGCCTCACCCTCCGCGCCCCAGGACCCCCCCGCTCCTGCTCCCCCC
>PVHT021183576.1:95904-114928 GCA_004024745.2 Catagonus wagneri
CACCCTCCGCGCCCCAGGACCCCCCCGCTCCTGCTCCCCCCGCCGCCGCCCCGGGCGCCCCACCTCGCCCCGAGGAGGTACCACCCAGACTCGTGTCCACCTGGCTCCTGTCCAGCTGCACGGCCCCACTGTCCCTACACGTGCCAAGCTCACGGTGGCCCCAGGGTCCCAGCACTCACCACTGCCCGCATCTGGGACTCTCTCCCCATCCACCCACGGGAGGGCCTCCTCAGGGGCAGGTCCCGGCTGAAAGGTCCCTCCTGGACAAGGCTTCCCTAACCACTGGTCTGCGGGGGACCCCACCCCATCCCAGTGCCACCACTCTCCTTTAGAGCCCGTTCTCTCTTTTTGTCTTTTGTCTTTTTAGGGCCACACCGCGGCAGATGGAGGTTCCCAGGCTAAGGGCTGAATCGGAGCTACAGCCACCGGCCTGCACCACAGCCACATCCAAGCCGCGTCTGCAACCTCCACCACAGCTCACAGCAATGCCGGATCCTTAACCCACTGAGCGAGGCCAGGGATCGAACCTACGTCCTCAAGAGCACAGTGGGATTCACTTCCGCTGAGCCATGACGGAACTCCCTAGAGCCCTTTCTGATCTCCAGGACTGCCTGGTCACTACTTCCCCAGCCTGCCCACGTGGCTCCCCTCCCAGCACAGGCCTGTCCCTGGGGTGGGGGTGGCCTGACCTGGGCTGTTCCACTGTCCTCACTCGAAGCCGGGTCCGACAGGCACCACTCAGATGCACAGGGTAGACAGGGCTCTGGGCATGGGGACAAGCACAGTGTGGACTGTGTGTGGCAGAGACTTCACTGCACTGGGCAGGGTGGGGGAGGCAGCTGCAGGCCCTGGCCTGGGAGCCCTGGCCTCCCCTCCCCCAAGAGGGCCACATCTTCACCCACAGCCCCAGCACAGAGGGGACCAGCTGTGCCCCAGGAGGGGTCATCCCAGGTCACCACCTACCAGGGCACCTGGGCTGGGCGGGGTCGGGGGCTGGTGGGACAGCCCGGGTCAGGGTCAGAGGCCTCACCTGCCCAGCCTCTCCGTGGGGGCCCTGGCAGGCCTCCCCTCCCCCCTGAGCGTCCCTCACACGCACAGATCCCCGTCCCTGAAGCTCCCCCCGCGACGCCACCCCCCCCATCCCACAAACACACCAACGCGGGGTGGCCGGGTGTCAGGCCAGGGCCCGGCGGGAGAGGGGCCTGGGACACGCCGGCGCTCACGGCTGCTTCCCTCTCTCCCAGTGAGTGACCCCTGCTTCTCCAGCCCCTGCGGGGGCCGCGGCTACTGCCTGGCCAGCAATGGCTCCCACAGCTGCACGTGCAAAGTGGGCTTCACGGGCCACGACTGCGCCAAAGGTGAGGTGGCCGCCCCCCCAGAGGCCGCAGACCCCCTGCGGGACAGGCACTCACAGGGCCCCGCCTGAGGGGGGGGGGAGCATACGGGCCCGCGGTGGTGTCGATGCTGTCACGTGTGCGCCCGGGAGACCCTCCAGGGGCCACGGCCAGACGCCGGGGGCGGGAGTCCGGGGTAGGGTCCCCGACGGCGGGCGCCCACCTGCGCCCTGGGGAGCCAGGCCCGAGAGCCAAGCGGCCAGACGCCTGCCTGGGGCCAGGGCGTCACGGCCGACGGCTGACCTCCCCGCCTTGTTCTTGACCGAAACCCTGAAGAGCTCTTCCCACCAACGGCCCTCAAGGTGGAGCGAGCGGGGGAGAACGGGCTGTCCATCTCCTGGCGCCCCCCTGAAGGCCAGGCCGTCAGGCAGATGCTCGACGGCTACGCGGTCACCTACAGCTCTGCCGACGGCTCCTACCGCCGCACGGACTTCGTGGACCGGAGCCGCTCCTCGCACCAGCTGCGGGCCCTGGTGGCCGGCAAGGCCTACAACATCTCCGTCTTCTCCGTCAAACGCAACGCCAACAACAAGAACGACATCAGCAGGCCCGCGATGCTGCTCGCCCGCACGCGTGAGTGCCCCCCCCCCCGCCACAGGCACCCGAGCGACCCCGTCGGGGACCCACAACCCATCCCAAAGTTGCCGGCTCAGCAGGTGAAGACGCTGGCGCTACGTCTCCTCGCCCCTGCCCACGACAGACGGAGACGGGGCAGGCAGTGGGCAGGGGTGAGGCTGGGAGGGCGCAGCGGGGGCTCCCCGGGAAGGTGCCTGGGCCGGCTGGGGGTCAGGTGTCCAGCAGGAGCCCTCAGCGGTCTGAGCAAGGAGTGGGCCTCCCGAGCTCGGCGTCAGCAAGAAGTGCTTTCGAGACCGCTAGAGCTGGGTCTGCGGGCAGTGGCATCTGGAAGACAGCCCCCCGGGCCTCAGAGGGGCTCCCCTCCAGCAGACCGGGGGGGAGGCACCTGCTGCCCGCCAGACTGGGGCGCTGCTCTCTAGAAGCTTCCTCAGCCTGCAAGTAGGCCCCTACCCTAAGGCCACCGAGGACCCTCCTGGCTTCTACCCTGTCAGGCCCCAGGGCCGCCCAGGTGGTGCGGTCACTGTCAGTGCCACCAAAGCGGCCAGCCAGAGGGTCAGGAAGGCCGGCCCAGCGGTCTGAAGGGGCTAAGACGGCCCAGAGCAGCGCCCACAGCAGGGCCTCTGCGCCCTCCGTGCTGCGCCCGAGCCCCTCTGGGCAGAGGGCCGCACTCGGCAAGCCCAGGGCGGCCAGCCCATCACCAGGCCACGCTGCGACCTCCGCGCCCGTCCCGAGCCTGCTCTCTTGTCTGGGTCCCCACCGCCCCCAGGGGGATGGGGGCCACACACGCTGCTCACCCACTGTCCCCAGGACCCCGCCCTGTCGAGGGCCTTGAGGTCACCAACGTGACGGCCGACGCCATCTCGGTGCGGTGGGCTCTACACAGGATCCACCACGCCGCCGTCAGCAGCATCCGCGTGTCCATCCGTCGCCCCGAGGCCCAGGAGGAGCAGTCCACAGACGTGGACAAGAGTGTGGACAGGTTCACGTTTGGGTAAGAGTGCGGCGGGCCCTCCCTCCCGGCTCCAGCCACCCTTGCTTCTCCCCACGCCCAGCCCGCAGGGGCGCCTGCACCCGCAGCACCTGCCCATCAGCCCCGGGCCTCACGCCTGCCCTGCCTCCTGGTGGAGCCGCCAGACATGTGTTTTAATGAGCCCGGGGAGTTCCCTGGTGGCCTAGAGGTTAAAGGATCCAATGCTGTCACTGCCGTGGCACGGGTTCGATCCCTGGCCCAGGAACTCCCACATGCCGTGGGCACGGCCATAAAGTAACACTAATAAATAGCCTGGAAAGAGCAGGGATGCCTAAAGCTCTGAGGACGGCACCTCCCGCACAGATAATGAGAGGGACTGCCACCCGGGGGCCGGCCGGAGCCCTCCAGAGCCCTGGGTGGGGAAGACGCGCCCTGGGCTGCCTGACGTTTTTACCTCGTTCCAGTGGCGCATCAAAACCTTAAAGTTAAACTAGGCGAGTAAACTGCTTATGCTTAAGTGTTACAAACCACATAACAAAACTCCAAAATAAATAAACTCAAATGAGCACCAGCCATTCAGAATGGCTGGTGCTGGAATTAAGCACTTCAGCAGCCCCATGAGCCTCGGACACACAACCAGGGCCCGGGTCAGGGCGGGCAGGCGCGGCGGGAAGGCAGGGGGGAGACCGTGGGCAGCTTCCCGGGCAGGCCCCTCAAACCCTCGTGCCCGGGACAGCAGACTCTGGCTCGGCCCAATGGGAACAGCTCAGCAGCGGCCACCGCCTGGCCGGGGGGAGGGCTCTGGAAGGCAGGCCAGGCAGGTGTACCGCCCTGCAGCCTCTGAACCACTCACACTTTGGCACATTTCTGGTTTGCAGACTTACTAAGACAATTTTTTTCCACACACATTTGTTCTTTCTGTCTAGCCAGACGTCTGTCTGTGCTGGAAGCAAGACTCCACTTTATCTTTTTTTTTTTTTTTTTTTTGCTATTTAGGGCTGCACCCGCGACATATGGAGGTTCCCAGGCTAGGGGTCAAATCGGAACTACAGCCACAGCAACGCCGGATTCCCAACCCACTGAGCGAGGCCGGGGATCGAACCCACGTCCTCATGGATGCTAGTCGGGTTCGTTTCCGCTGCACCTCAACAGGAGCTCCTCCACTTTGTCTTTAAGCATTTCTGGGACTCTTTCTGATTTACGTCCTTTCCACTTCCCAAGAATGGCAGGACAGAAACACCAGCGGACTCTGGGGGAGGGCACTTGGTACATGTGTCAGGGTCCCCAACACCGCCTCCGGGGTCACCAGGGGGACCCCCGGGACTCAGCAGAGGCCGTGCTCATGGATGCACTCAGGACAGAGAATGGATACAAAGCGGTTCCAGCAGAAGGAAGAGGTGCGTGGGGACAAGGCGGGGACCAGGCACCCGGCAGGCTTAGCTCCCCGCCACCCGCTGTGACGCCCCGAGAGGGGCTGTCCACCCGAGAGGCCCCTTTAGAGACGCAGCACCCAAAGCTTGTGCTGGGGGCTGGTGGCGGGCACCTGTGTCTGGTGAAGGAGGAAGCGGAGCCCGGCACGAGCGGCACTGGGCACAGATGCTTGGGGCAGCAGGGCCCCCTTGTCCACAAGGGTGCTGGCGGCCCTTCGGGAGCTTGCAGCCCTGGTCCAGCCTCACAGTTGCCCTATCCTGGCCTCTCCTGTCTGAACACCAGCCCCTGACCACGCTGCAGCCACCGGGCAGGCCTCTCACAACGCTGAACCGAGCCCAGAAGCAGCTCCCGCTAGAGAGCACTCGGGTCTCAGCACACAAACCCGCCCTCCGTGGGGGCCGCCTGGCCCCCCGCAGTGGATGACCCAGGGCGTCACACACCTGTTCCTCTCTCCCCGCCCCCCCCGTAGGGCCCTGCTGCCAGGAAGGAGGTACACCATCTGGGCGACGGCCCTCTCTGGGCTGGGGGCGCAGGAGCACCGCACCGCGAGCCTGGCCTCGGCACCGCTGCACGTGTGGACTCGTAAGTCGAGCAGCGAGGGCTCAGCCCATGTGGGCAGCTCAGGGCCCTCCTTGGCCAAGGCAGCAGAAACCTGGCCCTGGCCTTCCTGCGCTGAATGGTGGTGCATCCAGAGGTGCCTGGGGGGGGCGGCTGCGGGCTGCAGGGGCCTCCTGCCGGGGACGACCTTCCTCGGCAGCCTCTGGCGGGGATCCCACCAGGCAGGGGTCGCCGAGCCAGGGCGGCAGGATGCCACCAGCTCCCCGCCCCCGCCAGCTCCCCGCCCCCGCCAGCTCCATGCTGTCGCGGGGGAGGAGACCCAGCCCTCACCACCCTCCCCCCACAACGCGGGCTGTCCAGGCTGGGGAGGTGGGGGGCAAGTGGCTGGGTGAGGAGGGCAGGTTTGGGCAGGGCCTCCCTCGGGGGGCAGACGGTCAGCACAGCTCACGGGCTGGCTCCGACCCTGCGTGCTGAGCCCCCGCCCTTGCCAGGCTCAGGGGGTGGCATGTGCCACCAGGAGGGGTGAGCAGGTGGGGCTCACAGGGCGGGTATGCCAGGGGGTGCCTCCTGGGGCTGGCGAGGTGCTGCTGCAGGCCCCGGGCAGCTACATCAACCCGCGGGACCACGGAGCTGTCTGTAACGCAGTCTGGCTTCACACTGCGTCCCGGGCAGAAGACCCCGTCAGCCCGCTTTGCCTCCCTCCCCCACTCCACGCCCCGTCCAGGGCCCCTGCCACCAGCCAACCTGACCGCCGCCCGAGTCACGGCCACCTCTGCCCACGTGGTCTGGGACGCCCCCGCTCCGGGCACCGCACTGGAGGCGTACGTCATCAACGTGACCGCCAGCCAGAGCACCAAGAGCCGCTCCGTCCCCAACGGGAGGCTGGTGTCCTACACGGTGCGGGACCTGCTGCCCGGACGGCGGTACCAGCTCTCGGTGACAGCCGTGCAGAGCACCGAGGGCGGCCGGCTGCACAGCGAGCCCGCTCACCTGTACATCATCACCTGTGAGTGCGACACCCGCCCGGAGACAGCCCCTCCGGCCGGACCCCAGGACCCTCCCCTGGCCGGGAACACACTCGCAGGGCCACAGACAGCCAGCCGCAAACAGGAGAGCTGCGGGTGGGAGCGCGGGGGTGGGGCGAGCCCGTGGACAGCTGGTGCCCCACGGCGATTTGGAAGAGCGGGCGTCTGGAGCCCCACCTCCCACGGACCCCCGGGGCGGCAGAGCCGTAACTACGGAAACCGCCCTGAAGGCGGCGCTGGGAGCAGGCAATGGCCTCGCAGCCAGGCCCGACCCCTGAGGAGCCTCTGGACAGCAGCGGGGGGCGGCGGGCAGCCAGGAGGGCGCGTAGAGCGGGGGGGGGGGGGGGCTCCGGTGGCCCCCGTGAGGACGTGGCTCTGCTCCCAGCACACGGGAGGTCTGCGGGTCCCACTGGGGTCCTGCCCACCCCGCTTACACGGTAGAGCGCTCAGGAAGACGGCTTGTCTGCATGGTGCTGCAGGAGGGGTGCGATGGGAGACCCAAGCGCGGGGCAGGGCCAGGGCCAGGGCTCCCTCCTCCAGACCCACCCGCCTGCCCTGGGGCACAAGCAACCTGCCCTGAGAGGTTGAGACCCAGCCCAGCTCCAGGCGCACCTGCCCCGCAGTCAGGGAGCGGGCGGAGGGTGGGGGGGCTCTTCGAGTCGGGCGGGGAGGGGGGCTCACTGGGGGAGGAGGGTGCCTGGCCTGGCAGAGGGCACAGCTGGCTGACAAGGCCCCGCAAAGGAGCCGCGCCCTCACTCCTAGGCGTGTCTACGGCCCAGTGAGTCTGGACCCGGGGAGAACCTGGGCCTGGGTGGGGGCTGGGACCCGTCTGGGCAAGGCCAGGCAGCATCAGCGTCACGGCAGGAGGGCCCGGGGCTGGGGGGGTCACCCACCTCCGAGAGCCCAAACCAGCCCTGTGCGGCCTCCGGGCCTCCCGCCGCCCGCAGCCCCGAGGGACGGCGCCGACAGACGCTGGCACCGGGAAGGACCTCCCCAGCGGGTGCTCAGAAACCGGCCGCCCCCCGCGCGCCTGCCAGAGCTGCGCCTGCTCAACGACCATGGTGCCCTCAACATGCCGACCCGGGCCCCCAGGTGCAGGCCTCAGCCACCAGCCCCCAGCCCCCGGGCACAGAGCCCGCCTGGTGACCTGTGTGACTCCCTTGCAGGTCCTCCGAGCTTGTGGACGGCAGAGGACGAGTGAGCGCCAAGCTGGGTGGCTCGCCTGGAAAACGAGTCACTGTGAGATCACGTGAGTGCCAGCCCCGGGGGTCTCACTGCCACCCCACCCCCTGTTCCCGGCAGGATGAGGACAGTACCCAACGCCGTCCCCAGTGGGGCCCCAGTGGTGCGGGAGGCCCTGGGCTCCGGGGCCAGGAGCCCTCCCGACCCACTGCACGGGCTGAAGGGACAGGCTGCCAGCAGCGCCCGTGGGAGACAAAAGTAAACCTGTTGGGAGCAGGTCCCCTTGACTGGTCGCTCAGTGGGTGTGTGGTCCATGGACTGGCAGCACCAGCCTCCTGGAGCCTCTCAAAGGACCCAGAGTAGGGTCTGCCTGAGGGCAGATCGGGGGGCCTTGTAGCCCCCCCCCAAGGAAGCAGGGGACGGAGCGGGAGGGGAGCAGGATCTGGCTGTGAGGAGGCCGTGCGCCAGTCAGAGACTTGGCCTGTGAGGCCCACGGGAGGCAGGTCACCCTCACCCAGAAGCTGTGCTGCGGCTGGCAGGAGGGCAAGGGCTGGACTCAGCCTGGAGAAAAGCCCCTCTTACCGGAGGCGGGGCCAAGACCCCTGACCCCGCCAGGCCAGGCCCGGCGGAAGCCACCCCTACCGCCTGGGGGAGCAAAGCCACTCAAGAAGGCAGCCCAGGGCCAGTCCCGGGTGCAAGGCCGCAGGCCTCTCGGTCAACGCGCTGAGCATCCTGGCTTCTCCCAGAACCCACAGCGCTGGCGCAACATGCGAGCACGGAGGAGGCGCCCGCGCAGGCCAGCCCGGCCCTCCGGCTCCCGGCCCGCGGCAGCGACAAGGACACGGGTGGTAAGTCAGCAGGAGTGGACTTGCAGGGCTGGCTGCCCCCAGGCCTGAAGGCCCACAGGCGAGCCGCAGGCTGCCCACAGTGAGGAAGGGGCCCCACCCACACCACGGGCGCTGGCGGGGAACCGGCCCGGGGAGCAGCAACGCTGCGCCTGCAGACGCAGCCCCCACCCCGTCCCCAGACAAGTGTGCAGAGCAGGACGGCAGCAATCAGTGCAGGGGCGGCCCCGGGGGCTCCAGCTGCAGTGGAGGTGCCATCCAACCTCGGCGAGTGGGGCCGGCGCGGCCCTGCTGACCCTCGGATTACACGGGGCCTGGACTGTCCCGCCGCCGAGGAGCACGGCTGGCGTGTCCCCACGGGCCGCGTTCCTCCCACAGACTCAGGGCCCACTCTGCCTTTCCTGCTTCCTGACCCTCGGGGCCGTGAGCCTCTGGGGACAGTTCCAGGACACACTGGCCCCTGGGCTCACCCATCTGCTGGCCCCAAAGAAGGCAGAGCCGTCTGAAAGGCTGAGTGGGCAGCCAGCACGCAGCCTCCCTGCAAGCCCCCCGGGTGCCAGGGACACCCAGACACACCGCAGACCAGGCCGGAGAGGCCCTGCTCCGCGGCCCGCGGTCGGCTCGCCCTGTGTGAGGCTGAAGCTGCTGCCGGCCCGCGAGCGGAGGGTCAGGCTTGCGGGTGTGACACCGCAGGGACGCCACCACTGGCCGACGTGCGGGCACTGAGAACAGCGGGCAGCCCGACGGCACTGCCACCTGCAGTGTCTGTTAACTGGCGTATGTGAGGGGATTTCAGGAGGTAAAAGACAAAAAATCTCCAATGGCCCCAGGTGCACAGAACGAATCGTGGCCTTTGGTCCCACTGACACGATCGGCTCACGCTGGTCCCTTACCGAGTTAGCTGGGTCAGTCAGCTTTTGCTGACACACGGCCTTTCCTCTGGACCATGCCCTGAACGGAAAGCGGGGCGCCCTCGCTCCGGGGGGTGGCGGCAGCGGGGGGCGGTTTCAGGGCCCGCACCAGTGCCCGAGCGGCTCGGGTTTCCGCCCAGAACCCAAGGTCACGCGCTGTGACTCCTTCCACCAGGCCGAGCACACGGTCCGTCGTGACCCGCATGGCCTCTGCTCCGCGGGCAGCGCGGCTGCTCTCGTACACGTCTCCTGGCGCGCGTGCGAGCGGAAATGCCGGCCTGCTGCAACCCGTGAAGGCCCAAATGACGAGAGCAGGCCGCCCTGTCCTCTGGGCGGGGCATCAGTTCGCACTTCCAGCAGCGATCAGGAGATGCAGTTAGTTCATGCCCAGTCTCCCAGGAACCTGATCTCGCCAGGGTTCTGGATCCTGCTGGCGGAACAGGTGTGCTGGAATCTGACTGGTCTCTCGAGTGCCGACACGTCAGCATCTCCCCCCTGTCCCACCGCCTGGCTTCCTCGCGCCAGGACCACCGGCTTCAGTGACCACCTCTTTGGTAGGGCTCGTTGTCCCTTGGGGCCCGTCCTCTCCCTGACCGTCAGGGCCGTGGCTGTTCTTGGCTCTCTCTATTTCTGTAAAAGTCTATGGTCAGCTTGAAAGCTCCACCTTACATGGCCAGACAGGGGCCCACGTGCCTGAAAATGCGCTCACTGGCCTCACATTTGAAGGATAGCTGGCTGGATGTAAAGCTGGAGGTTCAAAGCTCTTCTCCAGCTCAGTTCTCCGAACATCTGTCCACTGTCACCACCTGCCGGTACCGCTGTCACTAGGTGCCAGCCCTGTTCCTCTTCCTTGTACAACAACCTGCTGCTCTCTGGAAGCTGTCAGGCTGTTCTTTCTCAAGGAAAGGAAGGTCCCCACGGAGCCCCAGCACCCCGCGAGCAGTCGGCACTTCCTCACCAAGCCACCCTCCAGGTCAGAGCCAGCCTTCAAGCCCCCAGGAGACACTCACAAAAGGTTCCCAGACTGCAACTTGGAGTAAACACTGAGGCTAGTCAGATTCTTCTGTCCAGCTTCTCACCTCAGGAGGGCTTCTGGACTATTCCGGTTTTATCCACCTGGACACCCACACAAGGGGTCTGGGGACAGAACTGAAGCCTCTTCACTCTGTAATTTGTCCTTCCTACAGGAGGCATCCACTGTCCCCCACACCAGGGCACAGACCCAACCCTGTCCCCACCCGTCTCCATGTACATAGCCTTCTGTGGGTCTTTATTCAGTGTCTCTGTGTTTGCGAGTCTGTGTGTGTGTGTACGTGTCTGTGTGCGTGCCTGTGTGTGTACGTGTGTGCATGTCTGTGTGTGTGTGTATGTGTGCATGCCTGTGTGTGTGCGCACATGTGTGCATGTGTCTGTGTGTGTGTGCGTGTGTGTGCGTGTCTGTGTATGTGTGCGAGCCTGTGTGTGTGCACGTGTGTGCATGTGTGTCTGTGTGTGTGTGCGTGTCTATGTGTGTCTGTGTGTGTGTGTGTGTATGTGTGCGTGTCTGTGTGTGTGTGCACGCACACGCACGTGGTGATAAACCCGGGACCGCTCTGTAGGCCGAGGCTACAGAAAGCTCTGCTCTGCTGGAACCCCCGCCGCTCCACGTAACCACAGGCTTAGGCCCAGCTGCCCAGGCGGCCCCACAGCCGCCTGGTCTCTGCAGCCCGGTGCCCCAGTACAGAGGGTGAGGGTTCCTAATGGGCTCCCGGGTCCTGCGTGCCCTGAGGCTGCCGTAAAACGTCTCTACGGTGTCTAAATTCACATGGAACTGGAAGCGACCTGGAATCACAAAACCACCCTAAGGAAGTAGGCAGCCTCACACCCCCGCCATCAAAGGTTTTGCTGCGAAGCAGCCGAACCAAACCAGAGCCATCTCCCTGCACAGGACAGACCTGTAAATCCACGGAACAGACACCTGTGGCCGGTGACACCCACAAGGTGCCAAGGCCACTCGGGGGAGGAAAGGAGAGTCTTCTCCACAGACGGCGCTTGGACACTGGACGGCCACATGCAAAAGGACGAAATGGGACCCACACCTCACACCAGCCACGCCATTAGTTACAAATGGATCAAAGACCTAAATGTAAGAACTGGAACTACAAACTTCTTAGAAGGAAAAACAGGAGTATTTCTCCTTACCTTGCATTTGACAAAGGATTTTTAAATAAGACACCAAAAGCACAAGCAGCAAAAGGAGGAAAAAAGACAAACTGGACTTCATCAAAATCTAAAACTTTCTGTGCTTCAAAAGACATCATCAAGTGGTGCTCCAGCTGTGGCTCAGCAGGTTAAGAACCCGACATGGATTCCATGAGGACGCAGGTTCAATCCCTGGCCTCGCTCAGTGGGTTAAGGATCCGGGGAGCAGACCTGCAGCTGCAGCTCCAATTCGACCCCGGCCTGGGGTGCAGCTGTTTAATAATAATAATAATAATAATAATAACAATGTGCAGAACAGTGTTTTCAGTATCTCTTTTGTGCAGGAAAATGGGGAAGGGAAATATGAATGAATAGACACATTTCTTAGATTCAAAAAGAAATAAAACTAACAAAAATGATTAACTCTACGAGGAAGGAAAGAATGAAACTGAGAAAGTGAAGCGGGGAGAGGACACCGGCATCTCCGAACGCAGCATTACAGCTGTGACTTCAGAAAGAAGAAAGTGTTTGTTAAATGACAGCAAAAAAATGCCCCAAATTTAGAAGTAAGCTGAAATGAACTTATTTACCACGTTCATGGCATTACCACACAGGAAAAAAAAAGCATCATTTCAAGCAGTTTTTAAAAGCAGCATTCTTACCTATTCACTCCTAGTGGGATATACTCTAAGGATAAAAGGAATTGCCAAGAAAACTTAAGCTGCACTCAGTGATCTCAAGGTCTGTAGTAACATTGCACTGTCATTTGTAAACCATCACATGCACATTATGGGATCAAGAAAATAACTATGGGAGTTCCTGCTGTGGCCCAGCAGTGACGAACCGACTAGGAACCACGAGGCTGCGGGTGAGACCCCTGGCCTCGCTCAGCGGGTTAAGGACCCGGCGTCACTGCAAGCTTAGGCGTAGGGTGAGGACGCGGCTTGGATCCCTCGCGGCCATGGCTGTCGTGTAGGCTGGTGGCTGCAGCTCCAATTCGACCCCCAGCCTGGGAACGTTCATGTACCACGGGTGAGGCCCTAAAAAAGCAAGCAAGAAAGAAAAAGAATTATGTTAATGCCACCAAGAGTTTTAGCATAAATATATACAAGATGAGGGATCAGCTGGAGGTTTGGGATGGAAATTCTGTGAAACTGGGTTGTGACGGTCCTTGTAATAAATGTAATAAAATTCATTGAGTTAAAAAATAAAAATAAAATACATACAAAATCAAAGAAGTAAAACCCTGTGTTTTTCTTAACTGTCCTTTTGAACTGGAAATATTGGTATGCAATCAAAATTTGTTTTTATTTATTTATTTATTTACTTTGCTTTATAGGGCCCCACACATGGAATTTGGAGGTTCCCAGTCTAGGGGTCAAATGGGAGCTGCAGGCCCACACCACAGACACAGCAACTCGGGTTCCAAGCCCTGTCTGCGAGCTACACCACAGCTCATGGTAACGCCGGATCCTTAACCCACTGACTGAAGCCACGGATCGAACCCACATCCTTGTGGATGCTAGTCGGATTCGTTTCTGCTGCGCCACAACAGGAACGCCTGTTTATTTTTATTTTTAAAGTCTAATTTCCTAGTTCTCTCTACTGAAAAGACCTGCGGCACCAGCGCCTCCAGCGCCCGGACCGGGCTCTAACCCCGTCTGCCTCCACGAAGAACCACGGGGCTTCGGAGAAATGGCTGCTTCCGAGACTGAGGCAGCAAAATAAGCCCAGGACATACTTGTAAAAAAGAAAGCAAACGAGCTTTCAAAAACAGGATCGGGCCTAAAGGGTACGGGAGCCAGCCTGGAAGGGCTCCCACTGCCCGAAAACGGAATAATTTGAGTTTGAACCGGAAGAAAACTAATGACAGCAAGAGGCTGAAATCCATGGAAAACACCCAAGCCCATGCGGTCACAGCAACGCTGAGAAGGAAAGGCCAGGAAAGAGCCAGCTGGGGGACAGACTTGGGCTGCAAGCGGAAGCCAAGGGAGAACGCAGCAGGGGCCCGCCCTGCCTGGGGGGCTTCAGGCGACCGGCTGGTGGGTGAAGGGAGCAGCCTTCAGAGGAGACGTCCTGGCTCTGGAAAGAGTGACGGGCTGAGTTAGAAACAACCCCGGTAAGGGCACGGGTCTGAGACCAGGACCGGCGGCAGAGCCTCAGAGAACTTTATTCCGGATTCATCAGGCCACCAACACAGAACGGGTGACCACTCCTCACAGCACAAAAGCAGACCTCACCGGCCCCCTGGTGTGGCCAAGGGCACGGGCCCAATGCCTGCGGGGCGGCCGGAGCCGAGCAGACCACGGGAACCTGAGCCCCGTCGAGCCCCCCTCCCCACACGGGGAGGGGAGCGGGCCGGTGCCTCGGAAGGCCCCAAGTCAGGTCCACAACTGGACAGGACCAAGGGCCTCGTTCCTCAATAAGCACAGAGAGGAAGCAGATTAAACGTACAGATTAAAGGAGACTTGAGATACACCAGACTAAGGCAGTGTGGATCTTGATGAGTCTGAACTGGATGGAACCGACTGTAAAAGGCATTTTAAAGACAATCAGGGCGGTCTGTACACAGACCGTGAGCTCTTGCGACATCCAGGAACTGCTGCTAACTCTGCAATAAGAGCAGTGCGCCTGTGTGAACAGCTCTGAGGCCTTTACACACTAGATACCTGCTGGCACGGTTTTAGGTGAAATGCGTTCTGTGAACTGCTTCGAAATTTCCAACTAGACGAAGAAGGACAGAAGAAAAGATGGAAAGGGATTAAACAAGACCGGCAAAATGATAGTAATCACTGAAGCTGAGTGAAAGATTTTCTTAAAGCCCCCGGGTCCCTTCAGCACATCAGGAAAGACAAAGAGACAAGGAAAGCCCGAGGCCAGAGGAGGCAGAAGGGGATGAAGTGATGCAATGAAGGGGACCAGCCAGCGGGGAGGAGCCAGGCGGCCTGGGACAACGGGGGCAGCGGCCTGTCAGTCTCTGCCGGGGGTTTGCTGAGGAGTGGGGGAGCGGCGGGGTTGGACGCGGAGACTGGCCGCCTGGTACTGGAAGTGTGGGAATGCACAATTCCTACTCTTTTGTGTTTCTCAGTTTTTTAGTTAAAAATGAAAACAGCGGTGTTCCCCTCATGGCATAGCGGAAAGGAATCCGACTAGGTACCATGAGGTTGCGGGTTCGATCCCTGGCCTCACTCAGTGGGTTAAGGATCCGGTGTTGCCGTGAGCTGTGGTGCAGGTCGCAGATGCAGCGGATCTGGCGTCGCTACAATTCCAGTTAGACCCCTAGCCTGGGAACCTCCATATGCCAGAGCCTGGGAGGTGGGGGGGGGGGAGCTTAAAAAAAAAAAAGACAGCGTCCCCTGGTGGTGTGGCGGACCTGGCAGGGCCAGAGCTGTGGCACGGGTTCAAGCCCTGGCCTGAAGTGTGGTGAGGATGCTGTCAGGAGGCAGACAGCTGCCCACAGGGGCCCAGACGCCAGCCAGCCCAGTCCCGCACTGAGGGCCACCTGTCTGGGGCTGGGACCTGGGGACACGTGGCTGGCACTGGAAGATGAGGACCTTGAGGGCTGGCCTCCGTGTTTCAAGTGGAAGAAACTCCGTGCAGGGGGCAAAGTCACGGAAATGCGGGGGGAGGGGGCACGGGCTGGGGCGGAGCGGGGGGCTCTCCCGAAGGCCACCGGGGTGCAGCCACACTGCAGCTGTGAGCCTCTCGGCCTGTGACTCGGCACAGTGCCCGCCCACCCTCCAGGTGAGCTGAAGCGTCTTCTAGCCTCTGCCCTGACACCTGAAGCAGGACCACCCCCAGGGCCCCCGTGCTGGGGACCGCGGGAGGCGGCAGCACGCACCGCTCGCAGGCCCGCCTGTGGGTCCTGGGCACTAACAGCCCCTGGCCTGTTCGCAGGTGCCCCTGGCAACTGTTCAGAAAACCCCTGTCAGAACGGAGGTACCTGCGTGCCTGGCGCGGACGCCCACAGCTGTGACTGCAGCCCAGGGTTCAAAGGCAGACGCTGCGAGCTCGGTAAGTTGGAGGCCACCCGGGCCAGGACCTGGCCTCGAGGTGCTTGCTGCAGCTGCTGCAAGGGGACCGCCAGGTGGGTGCGCCACAGGGACCGCCAGGCACGCGGTTCCAGCACACGGAGGGTGGCTAACAGGCCTCCCGCCCCAAAAGTGTTGCCCAGATAACTGGAAGGTCTGGGGACAGTCGCAGGGACACAGAGCGACAGCCACTCCAGAAGGCGAGGTGGTGGGAGGGACGAGGGCCACTGGCCTCTCAGACTTACGGGCGAGGACGAGAGGCGGGCGGACGGCCATTCCTGTGCCGGTCACACAGCTGAGCCGCTTCGGGCCCGAGACCGCGGCGACCCTGGGGGAAAGCAGCCTGCAGGCTCCCGGGACCCGGCTCGGAGCAGCCCCGTGGTCTCTGGGCGGCCCGGGAGAGCGCCCGGTCCTGAGCCCTTAAAGCGGCGCCCCCCCCTGTGTGCCAGCAGCCTGCAGAAAGGTGCCCCAGCCCTGCACACGGCTGCTCTCGGAGACCAAGGCCTTTCTGGTCTGGGAAGGAGGCGTCTGTCACCGCGTGTAAGTCCCTTTCCTCCGCCTTCACCACGTTCTCGCACATTCTCGTGCTCCCAGCCTTCCCGGGAGGCTCTCACCGCATCCTCGCGCCCGAGGGACAGCGGTCACGCACTGAAGGGCTTGCTTTACCGCCCGTGCCCTCGTTCCCTCGCACGACAAACCCGGAGACTGAGGCTGAACTGGCCTGAATCCGTGCATGGGAGCAGGGCCGCGAGGGGCCTGGAGGCAGTCCCCAGCTCCGGCCTTGGCCTCCCTTCCCTGGACGGCAGGGCCACACCGCAGGGTCCTCTGCTCAGCCCAGAAGGGTCTGGACCCCCAGCACGGCCTTGGGCAAGCCACACAGACCAGTTTCCCCATCTTAAGGCGGGCTGCAGAGGGAGAGCTGCCAAGTTCACCTCTTGGGACCTTGGTGGCTAACAGAGTCCACGGGTCACACCTACATGTTGTTACTCACGACAAAGACGTACGCCCCTACTGTGTGCCAGGAGGACTTCGGGACACTCACCACGCACCAGAGAGCAGAACGGGCCCAAATGTCGCCCTGGAAGCCTGACATTCCAGCTGAGAGGGACAGTGCCCAAAAGCAGGAATTTGTCCCTGGGTCTGGCAGGGACAGCATTACAGGGGAGGGCAGGGAAAACGAGCGCCAGGGCCAGCAGGGACAGGCTGGGGCGGCTGCAGCACTCAGCAGGGTGTTAAGAGTAAACAACAGCTCAGGATTTTTGGGGGGGAGGGTTGCAGAGTATACGCCATTATAGGTTATTCTAGGATATTGGGTATAATTTCCTGTACTATACAGTAAATCCCTGATGATTATTTATTTCATGTGTAGTAGTTTGTATCTGTTAATTCCATTCTCCTAATTTATCCCTCCACCTCTCCCTTCTAGTAACCATAGGTTTGTTTTCTATGTCTGTGTTTCTGTTTTGTGTATCAATTTTTATTATTTCTTATATTCCACATTTAAGTGATATATAGCATTGTCTTTCTCTGCCTATTGCACTAAACATAATAATTTTTTGGTCCATCCATGTTGCTGCAAATAGGAATATTTCATCCCTTTATGGCCGAGTCATATTCCACTGCATATATACATATATATATGTACACACACACACGCACACGCGCGCACACACACAATTACACATACACCACATTTTCTTAAGGCTCTCAGCCGCTGACTGGCACTTGGGCTGTTTCGGCTGTTGTGAACGGTGCTGTGATGAAGACTGGGGCTCATAATCTTTCGGAATTAGAGTTTTCATTTTTCCTGGCTCTATACCCAGGAGTAGGATCGCTGGATCCAAGACAGCTCTACTTTTACTTTTTTAAGAAACATCCATACTGTTTCCCACAGTGACCGCACCAATTAACATTCCCACCACAGTGTATGAGGGTCCTTTTCCCACACCCTCTCTAGTACTTACTACTTGTAGACTTTTTGATGATGGCCATTCTGACGGGTGTTAAGGTGGTACCTCACTGTGGTTTTGATTTGCATTCCTCTGTAATTAGCGATACTGATCCTTCTTCACGTGCCAGTTGGCCATCTATATGTCTTCCTTGGGAAAACATCTATTTGGGCCTTCTGCCCATTTTGGGACTGGGCTGTTTTTCAGTATGAGTTGTATGAGCTGTGTGTACATTTTGGATATTAATCCCTTGTTGGTCCCATTGTTTGCAAATGTTTTCTCTCCTGCTACAGCTTATCTTTTTGTTTTGTTGATGGTTTCCTTTGCTGTACAAAAGTTTTTAACTTTTATTAGATCCCATTCGTCTATTTTTGATTTTATTTCTCTTGCCTTGAGACTGATCCAAAAAACACTGCCACAACTTATGACAGATGTTTTGCCCATGCTCTCTTCTACGTGTCTTATGGGATCATGTCTTACTTTTAGGTCTCTAAACCATTTTGCATTTATTTTTGTATATGATGCTCTAATTTCATTGATTGATTTACTAGTGATTAATTTCATTGATTTACATGTAGCTGTCCAGCTTCCCCCAAACCACTTGTTGTCTTTTCTCCATTGCATATTCTTGCCTCCTTTGCCATAGATTAATTGACCACAGGCATGTGGGTTTACTTCTGGGCTTTCTATCCTGCTCCACTGATCTCCATGTCCACTTCTGAGCCAGTACCACACTGTTTGAATTACTGTAACCTTGTAGCATAGTCTTAGGTCTGGAAAGATTCTATCTCCAGCTTGGCTTTTTTTTTTTTTTTCCTCAGAATTGTTTTGGCAATTGAGTCTTTTGTGAATCCATGCATTTTAGGGTTGTTTGTTCTAGTTCTGTGAAAGATAGAGCTTGCATTAAATCTGTAGACTGCTTTGGGTAGTATGGCCATTTTAATAGTAATTCTTCCAATCCAAGAGTGCAGAATATACTTTCTTTGAATCATCTTCAGTTTCCTTTATCAATTTATAATTTTCACCATATATTTTACCTTCTTGGTTAAGTTTATTTGGTTAAGTTCATTTGGTTAAGTTCTGGGATTTTTTTTGTTTGGTTGGGCGTTTTTTAATGTGATTTTAAACAGGATTTTTTTTTAACTTTCTCTGATATTTCATTGTTAGAGAAGCACAACAGATTTGTTTTTTTTTTTTTGTTTTTTTTTGTCTTTTTGCCTTATCTAGGGCCGCACCCGTGGCATATGGAGGTTCCCAGGCTAGGGGTCTAACAGGAGCAGTAGCTGCCGGCCTTCGCCACAGCCACAGCAACGCGGGATCTGAGCCGCGTCTGTGACCTACACCACAGCTCACAGCAACGATGGATCCTTAACCCACTGAGAAAGGCCAGGGATCGAACCCGCAACCTCATGGTTCCTAGTCGGATTCGTTAACCACTGAGCCACGACGGGAACGCCCAGATTTCTGTATGTTAATCTTGCATCCTGCTGTGTTGCTGAGCTTATTAGTTTTGTGTAGAGACTTCAGGGTTCTCTATATAAAGTATCGTGTCATCTGCAAATAGTGACAGTTTTACCTCTTCCCTTCCAACCTGGCTTCTATTTCTTTTTCTTGTCTGATTGCTGTGGCAAGGACTTCAAACACAATGTTGAACAGAAGCAGAGACAGTGGGCATCCTCGTTTTGTTCCTTTGTTCTGTTTTTGTTGTTTGCAATAAGCCTTGTTTTAGGGTGGCTTTAGCACAGCCTTTATTCTGAGGTTGATCGTGCCCCACTTTTTTTTTTTTTTTTTGCCTTTTGTCATTTTATGGCCGCGGGTTTATGGCCGCACCCGCGGCATGTGGAGGTTCCCAGGCTAGGGGTCTAATCGGAGCTGTGGCCACTGGCCTGCGCCGCAGCCACAGCAACGCAGGATCCGAGCCGCGTCTGCAACCTACACCACAGCTCACGGCAACGCCGGATCGTTAACCCA